>JAUESI010000038.1:30828-77507 GCA_032275145.1 Synergus laeviventris
TGGGATTTTGGTTTTTGGTGAATTTGACAGATATTTTGAGATCATTATTAGCATTTCCAAATATCTCAAAGAATAACGCGAACATTGTACTGAGGTTCTTTAAAAATTAGTGCTATTTTTTTTATAAGTATATCTCTTTTGTCTGCTTTTTCTTACTCGATTCTTCACGGACTCGGTGAGGATCGCACATCACTATAACAATGCAAAATATAAATTAATACAATAATTATTAATTCAATATTTTCCAACGAAATTTCGCCGTTATAGGTAGGTTATATCAGAATGAAAGGTTAGGAAACGAGGGGGTTTGAGAACTGGCATGAGACTGAGAATCAGGGTTGGTAGATTTGGCGAAAGCGTCCCTCAAAGACTGGAAGAAGGGCTTATTCCACCGTCGTTCCAACCGGCGATGATCATTAAAAGTTTAAGCGTCCCCCATTGAAACGCGGATTCAATGGCCGATTTAAATTCCACTATGGATCATGGTGCCATTGGCTTTCTGCTCTCGTCAAACTTGCCGAGAGAAAAGAGAGAGCTCAATGGCGAATTGAGCTCCTCGTAAATTTCAAATTCCCCTCCATCGATCACTCGGATTAGCCGCTGTTTCGACCTAAAAATTTCACTGTTTTATATTTATATTGAGTTTGAGATACAAGAAAAATTCCTAGACTTCAATTCCTGTAAATTATCCTATTTGAATTTATTTAATTTTCCTAAATTGCAACTAGGTGGCGTTGCAACACTTGTTAAACCTTTTTTTTACCAATCTCTCCTGGATATTTAAATTTTGTAAACCTCTGTGAAGAAAAAAGTCAGTTTCAATAGGAATTAAGCTTGCGAATAATATCCGTGGTCTCTCGGACCTGCGGTCGTTAACCCGCTTTTTCTGTCAGTTAATTTTATGCAGAGTAAAGTACTGGGTTCTAACATAGTAGGGAATAGTTTTGAGAGTAATGGGGTTATCCTGCATACGCTTTTATGCGAAGATTCCTTTCATTAAAATTTTAAACGAACTGCTGTTCTACATTACTCGGTTGTAAAATTAATCTTTGTACAGAGTAAACCTCCATGTCCAGAAATCTCATCGAGAAGAACTTACGCAGGATGATGTAAAATATCCTTGCACCCCTTTAAAAAAAGATTAGTATTATTACAAAAATATGTGAATGATATGTGTATGAATACAAAATTAATTAGTAAAGAGCAGGCGGTGCTTCATTTGATACATTACATAAGTATAATCCATGCTGCAAGTGGTAAAGCGGCGATTTTCAGCTTTGCTATGCAAATTTGCGCCTCGATGCAAATTACAGAATTAATATAGTGTCGGTTCAGTGGTATGAAGACAAGGTAAAATGAAAAAGAAAGAATAACAAAGAAAATAAAAAAGAAAATAAAAAGTCTAGGGGTGCGAGGGATGAATCCCAATTTCCCTTGTAGCACGTGCGAAATTATCGCGCTCACTGTTCAAGTGTGTAGCATAATAAAACCGTGTGAGCTATGACGTGATATTTCTTTTTCCCAGGAGAACGAGCTTTTCACTAGAAAGAATTTTACACGGCGCGAACACTTTTCGCAGCTGGGGAAAAACACAATACTCCTTCCTCGCTGAAAGTCATACAAACGACTTCAACGAGCCTGCAGCCGTAAAATAGGCCAATTTAGAATTTGCGGTGTTCGCGGAAGTAATCGCTGTACCCTTTCTGTCATTTATATAAATAGCTTACTTAAATAAGTGCGAATGTATTGTCTTATTATTTATAGAGAAAGTAAACAGTCAGTTATTTATTTATGATGACAAGCACAATTATTAGTAATAGTTAACAAGAACTTGTGAACAAGTGCTTCAAAATTTAAAAATCGTTGGGAAAAATAAGTTATCAGAATGCCGCTGTAGCTCGTTAGGAAAGTTCTCCAACTTCTCCTTATCAACCTCTTGTACCTCTCGTCAAAAATGATCACTTCGTTAGGTGGCTCTTTGTCTAGCTCTATATACATACGAGTATATGTATAGTAGTATAATGATTTAACGCTAGTGGTAAGCGAGTCGTGAGAGGGTGAAAGCGGGCTGACTGAGGGCTGCCACGACACGAAGGGCGAGGGTTTCGGCTTTAGAGTTTAGGGTTAGGTAACGAAGGTTGAAGAGGAACTAAGGGTGGAAAGCGATCATCTCTGCGCACTTTAGCCTCCTGTGTACTCAGTCAGTCCGTTCGTACCCTACTGTGCGAGATGCTCTGAAAGCTCAAGTGAATCACAGTGCAGTACACTGCAACGGAATGCTTATTTCGAGGGTCAAAACAGCGTGAAATGTTAACAGGATTCTCTTACGAGAGTGTACTTACTTTGTCCAGTTTCAATCTGGGCTAAACGTCACTTTAATATTAAAAAACTGTTTCAACAAGCTATTTCATTCCAGGTATAGTCAGTCTCTAATGACGCCATATTAAATTTGTGTCATCGATATATTAATGGTAGAGCAGTCGTTAAAGTCAACGCAGGTTCAGCTAATGTTGCAGTTGTTAATGCTTGTTAATATTGCAAGCATCGTTAAAGTTCATCGTGTAAGACTGAGGCTGCCCATCGTCAAAACAGGGCAGGGATAAACTTGGCCAAGTACTCTGTTTTCTACATTGCAGGGTGCCAGGAAAATTTTAACCTAATTGAACCTTTACTTCCCTAGTTTCATATAAACTTTATTCTCTCGCTTCAAAATTGTTCAACAGCAATTTTTTTATTGTTGCAGATACAGCACGCAAGCCAAAATGGTGGATACAGGAACCGGAACGCTGTACATAATTGGATCCTTCAAACGAATGACCACTGATCCTGACTTTAAGGTAAATCCAATAATCTCTTAAAATACTTTCAAACTATCTATATACAATATACATTCATATACATATATCTATATTATATATATAACTTTACATACGTCTAGAGACATTCCAAATGCTAAAGTGGATGCCATTGTATGTCGACAAGGGAACTGTATAGGTGGTACAGGATTTTACGACGACACTAAAACGTGAAACGTCGCGCCTCCAGGATGTGTATTTCGTATTCGTGTGCAGAAGTTGCAAGAGTGTGTATGAGTTGAAGCGAATGCTGTTAGGTGACGTGGGAGTAGAGAGTATGTAGCTTCGATGTACATACAAACGTAGGAAGTGGCTTTTATGTAGGATTTCGAGTAGAGAAGTAGAGGATTTCCAACTGGGCTCACCGAACATTTACTGATGGTAGTTTATTTGGCATTACCACATTACTTGTGCATTCCTATCACTTACGTGCGGCTTGAAATGTTAAATATAATTTTATAAAACACTTCGGTGTGATAACAGAGTTCCGTGTAGAAATTTCAATATGGATTTGATCGAAGCCCGATCGAGCAGACAGTTCTGTAATTTTTGCTCACTTAGTTATTAATATAAGGAATCATTATATATTCGATGGAAACTTACTACACGTATACCCATTCGGAAAAACTCTTTAAAAGGATTATCTGGTTTAGTCACGTGCATTGCGTTGACTGTTATTGTTGCTCGAAGTAAGCTACTTACTGTCAAGTCTAGTATTTCTTGTAAGTTTTAGGGACGAAGTTCGCACGTTTAATGGCTTAGGCAAGACTCGATTATGCAAAGACAATCCTCTCGAGTTTCCCGAATGCACAAGCCTCTGGAACATCGTGAAACTCTCCTCTGCAATATCATGTATCCTAAATACATTGATCTTGTTATGTTACATGCTAATGAACCACTCCTTATTTTCCGTTCGTAATGATTTGTAGTAAATATATATTTAAGTATATATTTTTCATTTTAACTGTAAACTTTTTAAGTATTGACATTAAAAACTTAGAACAAATAGGTTTTAAAGTGCAGCTGTCAAAATATGCAGTATCTAATATATATATATATATATTTTTAAATTCTCGTTTATTAAATTATACAAATGTGCTCAACAGTGGTCTCGTACGTCGGGTCTAATTAGAGCTTAACTGGACACATTACTCAAAACCACTGGAGAATTGAACGCCAGCTAAACATTTAACGCTCATAAACACGTGTTAATGGCGTGGAATAGTAATAAATATTCACCGGATGGTGGACGTGGGCAGCTGACACGTTCGAAAAGTCTTTAAACATTGAAGCCGATTAATATACCACTTTAGTGGCCACCTATTAACCATTCGTTACATGTCAGTGCACGTGGGCGGAATAAATGGAGCGAATTTGTAAATCTATATTCATTATACCATTATTCGTGATATAAAACACATATATGTATATTGTATATAGATTGGTAAAATGTATCTGATTTGAAGAATACTCGAGTGTCTTGTTCTACATTGTTGTTGCAAATCTGGTTGGCTTTTGAGTAACTTGAGGTTGTAAGAAGGAAAATAAAATAAAATAAAATAATAATCGTGATGTGTCTTGAAATACATATTAAAATACCTCTTTTGACTCTTGAAAATTCTTAACATTTAAAATCTCTTAAAATAATTAGAAATTTTACAAAATCTTTTACAAAAATGAGAAAAATCTCTTAAAATCCTTTAAAATGTTACGATGACCTTGAAAATCCTATTAAATCCCACAAAATATTTTGAAAATTATTTAAATCTTTTGAAATCCCTCTATAAAATTTCTTCACGAACTTTAAAATCCTCCAAATCCTATAAAATATTTGAAGTCATAAAAAATCTCTTAGAATGCGTTAAAATTTGTAAGAATCTCTTCAAATTGCTAAAAACTTCTTAAATTTTTTTAAGATTTTACGATAAAAATGATTAGAACATCAAATTCAATGAGATATAGGCGAAAATGTAATTTTGATATAATAAACCTCTTCCTAATGTAAAATGACGTAAAATGTTTAAAATTGAAGAAATGTAAATTAATGATTCTTTTTTATTTCTGTCTCCAGTTGTACCTGACATCGAACGTGTCATCCAGCGATTTCAATATGGGCTACAGTATGACTGGAACTTTGGAACGAGGTTGTAAGAAAACGAACTCTTTTCAAATGACCCATTTTGCAGTTATTCGAAGACGCGATTACGAAAAGGCCTATGAGGATCCAAATCCCACCTAGTGCCCGTCCACTCCCACACTTTCAGAGTGTGGGAATTGCGAACACTACACGTAGGGTGCCTCCTGGGAGTCCTCATCAACAAAGCCTCCAAGCACCAAAATCACGATTATTAACTCGTCTCTTATTCAGGTTGGATTATTTCCTTTCCCTAGTCAACGTATTTAAGAAAATTACTGTCCGTTCATGAAATTTCAATTCATTAACAAATGCACAGTCTTGAAAATATTGTTTAAAACATTTTTGAAATTAACTGAGCGCGAGACTTATTATTTCTTAATCCGGAAGATCAATATTTTATGGGAGAGAAAAAAAAGTGTGGAGTATTTTCGTGTTTCAAAGGTCCTAATTGAAATGAATCTCTGAAAGGGTCAAATGAGAATGAAGAATTAAATCATAGGAGAAGAGTTTGTAATTTGGACCTCAGAACTCCTCATTTAATCTGGCAGTGAATGGAATTCATTAAAGACAGGGATTGGCGAAACTTGTCCACAAACTTGCTCAAGTAATATTAATAGTTTTTATTTATTCAGTGAACCATTTTCATGAACCTTCACTTTCTAATTTATTAAGAAAAAACAGAAATTCAAATTAAATCATTGGGTTTAATGTGATAAAATTAACGTTCTCTTTGGTTAATTATTTGATAGGTCAGAGCCTATCCCTGGATTTCGACTGAATGATACGAGACACTCTACAAAAGAGCGATACGTCCATCGTAGTTTTTAGTTTAGATCGAATTAATTAGACCGTAATTTGCGATAATGGAAAGAAGGAGGGTTGACATAATCGACTTGTAACGCTGATATACGACGAACGATACCTAAGCGAAGTATAATATTATACAAAGTGATCCGAGTCTTTACCAAAGTACTAGTTTTTAAGTATTTCCAAGGGCGAATTTTTTCCTGTATATTGAATATAGTTATTCGTGTACGTCGCTTCTTACCGAGTCTCATGGTGCGTGTGATAAGACAATTTCTGTAAAAAAAAACACAGAAAAGGGTGTAAAAAGTATTACAATGTTCCCTCGAGTATTTTGCATGTCGAGGGAACTTATTTCAAATCTTCCTCTGGGTAAAATTGTTATTAGATTAAATCCACATAGTGTTAAATTGTCAAAGGACTCGTTCATATATTATGTAACGCGTAATAAATGGACGAAACCAAATTATGTCAGCAATTTAAGCAATTAAGATTTGAATTTACAAAAAGGACCAGTGGAAGATTTCTGAAAATGATTTTGCATGCTCATCACTTCAATATACAAGATCTACTATAAATATTTAAAATATGCGTTACTACGAAACCTCTTGATCGGGATCATCTCGTATATTAGGCAACGTTAACGATATTTATTTTTGCTAAATAGTAGAATCTCATCATCGTGTCATGAATTTGAGAGAAGTTAGAGTGCTCAACTGTAATTAGACGTTGCTGGGAAAACTCGATTATTTTTATCGTAGGTAGATAGCTTTCGTTCTTTCAAAATGAATACAAATTTTCTAATTTTTTCAATTTTTTAATTCCTCATCTTTTTTATCATTTTTATATTCATTTTTGTAAAATATTGGCTTCATATTTTTCTGCTATTAAACCAAAGAATTTATTTATTAATTCTAATTAATAAACAGATATGAAAAACTCAATTTGTTTTGTCTGAGGTAGAGAAATTTTCAGTGCAATATTTTAAAATAGTTTTTATATCTGAATAATTTTTGTACGTTAGTTTGTAATTACATCAAAGCTGTAAATATAAATTAAATTCAATTTGTAGATTAATTTTATAAATATAGGTGAAATTGATCGTCTTCAATTTCATTTTAGAGTACAGGTGCAGATATTGGGAAATTTAAAGAACCAACAAACTAATAAATCGATCGTGTTTAATTTAATTTTTTATATAATCAGCTTATCAGCTTATAAGGGTGCGGATAACGATGAAAAAGCTTACAATACCAGCTTTGCTCAAGGGAAACATTGCAATATAAAAGCATTTAAATTTTTTAATTCTCTCAGTTCATTTTCTTTTATATATCTGACCAGGCAATTATTTTATAAAAAACACAAAGGTTTAATTTGAATCAATGAATAGCTATGGCAAAAAATCGAAAATATAATTCCTAGGAAGTTAAAAACCTATTGTGTACTGTATATATAGATTTAAATAGAATATCTACAATTAATCAAATTGATTTAAGATGTCACTAAAATTTCAGAATTTCAGATTGATGTGTCTATTTTAGTGGAGTGGAAAAATGAGTCACAGGGTTATAGACGATTTCCCTAAATCCGAGAATCTCGAATTTAATAAAACAATTTTCTTAAATGAAATTCCTTCGCTTCTCGGATTTTTGGACATTTTTAGGGGATGGAGCGAAAGCTTAAAAATAAGTTCGAAGATTTTTCGAAATTCTCAATGTCTAGTTTTAGGCTCTTCGCTTTTTCGCATGGTTCTAGTCTTTGCATTAGATGTGCTTTTTTGCAACTTTAAATAAATTGTATAAATCCCTTAACTGTTTTCCATTCGCATGAATTATTGCACAATATTCTACCATATATTTCTTTTTCTAAATTTTCCAGACTTTTTAAATCGTCTTTCTGCACTTGGGATTTTCATTTTCATTACCCAACCACTAACTGTGTTTTTGTGTTTTATGACGCTCTTAGGGAGGAAGGGATATAAACATAATGGGACACTATACGATCGTTAACATTCCAGAAGAAACTGTCCATAGACGGAAATACGTGATCGCGCCCGAGAAACCTAGAATTATGGTCGTCCCGCAAATACATTGGCGTTTTTATTATGCCCCAAAACCCGGAGATCGTTAAATTTTTATTGGCAACGTTGCAGTATTTGTTTACATTGCAAGCCAAGTGATATATTTTAAGTTGTCAGTTCACAATTTATATTTATTCCTGATATCGTTTATCGCTCGTCTGTATAATTTATATTTTAACTCTGATTTCGTAAGTAACGCGAGGCAAATTAACCAAACGGAACGAATAAATTAACCACAGTTTTCGTAAATTATCGTTCGCTAATTAGTTGCGCTCAACTGCTTTCAAAATATCTCTCATTTCCAATTCGTTTCACCTCTCTATATTTCCACTACACGAGAAACCTAAAATATCAATTTTACAAAAAAAATTATATTATAGGCTTCTCCGTGTAAGAAATTGTTTATATTTTTACGCTAATTTATTGCGTTTGTCTTGTTAGCCTCTTGATATAGTTCAGCCTAAAGTATTCCTTGAAATCTTCTAAAACAATTAAAATCACTTTTTTTCACTGAAAATCTCGAAAAATGTGAACAATACCATATAGTTCAGTACCTTTGGGCTGAACCTAATCGAGGATAACTGTGTTTTTGGCTAAATCAGAGCGATGTTGTAGATTTTAGGATAGTCGATGTGTTTATTCAAAAGAATGTCTAGAAAAAAGTGAATTAAAAAATGGTAGAAATGGTAGAATGAGTAACGTCCACAATTTTAGAATAGTCTAGCCTCCTAGGGTGATTTAAGTGAAGTAACGTCCGATATCACGGTCCCTCCTAACTACTTAGCTGTAGCCTAGACCCACAGATGCACGCTCTCTTCAAGTCTAAAAGGTCACTATCTTCGTCAGCTGCACGCGGGTCTCTAGTCTTTTTCGTAATTCTTCGCTTCTCGATATCCAGTCAATAATTTTAATCTGTCAAATAAAAATATTATTTAGCACAACAATTCGACAAAGTGGTACAATAATGGTACATCGATACCTTTTCAAGTATATTTATTTTATAAGCATAACTCTAAACAAAACAAAAGCACCCTTCGTTCTTTTTCTCTGGACATTTTAGAAATAACATTTTATGTGCAAATTCCTAAAATCACTAAAAATAATTTAGAATTACTTCACGTGACTACAGAAATTTCAGAAGTGGATTTAAATATTTTTTTAAAATTGACTGAGATGAGAGAGAAGCGAGGCAATTCAGTCCTCGAAATACGTAGAAAGTAGAAATCGTACAGTAGATTTTAGAGCATTAGAATCGATGTTGTCTCTCTGTATTGCATTTGTAGTCCAGCTAATATAAAATGCATTGACGGATTTGATTGGAATCACTTGAAATTGACAGACGAATCTTTGCCACGCTTAGTCCGAAACTTTATTTTTTGTAAAGGGCAAAGGTCATCGACTCGCAATTGCAATGCTGATTTGAAATCGAATTACGATCGCTCGTTTCGATGGCTAACATTTGTAGTAATTGGAATGCGGTAGTCGTTAAACTTAAAAACTTAAAAAGAGAAAAACAATAAATCGATAAATCAATCCATTTTATTTTCTTGTTGGATTTCATTTTTTACAATATAATAAACAAACTTCGACTCTACTCTTGAAAATTTCTTCTAAAAGTCATTTATAATTAAAAAACGACTATCGACTTTAAAATTCAGTATATTGGATGTGCGTAGTTGATTAGCGAGTAGTGAAAAATGAATTTATGATTAAACTCAACGTTATAATTACACCGGTCTTAAAAATACGAACGAGACATTCGTATTCAAAGCTATGGCTGTGATCCTTAATATTAATCGTAAAACGGTTCACTTAGATTCGACATTATAATAATATAATGCATAGTTCATAGGGATATTATATAATACATATAGCGTAACTATATATAATATATAAAAATGATGAATATTTTCAAGATCTTTGCGTTAAAGTTCCTGTTTAAATTTTTGAATTTCGGATATTTGTTTAGAGATTGAATTTTTGGATTTTTATGATATTGATGATTTATAAAAATGTTTTAAAATTCTTTGAATACTAGTCGATGTTTCAAAGTTTTGTTGGAAAATGGAAGATTAAAATTGAAATTATTACGCGATGTATTAAATAGGATTAAGCTGCTATAAGTAGACTTTAAAGTTACTTTACTGCCAAAAGCCCTAAAAATTCATTGTCACCTTGTAAAGACTACATTTTATTCGAACCGACGTTTTTTTTCCATTCCCATGTGTGTAAAATATAAATCAAAGGGCAATTCTCGATTCTTCGAAATCAAAGCTGTAAATAGTGGATAAATATGTACTGAACTCTGCCAATGCGTGTAATTTAATTTAGACAATAGGCTTTATGATAAATCTCCTTCTCGAAAGTTTGGAAATGTTCTGAAAATGATAATAATCACTGTGAATGTAAATGAATGAAGAAAATGAGTGAAGGAAATGATATTAAGAAATCAGACTCTTGGAAAGTGTAAAAAATGATGAAAGACAAATGAGTTGGTGAAGAAGCATAGATGTATTTTCACTAAAGTACTGTCTACAGTCAATTCGTTTTGTATCTATATTTAATCTATGTATCCACTGTCACATTTTATGCCAAATAAATGTTCAATTTACGCAGGCAATTTTCGAATTTTCTATGTTATTTTTTTTGTTCAGAGGGACTCGAAATTCAGAAAATTATAAGTGATAAGGCCATGACAGGTCGTTATGGATCTGTTGATGACAAGAGATCGCAATTTCAATGACATGTCATATTACAAGTGTCCAAAATGCAAAGCTTAATAATCGTTGAAATCCTCTTTAGATTCATGAATTTAAAAGAACGGTGACGTCCCAGTGGCGTAGGAATTGTAAAATCCAAAATAATTCAAATATTTCTGGCTTATTGCATCCTATATAGTGTAAATCGGGAATTTCGATGGAGGCCTTTGTATGCAAAGTATCTCGAATTCGCCGCTTCGCGGTTATGTAAATTCACCCTTCACATCCCCTCACTCCATCCACACCAGATTTATGTTTTCGATATTGCGTGCCTTGAATCACTGATTCGGTATTTACATCGAAAAACGTAAATTAAAAAAGGCGTTTTTAATTTACTTTTAATTTCGCGACCGAAAGAGGCGCCCGATGATCGGAAAAACGAATTTTATCTTCAAAAAGACAACTCAATCAAATTTTGCATATATTTTAATTACACTTTTTAATAATTATCTATCCAAGCTTTATATTAAAGGAGAAAACTAGTATTAAAGTCTTTAGATTGGGTTGAAATTCAAGACTTCTTCTGACAAATAATAACTATTTAATAATTGGAAGAGTAATTACTGAATTTCTAGGATATATATTTACAGATGCTAATGAGAAATTTGCAGCAGGTGCACAGTTTCAAGCGTATTTTGATAACCTTTTATTCCTTTGCAACGTTTTGTGCAACTATAAGGTAAACAGAGACAAAGAATATTCAGGAAAGTTTGTAAATTAATCAACGTGAGTAAAGTTACTAATTCTATGCAATAAATAAAAATGAGTGGAACCTCGTTAAGAGAAATATTGTCTCTGAGTAAAAAGTCATGATCGAATTAAAAGCATTAATGACGTGATTGGAATTGCTAATCAGCTGCGCCTTCGTTAGTCCCAGCAGGCGTCGATTATTGGCAGTCAGAATCGATCAAAGAAACAGATCTCAGCTGCTGGGTTTAGCAGTCAGATAGTTATTGACACGCGTCATTAACTGAAGGGACCTAGTTAGACCTGGAAATGATTTATCTTATCTTCGCACGTGCAAAAGTCCATTGGCGATCGAAGAATGAGAAATGTTTCTGCCGTCTTTTCTGCCATTAGACGAGTGCAATCAGATCGTCCACGAGATACAGAGCCTGAGAAATGTCCCTGTCGTCAAGACTCCTTTCCACCTATAAAATACACCTATATCTCCACCGTATCTCTCAACCACTCACGGATTGAAAATGACTCTCCTAAATTGTTTTGCTCAATCACTTTTCTACTCTTCCCTCTTCAAAAATTCTCTCATCCCCTAGGATCCTAAATTATCCTTTCTAAAAAAGTTTTCTAACTCAATGTCTCGAAAATCTCGTCATCTTGCAAATCTGATTGGCTTTTGAATAACTTTGATGACGTAAGATTAATATGATTTTTTTTAATTTAATCAGATAGTTGGAACTCGTTTCTTCATTCTTCAATTGATTTATACACTTCTGAATTACACATTCACTGATCGTACGATATGATCAGTTGAAAGGAACGAGTATTTAGAAGATAATAAGTAAAATAAACATGATCTGCCTATCGGTAATTAATGGTGTGTGGAATTTCGTTTTATTATTGTCCGTAAGTAAAGTATATTATTCAAATCTTTTGATCTGAATTCAAATTTTTCTCATTTATGCCACTTCAGCAGCATCTTTCTCAACAGAAAATGTATTATAAAATACTCCAATGATAGGCAATTTATTTAGAGGCTCTTGATTCATTGGTGTAGATTGGCTGTTAAATTTCCTCAGCACTGCTCAACTACGTGTCCTGATAAAATCGGCCAGATCCTTAATGGGATCTTAACGTGTCGCAGGTTTTACTTATAAATTATACTTATTGCTTGCATATAACTGTAGTAATAAATTGAGTAATAAATTAAAAAACTATCTTTCATGACATATTTTACTTGAAAGTCATCACTTAAAGTTGCTTAGAGATAATACATTTTTTCTCTTTCATTTATTTACGAACTCTGCCAATCTGCCTTTAAATCTTTACGAGCTTCTGTGTTCTCAAACTTCTTTATAAATGCAAACAAAAAAGGAAAAGCGAGGCAATTTACTTCACAAATCTAGCAGATTTCTTTTCTCCCAAGAGATGACTCGGGAAGAGTTCAGATCTTTGTTACTTCGTTCGCAGGTCACCAGTCAATTATGGAAAAACGGATGTATTTTGCGATCTTTTAAAAGCAAAAACTATCCTAGCAGTAATACAGGAGAAGCTCATTAATTTTAACCACAAGAGGAAATACAGAAAAATTCAATTTGAAGTATCGGATGGTGGAAAACAGTTTAAATTAAAATGTAAATGCGTGCTGAAGCCATATGGTGGATTTCATTACCGACAGCGGCCTGTCTTTCGGCCCTCAAGTTTTTGCACTGGATTTTCTCATCGGCGATACCTATTGCAATATGGCGAGCAATTTCATAATACCTCAGTTACCGAGCCTTATCTTCCAGCCGTTACAGGCACTTTTATCTCCGTCGTGGACAGTTCAATTACCCAGCATCCGAGAAAATGGCCCTTTATTCCGCTTTAGACTGAAAAACTGTTTTATTTCTTCCTCACTAAATTTCTCACTTTTCTCCACCATTTGATATCTATTTGATAATTCGTGCAGTACTATACAATTTTTATATAATATGCTGCAGTCAAATAAATAGGTATAATAATGAAAGCAGAATCGTAATTAATGAATTCAATAATGTTGAACATAAAGGGTAATAATATAATAGAATTAAAAGCAGGGGAGAATGTTCTGTACTGAGAGGACAACAATGGACAGAATTTATGAAAAATGTACTCGGTCGAGATTTAACAATAAAACCTTGCATAATAATAATCGAGCACCATGGTAACTATTTAATTAACAGATCTGTGATAAGCCCTTGGTGTTTAATAAGGGTGCGTTAGTTTGTATGCACGAAAACGGGCTTCTCTGTAATATACCTCCAAATATTTCAAATTCAATAGTAGCTAATTTAATTGTCTCGAGATAACATCGTCTACTCTTCTTGAATCTTAAACAAGTGCCTTACTGTATATTGCATAGGAATGTGTGAATTAAAACATTTTTATTCATGTCCAACGACAAATTCTTTGTTTATTCTAGCCAGGGTTGGACATCCGAGTAGTAATATTCGATTTTAGTCAGACATGCAATTCTTATCCTACTCTTTTGTTCTGTACTCTCTCAATCTAGGAAAAACTGACCAGGACTATTGAATTCTATTGAATTCAGTTTAAAAAGTGTGCTAAAGTAAACATTTTTTATAAATAAATTTTATTTAAAATGCTTAAAATAACGTGCTCTATTTATAAAACCCTCTTTTATGCTAAAATGAAATAAACTGAAATAAATGTGAAGATAGAAAAGAAATTGGAACGCTGTACTATAAATATTAAAAGAAGTAGAATTTTCAGCATCCTCCTTTTCCGTAACTGCACTCGGTGGTCTCGCAAAGGTGAAAGACGATCTTACACATTGCTCTTTCCCCGAGCAGTTTTCTGTTGCATAAGATATTTCTCTATCGAGTTCGTATAGTTCTTCATCCTTCTGAAATGACTCAGTTCAATGAAAAAAGAGACCACAGCAACGACATCGAGGGTGATGTATCTCTTTGAAGCCAAACTATCGTCCCTCTTTCAATTTCTATTCCTCTTTTTCAACCCCCTCGAGAAAAGCGACACTTGCCAGCGAACGAGAGAATCGCCATTAAAAACTTTTCTGAAATTTCGAAAATTGTTATCGAGACAATAAGTGAAGGTGCATAATCTTGTGCAATATATTAATTGGAAAGAGGTACTGGTACCACAACAGCGAAATGAATTCTATGCATTTATCAAAATAGTAGAGATAGTAGACTGTACTTTAGCAAAGGGCAAAACAAGTAAAGAACCATTCAAGTGAAATATAGATCTCGCGAGGGTTGGAGGCCATTCCCATGTAAAACAGTCTCGAATAAAGTATGACTACCAACTTCACGACATGATCAAAAATCGTCAATATTTATAAAAAGTGATGTTTAAGTTTTTTTTAAAATGTTTATGCAATTCAGAATTACTTTACTTACAACTTCCCGTGCACAAAGTGCATAAATTTATAATTTAAAATAAAATTTTCACAAAAATCTGATAAAAAGAAAATACGATATTCAAATGGGAATGTAACTTGCCAGCGAAAAGAACTTGTAGGAGCCTGGAGCAAAGAGGACTCTTCTTGTAAGTACCCTTCTTTCCCAGAAGTAAGACCTTTTCTCGCATAATACGATAAAACTTTTTAATGGAAGCTACTGGGTTGACAAGAGTTATTTACCTCGGCAAAAAATTGAAAGAAAGGCCCACTTCTATTCAAATCTATGTTTTTCTTTTGAATTACTGATGCATGTTATATAATTAGACATTTAATAAACAAATGAAATGTTAATTAGTGTTTTTAAAGAGAAGATAAAGTAGTAACAAAGGGAGTTTAATCGCGAATGCAAGATCGGCTTTGGAGCTACTTGTGAGTGTGTAATTTGTCTTAGTTGGTTCACGTTGGTCCCCAGTGGTTCCGGTGATGAATGAGTCGGAGGGCCCGAGGCATTTACCACACCGACTAAATGGTCCAAAAACTATCAGCAGGGCCATTGGAAATGCTTCTACTTCTGCCGACAAACACAATTCCTTCTCATTCTGTCTCGTCGACTCGTTAGACGATTCGGCTGACACCCTAAAATTTCGTAACAACCGAAGCTTTTGGCAGCTCTCACTTCCGAGTGCTGATGCACTTCAAGTTTCCGGTTACTCTGGTCCAAACCACACCGGAACAAGTTTCATGTTAAAAAGGTATAAGGAAGTCAAAGACAAATAACTTTCAGTTATACATAGTCAGTAATTAATTTTATGTGATTCATTAAAGTGAAACTTGATGAATTCTAGGCGCCCTAATCGATATTTCTCCCTAGTAGTTCATCTAAATTTAATGGTAAAGACGAAGAAGTTGATTGAGAGCAAAGATGTTGAAAGTGCCTTGGAATCAATATAGTATATAGAATTTATGATACTCTTATTTAAGAATTCTGCAATCATGAGTAATTTTTGTTGAAGAGAAACTTTGGGGTGTTAATTAAGTTGGCAGTGGGGGTGACTTCTTTAATGTATGCAAATAAAGGGTGCGGGCGTTTGATACCACGTCAAAAGCTAATGACACAAAGATAATTCTGTTTCCTCTGGAGCAACGTTGATCTGAGGGTGAACTCATTTGCACGAGTCTCGGCCGCAAGCATCATCCAACACACCTGCATCCAAGTTTAGAGCATATGTACGCTTCATCGTGTTTCTACAACCCCCCACGGTAATTTCGCATCCTGGCGCATACCGCGCCATAGGCTTATAATATTTGGCATAAATTTAAATACATATGTGCAATGTGCAAATGCACAGAGTCTTGACGTAGATATTACGATCAAGTGAACAGAAACGACCTTGTCGAGGACTGGAGGGCAGGAATAATATTATAGAGATATAAGAAAGACAATTTTATGCAGACTTAGGGTTTATAATAAAGCCACCAATTTATAAGTTTTCTATTAGTTTAGCTTTTATATTGGTTCTTAAAAAACCTGGGATTTATTTTCGTAACATTTTCTGGAACCTAACATTCGTAAACCTAGCTTAACCTTACCTATGGTGGATATTTAAGTCCGTAGTTACCGACGATAATCCTTTTACAACCGCTATTAAGGATTCGCGAGAAGTAGCTCTTTCAGTAAAGTTTCGAAATTAAGTTTACACTAGAGTCCAAACCAATGATGCGAACAGTCCAGATAAACTTGCACCATTTGATATAAAGTATTTTAGTAGCATTATTACATTTAGTATAGAATTATTATTATGAGCATGAAAGGAACAGAAATTTTGCTCTCACAAAGTTGTTTAAGTTATTAATTTAAGCTTTATTTAATAGTCATTTGAAATCTTCTATAATCTCAATGATGTAATTATTCTTTAAACTAGTAGAGTCTTTGATCTTTTAAATAAAGTGAATAATAAAATATAAAGACTTGTTCTAAAATAAATCATAGTGTCATCCCCTTAGAGACAGGGTGAAATTCTGAGCTAGTTCGAGTCTAAAAGCGCTTTATCTATACTCTAGAGATCACATATCTCGTGTAGTATTTTCTTCACTTAGAGTTTGTTTCTCTATAAAAATTCGTTGTAAGTATGTCGAATTTCAAAGCTTCTGAAATTCTTTGGGCTATGTTACAGGTAAATCCTTGTACCTGTGAATTACTTATAGTTGTGATAAAGGCAAAAAAATCGGTTGGAGAATCTCTTAAAATGTCATGAAAACCTTTGAAATCCCCCTCAAAGTTTTTAAAATATCTGAAAATTAGTAGAAACCTCTTGAAATCCCTCAATAAAATTGCCATATTTGAAAACTCATAAAAATCGCTTGAAATGCGTTAAAATTCTATGATAACATTTAAAATCCCTTTATATCTTTTAAACTCCATTAAAATTATAAAAAATCTCACTTTAAAATTTCACTATATCTTTTAAAAATCATTAAAATTTTTTAAAATTCTTAAAAATCTTAATATTGTATGAATTCCTTTAAAATTCGATAAAATATGTTTTAAATCCTAAAAAAGTTCGAAATTTCGTAAAAATCACTTGAATATTAATTCTTTTCGAAATTCTTCAAAATTCAAAAAGCTCATAAAATTCCGCTAAAGAGTATAAAAAGAGTGGTATAATGAAATGATCTAGGAAAGTTGGCATACATTGAATGTCTTAAAACTGTCCAATTATTGTGCATATTTAAATTCATTATTTCAGTGAACAATTCTTCTGTCCAAAATCAGTACAAAACAAGAAGTAAAACAAAATAATCACGAGCATAGCGCTGAACCGATTTTACGAGTTGACGAAATTAGTCCAAATGCAGTAGAGTAAGTATATTGGAGTTCCTATGATATCTTGAAGGATCTCATCTCGAGTAAATTATTCCCGACATCGCGGTGACAAAATTTTAGTATGGAACTGTGGGGCGTATATTCGGACCTCCCAAAGTGTCGGAACGTGGTGTCACGTACATCATGTACGAAATTAGATAGAGCACAGTAAGGAAACTTTGCTCGGATTCCAACCCTTATTCTGTACTAGTCTTAGTCAGCTGCTTGATAAGGCACCGTGCCAGTTGTTGCCTGAATACGAAGTAACGCGAAACAACAATGAAGCCAGGGCAATGTGGCTCTGGATTTCTCTGAAAGTGCATCCTGAAAGAAATACAGGTTACGTGACGGAAGAAAAATAACTGGCGAAAAGATAAAGGAATGGAATGAATAGTGGCGAAGAGAGAAATGGAACATGGTCGACACAAGAAAACAAAAAGCTGTTATAGGAATAATAAAGTAGAATTGCCTACAGAAGAACGAAAACATTCTCAAATACTCTCCATTATCCATTTCCTTCCATAATAGTTAATAGTAACATAATTCTGATTAAAATATTTAAACAGGTTTAAATTATGAAGTTTAAAAGCAGTTTTTTGTCTATAAACGAAATTTTAGCAGAAAAGCTCTTAAGCGGTGAAAACAGTGAAAGACGCTTTTCACGTGCCGTCGGAGTTCGTCGTACGTAAGGGGAACGTCGCGGTGCTACCTTGGACAAAAGAGAAATAAATTTCTTCGGAGTTCAGCCAAGCTAGTCGTGATAGTAAAGACAGGGTGGAAAAAGGGTGGAAGCGGGCAAAAGGGGTGGTGATTCTTCTCTTTTAAGGGACATTAGCCGGTGCTATAGCCGAAGGGCAGTTGGTAACACTGCGAACGTAGGTCCCAGGGGGATAGTACGTTGTTCAATGTTGGTATATTCTCTACCACCGACTACTCTCTAAGAATCAAGGACAGACACAGCAAAAACGAAGCCCTCGAACTTTCAAGATTTACCCGACAAAGGTTCAAACGGGGACAGATAAAGAGAATTACGATAATTGTCGCGTAAAGACATAGAGATTCGCATTAGGGGAAAAGGGAACGAAGACTAAAGCAAGAAAAAGAATTTTGTACGAGCAAAAATTTGAAATGACTCTTTTCATTCAATTTGGAAACTATGGTACTGGAAAAAATACATTTTTATCCTTTTGTACGCTTTCCCTTCTGAGTTCAGTCTAAAATCCTTTTAACGTATTTTTTCTTCCTTAAACCTTTCTTAAATTTACTTTTTCCCTTCAAGACATTCGGCAGGTTTCCACGACCCCTACCTCTTATCTTTTTTCGCTTTTCTCTGGAGCAGACTCAAATCCAAGGAAAGAGGAAGGGGACAGAAAGGACATTTACAGGGTTTTATCGTTTCGAAGATGCCGGAAGCGTTAATTATCGCAATACTCTTGGGAAAAAAAGAAAAGAAAAATTCTCTGTAAACGTCCTTTTGGCGTCTTCTATCATCAGAAATGTATTTCACTGTTGAAATTTAAAGGAAGAATGTGAAACTTTCTGAAATGAGGACATAAAATTTACAACTACAGAAATAGGTTTTCATTGGGTAGAATGCACTCGAGTTCGTGCGCACGTATTTTTCTAAAACGAGTAGGTGTACGAGCAATTTGGAACGTGAGAGAAAATTTATATTCGAAATTGATGAATCAAGTTTTGTGGTCATCTTAAATATTCGCTTATTCATAGTTTATATATTATTTCAGAATAACTTGATATAACATTTTTTCATGATAACAATAATTACTAAAGGAAGTAATATAGTATTCTTTATATGGATATAGATCCGTGTCTACAAATCTAATTGTTATTCAGAATCGTGTGAGGAAACCGTATATGTACCTGCATCAGTCTTTTCACCCTCTATAGTAGAATCGAAAGTTGCTTTCTAATAATGTTTTGATTGATTTCAATTGGAAAATCTACATATAGTTCTATCAATTTTACATTCATCTATAAAATAAAAAATTGGTAAATTTCAGTTTTCTGAAGCGCGAGTAGAAAAATCGATATATTGGCAGACAGTAGAACACTTCTGATGTGGTCAGACATAGTAACGTATTCCAGCAGAGATTTCAATCGCGCTGAATTTTGTTCAACTTTCTTTTGTCAATAATGTAATAAAGAGTTTATTAAGTAGAAATAAATTCAGTTTGGAAATGAGAGAAACGACTGGAGGAAAATCGACTACAAGAAAGAGGATGTTTAACTAGAAGAAGGGACCGTGAAATTGAAACTTGGATTCTTCGACTTTAAAAGAACACTCTAAAACAGATATAGAAATTGTATCCCTAAAGAATTTTACTCGATATTATATTGATTTCAACAATGTATTATATTTCTCTAGAATTTCCGAAAGAATTAGGGAATGTTGAATTCAGCCAAGCATATTTTAGTGAAATTCAACAAATATTGTACGTGTAGATGATAAAATTCTATCTACATTCCCTCGAAATATTCCAGGAAGTCCGAGCTTTGTTCCACATAGATTATTATTATTAAACCATAGCTTTAAATTATTTGTTTTAAATTATTTGGTTTATTCTCTAAATTTTCCAGTGTAAAGAAAGTAATGAAGCTCGGATATTTTAATTAATACTTTCGAGTCAAATGGAAAAAATGGCGTCTCGATTCTCGTTATAGATTCCAATCTCAGAAGAAAAGTCTGGGTCAAAGTTTGGAAGCAACTTTCTGCCGTGAATTATTTTTCTTGTAAATCAGAGCTCATTTTGTCCGCGCAATAACTCATCGGACTGTGCTATACATTTTCTACAGTTCTATGTTTTCCGGTTTCATTTTCAACGAGAAACCTTACTTCGTAGACAGATATTTCACGAATATTATTTCCATAAAGAATTTCGTTTTATTATCTGATTCAAATATCAATTAATTAGATATTCGAATTTTGAAAACTATATTATTATAGCTAAATTTGATTAAACTAAAGCATGCGAAAATAGTCGCACAAGAAACTATACGACTATTTTATTATTTGAACTAGAAATATAAGAAGCGAAGGAAACTCATTTGCAAGGAAATGTAAACAAAGAACAGAAATAGAAAAGACTTTTATTCTCTCCGTTATAGGAGTGGAGAGTCTTGAAAGCACAAAAGCTACTGAAAATCTTATTTCGTCTTGAAAATCAGAATGTTTCTTCTAGACAATAATTCATCGATCCATTTACATATTAGTAACTACTTAAATATATCTTTTATGTATTTAATTTTATACATGTGTATGGTATATAATCTGAGTAGATTTTAAGAGTCTGAGCATCAAAAAGATGCAGTCTCATTTACTCCTACTCATAAATTACAGTGCTAAAAGCATATCCGTTGTTCTCATATTGGCATTGTACGAACATCATATTTTTTTACTTCAAAAAAAAAAGTGAGGATCATATAACAGCCATTGATGCTTTCATTTTATTCTACAGTATTTCATTAGCGTCTGGCCATATCAAGGATTTTCTACTTCAACATATTGAATGTATCTTTTGTACAGAAATGTATCCGTTGAGGAACTGGTATTGAAATTCTTATGCTTCGACGGCCAATTAATACGACCGCACCAATCCATCAAGTTGCTAAACCGACCAATAGCTGGTACCTACGACTGTTCTCATGGGCTTATCATTAAAGCGTGAACATCCAGCGAGATTATCGAGGATTCGATACGGTCCTCTTCCTACACAGATCTGCATGCGAAACTGGACAATGACTGATTCGAGAAGCAATTAATTCAGCAAATCGTGAACCCGCGTGCTTGATGAATCAAAATATAATTGAATCGACAAGATTGTAATAATTACAAACGTAAGTATTTTAAGATTTTGCTAAAGATTTCCCTAATTCTTAGTTTCAGTAGAAAATAGTGTATATAGTCAGACATGAGATTATATAGGATTTGAGTAACATTCTAAAGCAAATAATCTAGATTTCCTTTCAAGCGATGTTTTGTTGTTTATAGAACTTGTGAGGAGAATTTCGTGGATACTAAACCTTTTTATTGCTGATGCCTCGGACTTTGTCCTTTCCGCAAACAATACTCGCGGACATTACTCGTTACATTACAACGACAACACGCGAAAACGCATTTCGTATCCTGACCAATTATCTCGATTCCCATGGGAAGTGCCTGAACCAAACGTCCAGGAAACTGGATAGAAGCGAAAACTGGATGCGGAATTTCTCGCTGATTGCTTTTCTAACCCTTTGAGCGATGTTATACCTTGCTCAAATGGATCATTCTCTCTCCTGGAAAGCAATTAAGTCCCAGCATACTAATTTTCCAAATTATTCAGTTGCAAGACGAGGAGTCGTTTTTGATAAAATAAATACTGCCTTTTATGCCAGGTTCTTAAGGATAATTGAAAATTAAAAGGGGCGAATTTGGTGCTTATAGACCGAGAATTCAATTAAAATATGTGGGTTGAAATGACTTAAAATTTTTAGATTGAATTTATTCTCGATCAAACATTCGTTCTTTATTTATTCTCTTGTCTGAGATCATTCATCTTCAGACAGCAATCTTCTGCCATATTGTAGAGTCCGAACCCCCTTTCGTCACTAAACTGTCCAAACTTTTCCTTCCCTACTGCAAGCTCGGATATAAAGTCACGGTAAAAATAATAAAAACACGAGAGGAAAAAAATGGTGAAAAATGTATTCGCAAGAAGCCAGGTAACCCCACTCCAATATTATTTTTTGCTTCGAACTTTGCAGTAAACAAGTATAATTTATAACGAGGAATGCGAAGCCGCTATGTTTCTATAAATAAGTCCAATAATTAAAAAGGATAATGTAAAAATGTTATTCTCAATTTTAGTCCTCATTTCTTTGCAGTTTCACTTCACCATTAGGTAAAATGAGATTCAACCAATCTTGAATTTCACATATTTCACCGAGGGATGTTACCTGGCTTTTAAATTCTCATAGATAATCTTTTCGCTACTCTTTTGAAATATTCAAGGGAACGGATTTCATTCGCTTTACACAGGATAAAATGTCCGTGAATTCTTCCTCACGAAACTGTAACCTTAGAGTTCAAAAGAACTTACAGTAGAAAGAAAAAAACTTTCCCTATATGGTAAATCCCACTGCGATTCGCAAATGTGACATTAATTTCATGGGTCGTGAGACGTTTGCAGTCGCTAGCATCTCATTCGCCTTAATCTTTCTTCTATTTTTCTTTACGATCCTAGATAGCATTCCGCATTCCAGTGCTGAGGACTTTTGAAGCAAGGGGAATAATTCACGTCAACGATTTGTAAGTATTTTTTCTCGTTATTCTCACGAGAAAACTAATTCTAAATTCAGAGAATAGAGCACAGGATTTTGAAAAAATATGTCTTGGTGTAAGCTGTCTTATGATGTGTGATTTGTTTTTCTCGAGGGTGAAATTTGAATACTTAGATTCTTGTTGAGAAATGTTGAAAAGAAAAGAAATGTTGTACTCGTACCTCGTACATTGTTTTCGGCAGTTCAGGTCAGCTTTGTGGGATATAAAGTGAGCCCTTAGCTCGGCAGATAAATCATTACCCACTTCCGAAATCCTTTGCAGCAACACGGATTGAAGTGTATTTGATTGTGAGCGTAATTTGCAGTCATTGCATGGCTCTGTGAACTCAATTGCCCTAAACTGCCCGTCCATCCGTCCAATTGCCCGAGATTCGTTTTCACTGTTACGCTAGGTAGAAACAATCGGTACTTTACCACAGTCCAGAGTCCTGTATACATTTCTGCGTGATTGCGTTCTCGCTAATTGGAACTTTGATTTCCTTTCCAATCCAATATCACCCTCTTATAATAAGATCGACGAGTGGATCTCTCAAAGGCATCCTGATATATTATTTCAGGTTATTTTCCACTTCTCCCTACGAATTTTAGTAGAAAGGAGTAGAAAGTTAGTAGAAAGTTACTAATTCAATATTACTAACTTTTGAAAGATAATTCTCAAATATTCTGCTCTTCCGATTTCAATTGAGATTGCGTTTTAATGTATAAAACATTTCTAACTCCCGTAGAAAATGGGTAAAAAATCTAGAAGGAAAGTCTGCGCATCTTCGATCGGAGAGGGTCGCCAGTGGGTAATTTGAATAAACAGAATGCGGCGCCGCGATGCTTCCATTAGGCGTCGATATTCAAAGCAGGAACGTAAGCTAGGATCTTAATGTTGATGTGACATACCTAGGTCCTTCGGGAGTCAGCTACACCTAATGAGAGTTCAGATCGATCGACCTGATTCGAGTTTCAGAGTTTGAAAGGATCCAGTACCAACAGAGAAAATCACACCCCTCAATTTAAGCCTTCCCCTAGCAAAATCTTCTCAACTTTATCACAGAAAAGTTGAAAAGTTATATATCGACACCGAAAAAACCTCCCAACATTGGCTTCTTAATGGATTTACGAAGTACCGATCCATCAATTATTATTCACTTTGTAATTATAAATAATCACTCATTGCTAGTGGTAAAATCTGGATATGGTCAGACACTAATAAAATCCAAATTTTACAATAATAATATGAATGATAAATCGCAAATTTCCATTGAATACGCGACAGTTGACATTTTATTATTCTTCTTCCTGAATTGCAATATTCATAGTTCGTTACCTGGTTCGAAGTGAAGTGAATCTGAAGAAGAATAAAATTGAATTTTTTACGGTTCAGAGACTGGGATAACGGACAACTATAAAACGAGTGATTCGCTACCAGAAAACAGCGAATCGACTTTAAAACAAGTAAATTTTCTTTCTTGTTCCATGTCACATCAATTTCAGGTATTAATGACATCACTTTTTATAGAATTGATATATAAAATCATTAATCGTCGTTTGAAAATAATTTTGCGATGACACATCGATCGATCAATATTTAATCACAGGCTGTGTTATTATTTTCTGAATTACACATCACACTGAAAGCAACAAGCAATTAAAAAATTGTTCGATGCATGCATGTATAAAACCTTTAATCAAACAGTTTATTTCCATCGATTTTGAATGTGTGGTTATCATCCATTCGCTTTCGATGACTATTAACGTTTATTTGAAATTCGAATATATTGCAAGTTTCAAAGCAAAACATTTCTAACCCCTTTTCAAAAACCCCTTTCCAAACTTTCCAAACTTGACTGGCTTGAGATCGAATTTCTGAAATATGTCGTGTGCTTGTGGGAAATTCCAGAAAGCCATGAGTCAAATTGGAGAAAATTGCTTGCGAGTAGAAACTTGAATATGGAGCAAAACTGCTAAGTGCGACGTGCACGCGAAACTTTAAATTATCGAGTTTAATGGCGGCAAGTTCCGGAAAGTGATTTATTCAACAAAATGAAAATCACCCTAACTTTGGTCCTCAGCACTTTTCAGCTACCTCAACCGCCTGTAATTGCCAACTCGTCGCTCTTCAAACCGGAAGTATTTTATTGCCGATAAACACTTTTATCGTCTTCTGCATACGTTAGGAATAATAACAGCACTCCAGTCCTTAGAACGATTACTAACTTTACAACTTCCTTATAATCTATTTCAAATTCTATGATTCAGTTGCATACAATATGCGGACTCATCACTTTTAATAAAATACTCTGCTTTTTTGAAATATTTAGTAAAAACGTACCGGAAGCTTTGACCTCAGCAGAAATTACAACTAATGAAA
Source organism: Synergus laeviventris (assembly GCA_032275145.1). Classification (NCBI taxonomy): domain Eukaryota; kingdom Metazoa; phylum Arthropoda; class Insecta; order Hymenoptera; family Cynipidae; genus Synergus; species Synergus laeviventris. The sequence continues at coordinate 56,113 of JAUESI010000038.1, forward strand.
ATATTTTTACCTCTTTTGCAAAAGTGCAGAGCTATGTTTTAGCAGGAAAAAGCTATCGAGGAATTACGTTATTTCAAGATATTATGGAAATTAAAAGAGGGAAGTATTACGAGTTAAATTCCAGAATAATTTGATTTCATAAGGGAGAAAAAGGGTAGAAAAAGGGGTTAAACGAATTCTACAGTCATCTCATAATGAGATGACAAGCTGTTTGATTCTGTATGCCACTCCTATATTTTAAGTTAAAACTGTAATAATAAATCAATAGTAATCAACCCCGTCTTCAATATTAAGTAAATACACCAGCAGCGGCTGGTTAACAGTTGAGTACTTGCTGGACTACTTGGAGTCAACGCGAGCAGTCAAAGCAACTCCCTAATGAGTTTCTCGGGTATTCGATGTGGAATGCGGGTTCTATTCAAACTTGTTCGCTCTATATCGTACCAAATGGCTTTACGCGAAGCGCGATATCTTGCTTAGGGATTTGTTTAACTTGGTGCCGGGTGGCGAACATCCCGCATTTCTATACCACATTTTCAACCCCCTAACGATACTGCATGTTTTATACTTCGAACAAACAACACCCTCAGAAGCATCATTAATGCATTCTGTTTACACAGCATGCAGACTGCAGATACTGAGTGCACTCCAAAATAATACATATCATATCCTGCAATTCGACTCATCACATGCAGATTTCATCTCACTATATAAATTCTGCACCAACGTTTTATCTTTTTTACTCGTTCTATCTATACGAGACTATATGCAGAAAAATATGCCTATATAAAAATATACTATATGCCTGCAGAAATTGACACATTTTCTTAAAATCTCTTGAAAATCTTATCACATATTTTTTTTAACGTCTGAAAAGTTCCTCATCTTCATTTTTAGTTTTTCTATTTGTATGCGTAATAAAATTGAATACTGAAGGTTTGAATGACGTTTCATTTCGTCAGAGACAATGGGAATTCTGTGAATATTCAGAACGAATCTTCTATTCTGGTTTTCACTGATGAATTGCAAAATCGTGTTCCTGTCAAACCTTATGATATATCTAAGAAAAAAAACCAAATTTATTTATGTTTAGAACGATTTTCACAGAATTCGTCTCTATAATTATTTGAAATGAGGCTCTTGAGCGCTCGAAGTGGCATTTCAAGGAAACTTTTCGTTCATACTCGGTCGATACTAAATGAAGTCTTAGTAAAAAGATAGAAGCAATATTTAGTAAACACCACTTTACCTACATATCAATAAATCAATTAGTTAAAAATTCCAAATTTTTAGACAATAAGTACGTACAATAAAATGAAAAATTTACGAATCTTTATTAAATGTCTGGCCTGTCTGTATTTCCTGGGACAGATTTCAAGCTTCAGACTTAAGGCAAATATTGTTATCTCTAAAGTTACTACTTAATATGTCTCAGCACGGACTTGTCAACATTTAATTAGTCGATTGTCAGCACTTCACATTTCACAATTTAAATTATCATGCAAAATTCTGAGATAAATTTCCGAGATAAACTAACAGCAATAATTGAAAAACCTTTCCAGGAATAAAAAGCGTTTTGCCTAATGAAAAAGTTATTTCCAATTTTCGTGGGTAAATCCTATATATTCTATAAAATGGTTCCCTGGCTAGATTGAAAATCTGAGAGCTGATCTTGTTGATCATTCGAGGATAAACTCAGCCCCTCGAATTGGGGGTTGCAAAGCCAATATATGAATCCTGGATAGGAGGAAGTCGCTGTAAAACCGCACACGTCGTAGTCAGCAATGAAACTCGTTTTCCTGAACACCTGCGTCAGACCTCGAACTCATTCCAGCCACGAACGAGGAACCTGTTCTGAACGATGTAGCTTGCACCCAGAACAAAGTGAAGCAGTCCCAGAACGAGCTTTTCAAAGTTACTTCTTCCCCGGAAACAGCAGTTACCAACTTGCTGAAAATTAAAGTTTAATGCACAACTGGACAAAGCACGTAGCTGCTGCTTCCTTCAAATAACAAACAATCTAGTTCCGATGCCAAGGATTCAGGGACTGTAAGGAAACTGGTTCAAACTTCAAAAAAACTTCTCAAGCTTTAAAATATATATTTTTTACCAAAGTTTCTTTCTATCTTTAGTTTGGGTTTTGAATCGTAAATTTAAATTTAAACTCGACGTTGTTTGGTAATTTTTAAGCCAGAGCGAATTGTTCGATCAAAGTTTCGCAACTTCCATTAATTAGGAGCTGCACCAAGCCGCAAAGCGTTGGTGAATCTTTGAGAGTTCTGAATACTCTCAGCTGCGTTTATCGGTAGCGCATTTGGATAGATCTAAAGAGAAGATCAGGGTCATATTGTGCAATATTGTGCACGTGACAGCAATTAAAAAATATTTTCATCTACGTCTTCAAACGATACTGAGATTTAAAAAAAATATCAAATAATTAAATGAATATTGAAGGTTTTTTTAGTAAGATTGATTCAATCATTCGTAATCGATTTCATATCGATTTAATATCTATTTAAAAACGAGTCGTATGGATGTTATCAATCCATCAATAATATGATGATTTTAGATAGTCAGGAATCACCTGGCTGAGTCATTATTTATAAACTTGATAAATATATACAGATGCAGTCAATTACGACAGAAATAATTACGATGTACTTTGATCATTTAAAAGTTGGTCTGGAATTCTATTGATTATACATGACTTGATTAATCTGAATTTACAATTACGAGGATTTTTAATTTTTTATATCTACCTACATCTTGAACCAGTTTATTTGAATTCCATCGTAAATCGTGGATAATTTTATACAATTCAAATATTACTAGATATATGTCATAAAGTACATTAAAAGCCCTTAAAATTACTTAAATATTTACACAATTTGCCACGAAAATTCCCTAAGAACATTCCCTAATTCCAAAATTCATTTGAGGACACTTTCAAAACGTTTAAATTTGGAACTCGATCCTTTTGATACTAAAGCAAGATCCATAAACGTAATGATAATTCAGTACATCTTTGTCAATGTCACTTATCTTCCAAATATTAGACCAAGTCTCTTAAGCTTACAGATGAATCAAGTAGATTGTAACCATAACAATTGAATCGTTTGACCCCCGTTTATTGATAAGTTGATGTCTAACGTGCCCGAGAAACGTGCCAGTGTTCCTAGGATTATGATCAGTGGCTATCTGGTTGTCACTTTGCGAAATGCGAGCCAATCGAGCGAGCAGTTTTTCTTAAACATTCAACCAGTAGCGACGCGCTTTTGTCATCTTTCTTCATAACATTGGGACTCGATAATACAAGAAATGTATATCTGTACATATACATATATTTATATACAAAGATAGAGAAAAAATAAAAGTTGTGATCCCAACTTGTGAAACGACTTCAGACTCAATTTTGGCAAAGTTTCAAAATTCAAGAGAGAATAATCGCAGTGTTAAAGCAGAGCTTCTGAAGTCGAGAGTCAAACACTGCATCTCTCTTGTTTACCACTAAAAGTTTTTCTTGTTCCACGTGCTATCACTTTTATTTAAAACTCGTTCGAAATTCGGATATGATATCTGACAAACAGAAAGATGGAATCGGTTCCTGGGTAATTGGTGAGGCACTGTTTGTGATTTTTTAAGTGATGATTATATAATCATGTTAGAAATGTGCGCCAAGCTTCTGAATTGAGTGCGTGAGTATACTGAAAGTTGAAATTATAATCAGATTGTTTCTTTCTGATGCAGCTGAAAGCGGGAGTCTCGATGAACCAGCTGATTACGAGAAGGCAATTTCCGCAACAGGTATATGTGATTTTTGATCGAGATTACAGTCAGTTTTCTTTTCGTGAGGAATGTGGAGCACAATGCTCATCGATTATCAGACTAACTATTGATAAAAATTAGTCATTCGTACGAATTTACAGTTATTTAATATAATGGCAGACATAATTTATATATTTTTTTAATTTGCAAAACAGATAAGTAACTTTTATTGCAGGAAAATTTTTTTGTTAAATTAATAATACCTTGAGACTGTTTTTTCACATTTTAAAGTGAAACTTCCTCCTACACTGCCTTGATTTTAAAGCCTTGAATTTACGAGCTTAAAATATTTTTGATAAAATTTAGAGTCGATTGTTCACTCTGATATATTTTATCTAATATTAATGAGTAAGCTAGAATGATAAGAAAGTCATTTATTGCATATATGCAATATGCAAATTATAATTTGAAGGATATGGAGTCTTTAACATTTTGCTGCTATTGGCTGCGTTACCAGCTGGATGGTCTGCAGTTTTTGATACAACGAGTCCAGCTTTCATTTTACCAGCAGTTGAATGTCTTTTTGAACTCACCCTTTTTCGCAAAGGAATTCTCGTATCCATAGTATACATAGGTACGTAATTCACATGAAAAAAAAAATTGTGAAAAATAACTAATAAAAATCATTTATTTACATTCTGACCAAAGGATACAATGTATTATGTTTTACTTTATCTATTTTAATAAATATTTATTCTTCATAAAAATTTTCATGAAGAATTTGTTTCTGTTCCTGATTAAAGTTTTATCGCGTTTTTACTTTACTGGACATATAATTTTTGTAAATTCTGCAGATATACCAACACGTATCATGTTTATGCTTTTTTGACTACTTTCATTTGAAGTTACACCCATATACATATATATGGTACATAGTTTCGAGCACATAAAAGTGTTGTCGTAAAACTCCACTTTCAAGTTATTTCAAGTTTAATAAACATGATTCATCTTCACTCAGTTTTTACTTCGATAAAATAAGTCATGAATCAGTCAAGGAGATCCATGCAATTTTCTTTACAAGTCGCTTCTTTTTCTATTCGTACCTCTGCTGTCTCTATTTGTATTTTCACTTACATTGTATTTTACAAAAATAATCATTTACTAATATAAAATCTGATGTTTGGTTTGTGGTATAATTACTATATTGTTGCCCCATAGATGCCTAATTATATTTCGAAAAAAAAATGAAGAAATTTTGAAAATAGTTTGAAATCCCCAGGAATAATAGTAGCAGGAGTCTTATGGGACTTCGTTCTTCAGGACCGACTGACAAATCATCTAGGGAAGCGAAATTTGCTCTTGCTGGGGTTATTGGTTGACTCCATTTGTAACGTCGCGAGCGCCTTCGTAGACTCGTATTACGTGTTTCTGCTACTGAAATTTATCAGTGGTGTGATGTGAGTACGTATGTATAAAATACTGTCAGCAGATTTGATTTACATTTAGTTTTTGGATTTGGAATTCAAAATATTTTTCCAAACATACAACTATGTATTTGAAAGGATCGGCATAACAGTATAATTAATTAATCAATTCAAGTGCATTATTAATTACAGAGTTGGTGGTCCACATACTCTATTAATGCCTTACATAGCAGAATTTCATTCCACAAAATATCAAGCTAAATTCACCAAATGGGCAGGATTAGCCTTTGCTATTTCATATATAATTCCAGCAGGTAATTTTACTTTAATGAATTAATTTAATTAATTTCTGTAGTTTTTTAAAACGACTCGATTGATTATAGAAAAGAACTAACATTTTAATATTTTTTTCAGCGCTTGCCTTCAATGTTTTACCATACGACTCGCCATTTTCCATAAGAATTTCCAACCATGTTTTCGTCACTTGGCAAATTTATCTTTTAATTTGCTCAATACCATCAGTTTTGGGTCTCATAACAATGTGCCTCACACCAGAAAGTCCAAAACTCATGTTGGCTGATGGTCGTCATCAGAAAGCTTTGATTTCACTCAGGACAATTTACTCCATAAATAGATGGAAATCTCGTAATTCGTACCCGGTAATTAGTGATTTAATTAGTGATTACCTAAAATATCAGTTCGATAAATAGTTCTTGTATCTTATATATGGTAGTGTGATGGAAAAAGTTTTCACGCTTGCAGTCTTGCAGATTAGATTCGCTTTTTCCCCGATTAAATAAAGAGGATTTTTTGCAAGCGTTGCATTCACAGAAGGATAAAACATAAAACAGTAGCAGAATTGCATTTCCTAGACGAATGGAACATTTTATCAACTATTATTCATTGGAATTTTTGCCTCTTCTCTATTCGTACCATTCTCTTTTTTACAAATAGGTAAAAGCATGGCAGCTGAAACAAGGGCAAGCTCTTCAAAAAACAGAAAACAAATCTGGTGTGAAGGATAAAATTCGAGAAGGATGGTCGAAAACAAAAACACTATTTTCCAGGCCTTATTTATCACCTATGTCCATCATCATTTTTCTTCAGTTTGGAAGCATGCTTGGGTACGTTTAATTATTGTTCACTCGTCATGTGAGACTTTAAAAAATAAACCTTGAATTCAACGTTCACAGATTTTAGATAAATTTATCATTATTCATGAAATATTGATCTATCTAATAAGCCATAATTATATTTAGCATATGAAGGTAATATCGGATAATTATTATGCATAATTGTATGATGCATTATGGACCAATCAATTATTTCCCATATATTGAATTCATTATATATTATTTCAACGCAAATATTCACTTCCTCTTTCAAAACTTTTTGTGAAAATAAAGTTTAGCATTTTATCCATGCAAATTAGTCATGATCTGCTGACGTTGCTTGCAGGTTACACACGATGAGATTATGGGTACCACAGCTTTTCATCATGCTGAACAATTTTGGCAGGAAATTTCGTTCTGCATATCCATCAAACGAGACACTTACCATGTGCGAAATGTTGGTACCAACTAAATTTTCACTGCCCAATCTTGGTCAAAATGACAGCATGCATTCCGATTCTTGCACACCGGTAAATATATACTTCCACTTTTTAAATAACATCAACATCAACAGCACAATCTGGCTTTGAAATCTAATTACAAATTCAGTAGTCAAATATGTATAAAGAATTGTATTTCTGTGAATTAATTTCTTTCCTATACAATTAGCATTGTTTTCCATTCACCTGAAAAAGCTTTCCTGACATTTTTCATTCCGTTGTTCTAAATCTGTGTGCAACGCAAATGAGCGTAACTCTTATTTCCATTTAATCACATTTCAGTCACACATTGAAGCTGCAGTGTACATCAATTCCACAATTATTGCAACGTCTACTGTCGGATTTGCCTTTCTCGCTGGATTTATGACTGTAACTAGATCAAGGAAAGAAATTATATTGCGTGAGTTCCACTCCGTTTTTATTTATTGATTTGATAATATTTTCAGATTCTTTATTGTAATTATTAAAAATTAATTATCTTATTCATCTTTCAGTTCTCACATTTATAATATCAATAACATGTAGTTTTGGTGTAAATTGGGCCCAAGTAGTGCCATACATGTTAACATTATCAGCTGCCGTAGTCGTAACGATGAGAATTGCTGGTAACATTGTTCTTGCAATAAATGCAGAAGTTATACCGGCACCATTGAGGTAAATTAACTAATTAATTAATTAATTAACCATTCATAAAGAAACAGGTTTTCTTAGCTTCAACAACGATTCGTCAATCTGAAATTCAAAATTCAGCTTTAGTTCGTAAAAGGATTTAATCACAAGTAAACTTGTGTTCCAGTAGGTGATTCGATGTTTTAGAGGAGAAAATTATGATCCACGAAATATTCGTTCTAGTCGTAAACGCAGTTTGGCCATCAAATATTGTACCAAATGTAATAATAGTAAAGGCACCTTTTTGAGGGTTTATGAACATTGAATATTATCATATAAAGCGATCGTTTCATACTTTTATCTTTCAGATCCACCGCAATCAGCATTGTCAATCTGTTTGGAAATTTCGCGGTTGTGGTTGGCAATTTTGCATTTTCAAGTCTCCTTAATGCCGAGTGCGTCGCTGCATTCATGTGCCTGGGATGTTTAATGCTCGGTAGGTATACAAGTATTCAATCACAAATTAATATTCAATCCATAAATCAATTTTTTATCATCCCAGAATATTATCGACATATTAACTCCATACCTTTTTCATTCAAGATTAACTTTTTTTTTTACATAATTCTACACAAATTTTACAAAGTAGATAATACAAAAAATGGTTAATAACTACCTTTTAAAATTAAATCATTATTTTTTATAGCCTGCGCCGTTTTAGTTTTCTTTGTGCCGAGGCCACTGCCAACAGGTAGTCCATCCAATGAGGAAGTAGGAAAATACTAATTTAGAAAAATAATGTGTAGTAAGCTGGTCTTACTTTTTATACAAATGTAGACAATGAATTAATTATTTACGCTAAAAAGACAATGTGCTTTTTATACTAATGTGATAAAATAATGTAAAATATGAAGATGTGATCCTCGATCCGAAATGGAATTTTGTATAAAGAAAAGTGTATAATATTGGAAGAGTAAAATGATACTCTCCTTGTGATCTCTCTGCAATTTATGGATGAATTTTGTTATAGTCCACATCGTTGTGAAATTTTATTAGATATAAATTTTATTACAAACAAACAAAATTGTACTATAACGACCATAATTTTGTATTTTAAAAAATTATTTTAAAAACACAGAGCCGGTATTTGAAAAACGATGCCACATGGTAAAAAAAATCGGCTCAATCTGAATGAGAAATCGATGAAAAGCTATTGGAAATTTCATAAATTGGTTTATGTGGAATGACGTAAAATATGAGAGTGGCTGCGATGTGTCACTTTCGTGAAAAGAGCTCAGATATAATTCAGAGAAACGATGTGTATTGAAACTGTATAACATTGCTAACATTGTTCTCAAAAAGAGGAAAATTTATTTACTAAAATATGTGTTCATCACTCGAAAATATTTCCCTTGTAAATATTTAACAATCAATACTAAAATTTCATGTGATAAAAGAAAATACATTCCTAATTTCCTGCCCTCAAACTTTACCAAACAAACCCAAACTTCTCGGCAGTGGTTTTTATTGGTATGTTAGTAATGATAATTCAATAAAATTGTATAAATATCTTAATGTACAGATCAAAGCCTTATTGTAATAAAATAATGATGTCTTCCTAATTCATAATTCCCTCTAAATTTTATTTCCATCTGGATATTATTAAGCATAAAATGAGGATAAAGGAAGCAGTTCAAATATTTATATGATATGTACAGATAGTTCAAATATTTGAACGCAGAATGAATTTGGTTTATATTCGCTTTGAGATATATAATATGTAAAATATATATAGTATGAATTTACAGTAACTAAAATCCAAGTGCATGCATGGAAACTTTTGGAAGAGAACATATATAATATTCTCAAATATCGTTTGATCAAGTAAACTGCATATATTCAACCAATTTGCAACTACCATTCCATATATATATATTATACAAATGTGAACTTTTCATCGATTGTGAATATGCGCATCACGTTGAATTTGATTAATTTAATATTTCAGGCAGAAATTAATTCATTGGTTGCATGCAACTGACAATAAAAACTATATCTTTATTGCATTCTGCAATGGCACATGAATAATCGTTTGTACAATATATTATTTTTTATCTTTTCCACGTTTTATAAGCAGTAATTTATATTTTTCTGAATAATACTGATAATATTTAACATTTTTATAATTCTTCGTACTTTTATGTGACTTTAGTGCTTTCAGAAGCACGAGAAAATCTTTATAAAAGTGAAATCTTTTCCTTCTAACTTTTGACTTGCTTTGCTTCCACAACTAATCCACTTATGACATTTTCTAGTTTCTTCTTCACGGATACATTACTATCATTAATTTCAACGTCCTCAGGTATTTTTATCACCATTAGAGACACATATCCAACAAAAATTTCTGCCAGGAAACGTTGAAGTAAAAATGAAATTTATCTGCCACAAGGTAACTCACTTTTTCACTTTCTTTCTCAGATAAGTTTTTATTAAATGTAGAAAATTCTGCTAAAGGATTTTAATATGATTTTTCTAAGGGATCTTGAAGGTTGTCAACTGATAATTAACAATTAATAATAATTCTCTGATTACACTCTAATTCTTAATCTGAGTGAAACAATGACAGTTGATGTTGCAGCATCTAGCCAGTACACGATTTAATATGAAGAGACGTGAGGTAGATTGAGGCATTACAGGTTGTTTACAATGTTAGTTAATTAGCTTGGATACAGACCTGCTGCTGTTAACAGCCAACTTCGCTGTGAATATGCATAGGGAACGCCATATCGGAAGCTTTCGAACTGTGTTTAACCTACACACACTAGCCAGGCATAAACATCCGTAGCTCGCTTGAAAACTATAAAAGGCTTGTGCTATCAATACTCTAATTCGGTTATAAAACGAAATGTCTTGAAAATTTGATGACTTTAAGTCGTAAGAAGGAAAACAAAACAATCGCCCGCGTATTGGTTTGCTACACTCTTAAAATTTCTTAAAAACCTTCAAAATCATTAGTCTCTTGAAATTCATGTTAAAATTCGTGAAAAACTCTAAAAATTCCCAGAAGCTTCTTGAAATCCCTCTTAAAATGATTAGAAATCTTATAAAGTTCTGCAAGATCTTTCAAAATTCCTCGAAATTACACGAAAACATTCGTTGAAGTTCGTTGAAATCTCTTATAATTCTTAGGAACCTCTTAATGTTCCTCAAAATTTCAAAACATTTAAGATCTTAAAAATCTCTTAAATTTTCATGAATTCCTTTAAAATTCCATGAAATATCCTGAAATCCCTTAAAATTCTACGAAATCTTTGAAAAATCCTAACAATCTCTTGAAATTCCTTTCTAAACAAGTGATATCATCAATTATGTCTCTAAAATCTCGCATACATTGTTGTTCCAAATCTGCTCTCTAGATTTGAATAATCGAAATTCCGCTGATTCAGATTAAAAGAATGATTGGCTTTTGAATGACTTGAAAGATGATAAATAAAACAAATAATCGAACGCGTAGCGCGCGGGTTGGTTTGCTGGTGAAAGTATAAAATGTTGTTTTTTCAATAAATCCATGACCATTTTTGTTATGAGGAAAGAGCCTGTTATGAAAACGATAACATTTTATGAACCCAAAATGGACTGCGAATAAGTTACTAATTCAAGTAGTAAAAAGGATAAACTAAATGAATTAGTAACAATATTCAATGAAAGATATTAATAATTTTTGGATCCCTTGAAATTTCGCAAAAATTTTTAGATATCATAAACATTTTCTTAAATCGCATAAAATTCCGCAAGGAACTTTAAAATCACCAAAAGTTCGTTAAAATCCCTTAAAAAAATCTGTCAAAATCTCTAAAATTCCTAAAAATATCATTGAATCCCTTAAATTAAAAACTTGTGATCCCTTAAAATTTCGCAAAACCGTTTGACAGTCAAAAGGATCTTTTTAAATCGCATGAAATTTGTTTAAATTCCCTGAAAATTACTCAAAATCCATTAAAACCCCATAGAATAATGGTAAGTTATTCTTACTAATTCAGATTGAGAGAGTATACCATATATATAAAGTATAATAATTCACTTATACTGTTAATCACTCTAAATCCAGTTATAAAGCATAAAAAACCGTGGAACCATGTAAAAACGAATAGAACCAGTAGGTTTCGCAAAATCGTAAAAAATCTCATGAAATTTCCTGTGGCGTACTAACTGCGTGAAATTACCCCGTGGTATTAGGATCAGTTGGCGAAATAGGTCACTGAGGCAATAACAGTTAAAGCTCCATGTCCGGGTAGTAATATTTTACACAGGACGATAATATAACGAGCAAAGAAGCGGTGTAGATGTCACGTCCAGCCGATAAAACAAGTAAACTCCTCTATTGCAATTTGCAATATCTAGTTCTCTATACTGCTCCTCCCTCGGTTATTTCATTCTCCGTTTATTTGCATTTTCGCAAAAGCGAAAACGTCATAAGCGAATTCTCCATGCTGGACGAATGATCTAAATACAAAATTGCATAATTTTACATTCCACCAAAGGCATGCACTTTATTTTAGACCAAACGATGAACAACCCTATAAGCTGTGCATTTCTGTAATGTACATGACAGGGTGAACCTGTTTAAATAACGAATGTATGTATGCACAGTGCACACTCATCGTGAACGTGCAAGTGAGTTCTTTACGAGCTTAAAATTTACATTCTGCTTTACGTTATATCAATTTCATGCACGCGCGAAATGAGCGATTCAGGATCCAAGCTCATGATATTAATATTACTTCGAAATGTAATTAAAAATATAATTAAAAACACGTTTGCTCAACATTTTTTCCGCGGAGAGTATAATTGAAAAGCTGTTAAACAATCTAGCTTTTTTATAATTAATCAAATCTAATTGAGATAACTTTTCCAGCAAACTACAGGAATTAATTATTAATTATTATTCCATATACTTTCGACGAATTTTTTTATTTTTTTATTTTCAATTTAATGTTGATAGCCAAACAAAAATAATAGTTGGTAACTAAAGAAGATATGGAAAACGACTGTACTGTAGGTACTGCCCCCATATATGAGGAAGCTTTTATACAGTATCGATCCTCTCAATGGGTAACATAAACCGTCGCTCTTTTATGTTCAATGGGTAAAAAGTATTTATTTTCCTGGTAAGCTAATTAAGGGCGTTACTTACCATATGAGCAAATTTAGATAACCCGTTTTTTTAATGATTTTTACACTTTGAAAAAAATAATGCACTATAATTTTGTTTAAAAGTTAAAAGTTTATTTAAATATGCTCTTATGTTATTATTATGATTATATTGTAGATTCCTCACACATTTCTTTACATCACTGTTTTTAGAGATGATATACTCCAACATATAAATTTTGAGTTCCAATTTTTTTAAAACTATATATATTATCATTTTACCTCACGTGTTTCAGAAACATCTGGTGCTGTAGAATACGTCACTAAAATGTACAACTTCTAACCTTATATGACCGGAAATGATGTGTGTCCTTTAAAGGTCAACTTATCAGATTCTCTTAAATGTCCAGAACAGGACATTTTAATTTTCGCTAAAACATTTCAAGGGAGTGGTAGACTCTATTATCTTTCTAGTAAACTTGTATGTCCTAAAATATAATAAAATTCCTCCGGTCTGGGCCAGGTTTGGAAATTTTTACACGCGTCGCATAACAGAAAAAAAAAATTATTCATAAGCCTTAGCCCAAAATAATATGTGCTCCACCACATCTCTATTTTCGTTAAATTAACATACCCCTGCTGAGATATTTATGCAAACAGGGGAAAATTTTTATCTTTTAAATTGTCCATGAAAGAAGAGTCACTGTTCCAAGATGTTTAAGCTCTAGCCGGCGGCGGATATAACCGCCTCTTTATTCACCTAGATCGTACTGTCGATCAGCCAACGAATGAGTCGGAAGAGATTCGGGAGTAAATTTCCCATAAAAGACAAAATATATTATATTTATTCAACTATTCACTGAAATATGAATATTATTCTTTAAATCGATGATTCAAGATTCTGAACATACATTCTTTGACTTCCATATTCAATATTTTGAAAATATTTCACTATTTACTCTCTCAATCCGTGTTATTTAAATCTTTATACTAATTAAAATAAAAAATACTTAAAATTTGAATCCTGTCTACGTTTTTATATATAATTTTGATCAGAGACCATAAAATTTTTCATTGCAAAGATACAAGTTTCTTAGAGGTGTTTTTTGTTGGTCCCCTCGTAGGAGTCACCGGATGCTGAGTTACTGTTGGTTAATGTTATTCGAGGGGATGATTCTGATTCTGAGTCAGAGGCGTTTCCTGTGTTATCCGAATAATGGCACTTTCAGAGAACTGAGTAACTATTGCACACAAAAATATACCCCAAATGGCAACCCCCCTAGACAATTCACTTGAACCATAAATTTCACATGATGAGACACTCTTTACGTATTTCTTCCCCGGGACGCTAAACCCTTTCATAATCCTTGCGTCACTTATTCGAAGGGATGTTTCAAAAGACAGTTATTGTTCTCTAGACTTAACTGGATTATGATTCATTTATTATTTATAATATCATTTTATATTTATAATACTTGTTCTTAGTAGAAAATGAAGAAATTAATATAACATTCAGAGATAAATTTATGGTAATTTATTCTTTTAACGTCGAACCTCTAAAAGTAATATGCACTTTTCTCCATTTTTATGAAAATGTAGTTTTTCGGTTATAAATTTAATTACTGATTTTTAGTATCTGATCCTGTCGCCTGCGAGTTTAATCTCTTCCTGATAGTTACTATGCTCAATAATTCCTTTACTGGACTCTGCATCATTAAAATGCACCCCTCTGGAGTGAAATATTTTTTCTTGTATAATAATATTACTATGAACAACAGATTTAATTATGCATTCTTAAAGCAACAACACGAAGATATTAATTACTGTAAGTTCCAAGAGCTTGCGTGTATACAATCATTATGTGCAAGGTGTGCAATGATCCAAGATGGCGACGTATCAAACTATCACCTCGATGTCGACCACCTACCAGCACGAAATTTCGCATAGGGGAAAGATAACATTATATGATCGATTTTTCCTAAAGATAAGAAAGTGCGTGTCACTAACGAATTTTACTTTATCCCTATTTTTTTATGTGCAAACACTCTAAATATATATTTTTTTATATTTACCAAGACACTTTTTCAATTACGCTTCCCAACTCTCTTTTCCTATAAAGGTAGAATTTCTGAGATTCATAGAAATTTTTTTTTAAAATCACATCAAATATCTTGTTATCTATTCAAATTCCTTAATTCTTGAAATTCCATAAGATAATCCAACAGAATGATCCAAAAATGTACATATAGCAGATGGTCAGGAAATCTGCGACGTATAATTTTGATTATCATTTAATAAAAACTTGATACAATATTGAAGTCTGACTGATTGATCAAAGGTTCCATATCGCAACTGATAACTGTTGTAGAATCAATTAGAAAATTTGTTGAATGTATATAGTCTCTGATGAAACTCGAATTTATATTTCCGCATTTTATAGAACTGTTTCTTGTGTAAATATTAGTACTTGACGAACTTTAACGTTCAGATGCTGAGGACATGGAATTAGATAAATGAAACATATGGTAGAACTCTTATGTTTAAATAAGATTATCTCTGAATATCAAATGTGAAGGTCGTTAAAAATTCTAAGCTCTTAATCTATAAAGTACATTCATTTTGCAAAGTGATATATAAACTCTGTCTATATTCATCAGACTTTAATTCTTGTACAAAAAAGACATTATTAGTACATATTACTATACAACTTTTAATTTATGTAATAAAGTACCTGGAAATGTGGCTTTATAGACTCAGAATTTTCTCCAGAAAATTTGTCTTCTTTTATTGCGTGAGCGATATGCTTCCTGCACAGTAGAAAAGGGAGTGTGCAATCGTCTGGAATGGAATAATCGAGTCCTTTTCAAGATCTTGGAGAAGTTGTAGAAATAAAACAAAAACAAACATGTCTCGTGAAAATATAGATTATAAGGAGTTTCAACGATTTCAAGAAATTTCAAATGATTTTATGTAATGAAAGAATTTTAAACTGAGATATTTTTGATAATGCAACATTTTAAATAAGGCTAAATGGGACCATTTTTGACCGAATATTTTATATTTTATACCCATTAGGCCCTTATCGATCGTATTTTCTCGCCTTTGGCCTGCTGATGGAGGCAAGGTATTGGTTTTCACTCAATAGAAATGCACAGTCCACCCCTCATTCTAATTGAATTAAATCATCGATTTTAAAAGTACCATTTACCATATAAAAAAAACACCACCCGCTCGTTCCTTTACATTGAAGATAGATTACAGAAATTGATTTCACAACTTTCTTCACATTCCTACAGCTCGAAAGCTCATTATCTATCTTCTTTTCAAACTTTTACGAACGGACAACCTTTTCGTCAGCTGTACTATTTCTATAAATATTGACTTTCCAAAAAATCATGGAAATGAAAGACTTCTTCCTTCCACTTTTTTATACATTTATTTTTATCGTAGTTATAGTCGTGAAGGAAATTCACTTTGCAGTAAAAAAAGTATGAGGTTTTTATTTTTATTATTCAATTTTTCATCGGTAGTGTCATTCACTCCCTTTTTTCAGTTCCAAATCTCAGTAAGGATTTAATCTAATAAAAAAATTCAAAGAAATATTACAGAAAACAATGAAAATTTACACCTTTATCTAAAATGTCACGCATCGACTCTTCCGACCAGATTATGATGTCACAGTATGTCCTTGTGCAATTATCTACTGGCAATTATAGGTGAACAGTTGAAGTAGTGTTGATCGCACCCTACCTTTTGTCCCATAATAGCTATAGCAAAATCCTATGGGACTTCCCTCTTCCCTTAACGCGTGCGCAAGAAATTTGTGATAACGGCGGGCGTCTCGGCGCTCATTTTAGTACTCGCCGTAACGCCGAAGCGTCGCTACGCCTGCTTGTGATTCTTATATTCGTCCAATAAGAAAACACGCACGCATTCAAAACACTTAAATAATTAAAAAAGATAAACAATTTGGTAAAAAAAAAATTTCACGAAAATGTGAAAAAGTGCTACGAAAATTGTGTCTTGGAAAATAAAATTCACTTCTTATACTGAATTTCAATTTTCGTAAGTTGATCTATTTTATATTCAGACAATTTATACACCAGGAAAGAAACATTATTTAAAAAAATGTTCTTTCTGGGTTTATGAGTATAAAAAATATCAAAACAATTGAAAAATTTCAAAGATGCATTTCATACTTTTAGGAAGGAAAACATCAATATATTAGGAATTTCATCATAGTAAATTCACCCCTACTATAATGTGCAGAGGTTATAGTCCCCTTTGAAGCTTTCGCATAACTTTCTGTGACATTTCTTGAGGTCGATTTACGAGTTTGCGTATAATGTTATTATGCGCCTCGCCTCCTGTTGAGAATTTTACTATACAGTCTCTTTTTTTTTACATTTCCGTGATCGTAAAGAGTATCCCATGAATACTAATGAATGGGTAGATAAATGAAAAAAATAAAGTTAAAAAAGCGATGCTACTTTATTATAACTTATACAGCCTGATATAGTAATTACACATTTTATTATTTATGTAGTTTAGTTTTTTGAAATACAGTAATTAATCATTTCAGTTAATTATACAATTGAATAATTGTGTGTAGTTGAAAGGTGCGAAACTGAAAAAGAATTGCGCGATGTCGCGTGATTGTGATAAAGCGAGCGTGTGAATTTCTGCGTGGAGCAAGTGAAGGAAATTTGCATTCGATGACAAAGGCAGTTCAGTGACTTTTGTCGATTTCCTGGCAAGAAGAAAAAAGATAAAGGATGGGTATTCCAATTTTCATCTTCTATGGTCTCATCACCCTTTCCTCGGGTAAGTTTTCTTATTTTTTAAATAATATGCCAAGATTTTACTGGAAAATGAGAAACTTTTCAATTTATTATAATTTATGTGATATATATATATATAGAAGTACTTCTGTTCATTTTTCAAACCCTTTTGAGACAATTCTTACGGAATATTCCGTAATACACAGTTCCATAATAATTAAATTTCTCTTTCTATCAAAGAGTGATTTATAATGCAATCCATAAAAGGCAGAATAAAATTTGATGCTTTCCGAGAAATTAATTAAAATATGCATCAATTGAAGCAGCTGAAAATAAAAATTGAATAATAATATTTCGCTTGAAAAAGTGTATTATAAATTTTTCAGATTGGTTCTCCTTGTTCCTTATTTTGTCGTATTTTTACTTTTTATTCAGCCGCTCAATTATTCGTTTAATTGAACTTCGTTTATTTGCAGTTCGTTTATGTGAAAATCTCCTGAATATGTTTCTTATTTGCTCGATAATAACAATTTCAAGTCGATTCACACCTCATTAGAGAATATGGATCAGCTGTATATAGAACAAATAGGAATCAGTCTGACCCCCACGGGTCTTAATAATGTCGACACGCTATTCCATTAATAACTGGCCTCAGATGTTACCTTATTAAGAGGATCTTTATTTGCCATTAGGATTAAACTCTGCCCCTCATTCTAGATCGCTAACATGTTTTCTCCTGTACTGTGAGGATCAGCATATCGTTAACTGCTCTATTTTATTTGATATATTAATTGGATTAAACGTAAAACCCTGTCAATTATTTATTAGACGTTCCCTCAATCAAGTATAAGGTTCAAATGACAAACACATGCATACACTTAATTAGGAATGTAATTTGTTTCATTTACGATCACGAAAAATTCATCAAAATTACCTTTATTCGTTGGGTCAACATTTTATTACTCACTCCATACCATCCCTTAGACCTAAAAGTTGGATGGAACTTTTTGATACGTCTTATAATATTCAAAAGATTCATTATCAGTAATAAAATGTTGACCCAACAAATAAGTGTAATTTTGATGAATTAAAAAATTTTCTCTGGGAATTATGAAAAGTCACTGATATTAAGCAGTGAGAACTTAGAAATACGTCACTGATTCGTGCAGCTGTTATAAAGGCAAATTCAAAACAAGTTCAGGTGCACTAATGATGAAATCAATATAGAATTCGCAGATGTATCTCGTGCAACAATATCAGTCCGTGGAGAGAGAAAACCGTAAAATGTGATTGCGTGACTAGAGCAATAAGACGCTCAAACCCCTAAAAGCCACGAGGGTAAACCTTTGCTGGTGTTCCGAAGTTACTACCAGGATTGGATTAACTGATGCACCACCCTTCCAATCAAACATCCTTCCTTTTTTGCTTTATCATTTCTTTTTAAAAAACCCTCTTCTACTAATGTTATTGCAATCATTATTATAATTATATATTATATATATTATATCGAAATTTACACAATATATAAATCTAATTATTTTCCCTTCACGGACGATTGACACGCAAAGTTCCAGTTCTGATGCATTTTTAGACGGTGCATTTTCTAGAGAGTGGATCGAATGGCATGATTACGGTCAAGTGCGGTAAATGTCATGGCTAGGAGGTTTGCATGACATTGAATTCGATGTGAAATTACTTCGGAAGGAATGTAAACTTAGATATTTGCTACATGTCGCTCTTGGCTTCTTTCTTTTCAGTCTTTATTGTCCTCTTGACCACTAACATTCCTAGAATGCCTAATCAATAATCCACTCAACTGTTATATTAGAGTTATTTATACAATCAGTTTTATTTCTTTCCCCAGGAAAAGTATATTATGCCTAAACGTTAAAAATAAGATCCAAGTGTATTTTTACAATGATTAAATATATCATGAGAAGGCCTTATATCACAAAATTATAAGACACGGAACCATATAAAACTTCCTCATTATAATAATAACTCTTATGACCTTATTTTGTTTTATAACATCGTGCACGGACATAATTTTTTCTCATCATTTGAAATATTATACGACTCAATTTAAAGACTTAGAAAAAAGAGCACATATGCATGGGGAAAGAAGCGAAGTGTGATGACTTTGTGTATTGATCGAACAGACCGCCATCGACAAATATTGATTCAGGATAATGGCACCGACACTCGTACTGTTAAAAATCCCCTTATCAACGTCTCTCTGTGCAACGAGTTAGTTGTCCTCTTGAATAAAGTGTGATTCGAACTCCACCGGGCGATAACGATGTTGCCAGTAGTATATAAAGTACAGACCTCTCTATTATTCGAGTGCCTCCAGGATGCTCTAAATTCAACTCTCACAATCTTCCTTTTATGACAAATTTATTGAAAAAGAAGCCTTTACTGCATTATGAAGGACACAATAGGTGTAAAGGAGCAAAAAAGTACTAAAATGACAAACCTACTCATTCCTCTTTTATCAAAAATTTTACCAATAGAATTGGTATATCACATCAAAAATGCCTTTAAATCAACGTCTATACATTCGCGATAGCCTTATCTCTTCGCTCAATATCATGTGACCTACTACCTTTTTCCAGCTTTCGATCTATCCTTTTACGATTTTCCATTATCTAATGTACAAACTTTTAATTAAACAATTTTATTAAAACAAAATGTCGCTGATTACATTTCAATACATCGAGAGATGCAGGTCATGTTTGCCGAATATATTCGTATTGAATAATCTCTTATTCTACTTCCCTCAATTCGAAATTATTAAACCTGAAATAAATGAATTGGTAATCATGTTTTTTCATGTTATCTAGTGACGAAATTCCCCGACAAGCTATACTTAATTTTCACGGAATAAATGTCCTCATTTTTAGGCTTTAATTTCGAATTAATGGCTCTAATTATCGTGGAATGTAACACCCAGGAAATCTAGGGAGTATAAATTCAATGAACGTAAGGAAGGTGGACGTAAATTCCCTAATTTATAGTTAGTGCTCGAATCCCTCTTCGAAACCACAAAATTAACAGTCTTCAGAAATCAGTGGGGATTGTTATTCATTGAATGCGTTTTCATTAATTAATTTGTACTTTCAAAGAGAGTTTACATAGCACTATTGAATATTTATAACATGAAAAATGCAAAAAATATATATCGCGTGAGTAAACTGTCGTTAATCAAGACGAGATTTAAAAGCTGTCCTGACCCCCCAGCTGGGGGTGATTCTTAATCAAGACAGGTCGTACAGTCGTACACGCACTAGGGTTACAATGCACTCAAGAAATCGATTCGACACAAAATGCATTAAGCGCGTTTCGGTAGAGTTGATTTCAAACTGCAAAACGCTGATACTTTGCATGGGCGCATTCTCTATATCGATTCAAGGGAACTGCATGCAATTTTTACTGCCTTGAGTTGCGACAATGTATATAATTACATATATATAAAACTATGCTTACTGCTTCCAAACATGCGAGTTTGCCCTTAACCTCCACAAAAGTTACAAGAACAAAGTTCATTCTTCGCTTCGAAGCGAAGAATGAACTTTGCAGAAATCTTGATGTGGGCCTAGAAGGGTTCTGGCCAGTAAAACTGGTCAGAATCTGACTAGGGTGTAACGCTTTAACTCGCTAATACCCTATGTAGGGGAAACTCTTCAGGGCCTTGTTAAAATTATAAATGAAAATTACCTGCTTTTATAAAAACTTAATCTTATTACGTCGAAAGATATAAAATACAATGAACATATAATAGGTATGGGAAGAAAAAAATGTGAATAAAAGTATAATCCCTGCCGAAAAGAAAGGAAAGGTTGCGGAAAGAAAACGCTTTCCGAATTCTATGTGAACTTTGCTTCCGATTTCTTTCCGAATCGCACCGTTCCGAAGATTTCCGATTTCTTTCCGAACGTCCCAATGAGTATATAATAATAATATAATATAATATAATATATAATATAATTTATTTAGCAAATAATATAAAAACAGAAAAATGACTGTATTCAATTATTGTAAAACAAACAGAAA
>JAUESI010000038.1:81116-93078 GCA_032275145.1 Synergus laeviventris
AAATCTAGTTTAGGAAATTATGTTATAATTTGTATATAAGTATAATCTAACTATTTTTAAATCGGAACAATCAGATCATATTATGTTAGTAATTACGCCATAATTTATTTAATTTTATTCAGAATAGAAAAACTGGACAGGGCCTTGGTAAATATATACATCAGTGAATTTTTATTTCCAAAAAATTTCAAGTAAAATTGGATGTAATGATGAGACAAAATTAAAGAAACATTTGGAGAAGTGCCGTCTCATGAAATGAGGATAAACACACCTGTAATGTTTTATGTTCATTTCTGATGTGATATGTCCATTATTCAAGGATTTAATGAGTACATGGATTCCCATGAGAAATATTTCTAACGATTTTTTGTTCGTGTGGTCCAAAGGTAGTAATAAAAAGCAAAACTGCGGGCACATGGATATGGAAAATGTAAAAGAATGTAGGATATAAAGGAGCCTCAGTGTCTCATGGGTTTTCGACCACTCCTTGTAACCTACATATTAAACAGCACATTTTACATGGTTCAGTATAAATTCGCTCTACGTGAATAAATTTTTATCTCTAATTAAATATCTTTCTTTTTCTTGCGTCATTCTCACACACAAGTTGACTTTTTTTTATTTCAGAGACTCCACTCATTTCCTATTATAAGTATTTCTAAAAATCTGTTGGTATCTAAAATACCATATATATAAAACGTACATCAGAGCCATATTTACCTTATTCCTTTATGTAAGTGTGACGTTATTAAGAGTATCTAGAGTAGAGTAATGACATTAATTGCTCTATAATTCAATGCAAATGCAAATGTGTAGATTATTCTAATTGGTATCATGTGGAATAATAACGATAACCGTTGTAGCTGAAGAGAATTAATGGGAAAATGTCAAGAGCAAGCAGAATAAGTTTCATGAATTTCAATGCACATCTGCGACAGAAAATTAAAATCAGTGTATTTGGCAGAAGCAAATTTGTTTGGTCCATGCCTAAATAAATCCATGAAGGAATTGTATAATCAATAAACAAAATATATTCACAGAGTTATTAACTTATTGTTATTTCTCCTAATGCATGAACATGAGATGATTTTTTTTGCAAAGCTACATCGAAGTGCATTCGCGTTGATTGCATGAATGTTTCATGATTCATTTGAATGGATCTGCATCGTCTAGGATGCGAGCTGATATCTTCTGAAAATTGTCTTGACCCATTTTCTCATATTATTTTCAACCTCATATAGAATGTTTACATTTCATATAAGAATTTCATGATAAACCTAATACGTTGCACTTTTTGTATGACGGATAAAAAATTACAATACAGCAAGTCTGACTGCAGCTAGACTCACTTCACTGGTAACAAGTGAACTTGAATTGAACTTCGTGAAGAATGCAGTGAAATTAATTCACTTATGTAACTCCGTATCAAAACACCTACACTCTCTACTCAGCAGATTATTAAATTGACCAAAAAAATTGCACGAAGGGTTAAAAGGTTGCGTGTGGGTGAAGCGCCACGAAAATCGATTGTGACTATATGTGCGTCAACACAATGCTTTGTAATTCAAGAAAGGCAGTCTGGGATCGTAAACATAAATCGAAAATTTGATTCAGTCCTATTTCTCTTTCCTCAACTATTTTTATGAATTACTTCACTGAAATTCTGCTTAAAATTCCATTCAATGTAAAAGTAAAACAAACATAAAACGCCCCCCACAAAAAAGCCAGGACTGATATTTTTTGTCGGATATTTTTTTTAAGTTGATAAAAGGCTGTCGATGTTATAAGAAAGATATGTGTTTGAATTAGAGTGTATGCGGTAGTTGTTGACCATGTCTGTTGAATAGCACATCCGCGACATTACGCGAAATATACACTATACAAACACATGCTCAGTTACCAGGGCTAGAAATGAAGGGATGGGGTTGTGCTGGTTCGACTGTCAACACGCCTTCACTTTGTAATGTAACTTTCTCATCCCTCGGTTAATATACCACCCACCCGCGCACTGAAGGAGATAATTACGATGTGGCGTGCACTTCGATGATGTAATTATTTTACACTTTACTAATTTATTTCATTACAATCTGATAATATGCAGATCAAATTATGCATATTTTACATATTATCCCGTGCAGAAATTTTAATGGTGTCCCAGTGGTGTCCTTGTCAGTTTTCCCTAGATCTAATGTGGTCCTGATCTGGAAAACTGGTCAATACTCCATCAAGGTTCTCCAATCTGTGCATTATATGAGGAATATATGCAAAATAATTTAAAGGAAAGAAGAGAGGAAACTTTTCAAAGACGGGAAATGCTACAATAAAATGTCAGATTATGGCACCCACATATACGTTTCCGTTCTCTTGCACCATCACCTTTGAAACTGTGGATGAATTTAAAATGAGTTTGAGGTTTCTTGACAATAAGGAACAGAAAAAGAATGTAAAAGCTTAAAAACATTTTCTACTTAAAAGCTGTTCAAATATATCTCCGTTATATATATAACAATTTTCCTTTAAAGTGAAAGTTAAGGTGAAAGAGGTGAAAAAGAAAAACGATCGAGGTCTTGAAAATTGGATGGTGTTTACCCAAGCCTTGATTAACTCCTCACATCTTATTGCCAGTAAAACCTGGTTTGTGGTCTTCAGGCAAATTTGCAGGAATAAAAGTGAACGGAAACTCAATTTACTAAAATCTGATAGTTTATATTTTAAATAAAGTTTACTGAAAATATCAACAAAATAAATAAATAATAATACTAATAATCTGCAGTGTTCGTAACGACTGGAGATCACATTCCAAACGTGATGGTAAAACTCCAAGTTCATTTTCTGTAGAGTTTCACTTGCGAATTTAACGACTTGATAGCATCAGTGATGCTAAAACTAAAGTGTTTTTCGAAACTAAAACAGTTTAAGAAAATCAATAATAGAACAATAAAAAAAATTAATCATTTTCAAGTCATTTAATTATTATATTATATTTCTCTCTTTTTACAAAATACCAAGAGAAAAAGACAAAAGAATTCTTACTCAGTTTTATTGGAAATGAATTCTTTTAATTTCTCGTTTCCTTCCTCGCGATGAATAAAATTTGCGATCACCTGAATTACACTTGCGCAAATACGAAACGACAACAATATTTGCTTCTCTTGTTAATACAAGATTAATTGTTGCACTTGCAGTCAATTTTTTTTCAATTTTCACCATTAAGAAAAGTGCCGGCCTTAGTCTATGGCGCCCCTTTGAAAGTGAAAACAAAGAGATTTTAAGTAATTTTAGAAGATATAAGAATTGAGAAAGAGAGAGAAAGTGTCATTGGCAAAGCCCGGATGAGTGAATACATACATCACAGGTTGACACACCTGCATACATATGTCACAAAGAATAACAAAAAGAGCGAACCCCCTTGTTTTCTTTTTCCAGTTTCTACTTTTTTGTTTCCTTTTATTTTTTATTTGACTATTTGTACCACCCTCCAGATTTCGTCCCTCTTCTATACTTTTCCGCAGTTCACTTTAGACGCCAAACACCAAAATAGCGATACTATATATAGTTCTGATAGAGCTCACCGCCCAAATCTTTATACTTGACAGACAGGGGTCGTAATTTAGCATCGATCCTAAGTGCCTTCCGGAAAAGAAGAGGATCGTAAACAGTCAAGATAGTCTCAATCTTAGAAAGAGACGTAGAAATTTTAATGGGAAGCTGGAACTAAGTGCATTAATAATATTTATAAGCAGTAAGACCTACTATACTATACATGAAAAATTCAATATGAACTCTTTAACCTTTGATTAGGTGGTAAAAAAAATAAATATCAGATCTAGAAAAAGATTCTTGAATGTTTCAAGTGAATGCTGATAGTGATAAAAATAGTTCCCTTAGAGTTTTATTATCTGAGGGGATTGACGGCGATATCTATTACTCTTGAGGGATCTTCAAAGTACATAGGGTGATATGAAAGGTTTTTTGTACATAATCTATGGGGACTGTTATAGGGCTGCGCGTATCGTATTCAGGGCTCTGTTTTCGGGAATTGTAACTCGATGTGCAAATAGGGTTTCCGGGAACAGCTATTCTACGGCAGGTATTGAGTGATGACTTGTGCAGATTCTCGCGTTTTTTTATCCTTCGAATTTATCTCAGTCATTGCCGAAAAAATCTCTGATATCCAAAACTCATGAAAATCTATTATGTTGAAGCAGAAATTTATATACAATATTTCAAGGGATTTTTAAAGAAAGAATTTAAGTAAATTCAAGGAATCATAATTAATTTAATGACATTTCATGATACTTCAAGATGTGACAAGTTATTGATGTAACTCTGAAACAAATCTGAAACTAACGAGGGATAAGATACATTGCTCTAGGGTGTATATAAATAGGAAAAAATACATGGAGATTCCTGCACTCTCTCTTTCTATTTTCTCTCCTAGTCCCTCCGTTAATTCCTATATAATTTTTAAAAACTCCAAGGGTTATCATAATCTTATGATTGATCATGTATCGAGCTTCCGAATCGCTCTTTTCGAACAGCTCTTCGTACAGAATAATTCGTTCACGCAATAATTCCAAAAGCTTCTCATTAGACATCGAGGATGGGAGATTTACTACCCTAATAAAGTGGGTTTAGCAAGGGTTGACGCCGAAAGCAGATCTAATACCCTCTTTCATAGGTTACATGTACAAGCAGCTTTACAATTTCCGCTTGAAATAGAAACTAAAATAGTGTCGAGGACAATTATTGGGTCATTAAATTTTCTAAGAGGGAAAAGAGAGTTCAGGGTCTATATAGGTGATATGTAGAAACGAACTTTAGTGAATATAAATAAAATAAGAGACAGAATTTGATGAAAGCAAAATAAAAATTTATTACTTACTTAGTTAATATTTCACCTTTTATGCAATGTAATAAAAAGACATTAGAATTTGTTTCTAGTCGGGTACAATGCCCTACCGTTTCTCAAGGTGAGCATTAAATCGATATTTACAAGACGGTAAATTTTAATCAAAGTTTGCGTGTTAGGAGTCCAAACTTTAATGTGTATCTTGTTTTACGAGAATTTTTAGCTCTTCGCGTTTACAAACAGCATCAAACGTTCACGAAAATGTATCTAGATTAAAGTAGATATATAATTCATGAATTAAAGTGAAAACTAGTCTGAATATTTATATTTTATACTTCTTAAAATTTACATTTTTTTGCAAAGTAAAACGCTCATAAAAAGAGTACGTAAAACGGATCGTAAAAAAAGTTTTCCTATACGTTCTTTTTATCCAACTGTTTCGAAAAGAAAAGAATACAGTATTTCACTTTGGATCCGTTTCATGATATAGACTTATCTTGCATGAAGTATCACTTCAGCGGTAAATTACGTTCGAATTTACCCAACTATATATGAGAAAATTTAGTTTCCGCAAAGCACAGCCGGAAATTGAGCTTCACTTGAATTTTCTCCATTTCGTGTTGGATCTTCTGACTAGGCAGCTTCCAATTTACACTAAAGCACTTGCATTGTTCTCCACTCTAGTAATTTTCAAAATTATTAATTAAGCTTGCAAATCTCGGTTATAATTGAAACAAACATAAAGAATTGATCTAAATTGAAATCAAGAATATTGAATATAACTTTCATTTAATCCTAAATCGAATATAATTTTTTTTCCAGCATTATATTTTCCTCAATCGGATTTTAAGCTGAGGATACCGTACTTAGCTCTAAATGGAGTGGGTCTGAGCTCTGACATGAAATTAATTACGGTCAGAGCTCTTCGAAACGATTCCTCTTCTCCTAAAGATCCTAAATACCAAATAGCTCTACCACGTGAAAAAATTGCGTCTCTGGACCCGAAGACAGGAAGTGTTGTCTTGCACGCATTACCCAAAGGGGGTAAGAATTTTTCCTCTATTCTCAGAATGTGAATATATTCCAATATAAGAAATGTTCTGATAAATATTTCATAAAATTTAGGAACGTCAAGTGCTATTGTCATCCAAGGAAAGGAGCGAAATGGTGAAGTTGCATCTTTAGAGATTAAAGTTCAACCAGTTCTTGTTGAAAATGGGAAAATCAATTGTGCAGATTATTTAGAGGTAATCAATACATTAATTGTTTATCCCATTGTGTTCGGAAAATGAAACTCGAATTTGATTTCATATTTCGTATAAATTCCAGACAATTGCGGATTAATTTATTGCCAATTGAAAATATTTTATATTATTCTTTAAGGACATCTGCTACTGGAATGAAACCAAATACAGAATATACGAAAATCAACCAATCACGATGCTTGGAGTCTTCGGGCCTGAAATTTACCTAGAAATATGTCCTGATTTTCATGTCACTCGATACGAATTACTGAATGGTTAGTTTGTATGATAATGAAGTAAAATTTTAACTGTATTTGAGGATTATTCTTAATAATAATATTATGAAATAATTTATAGGAACACAATTTTTCCACGTGGAAGGAAATGCAATATTTTCGAATGCGTCTCTGGATCGAGATTCTAAACATACTGTCAGAGGCACTGGGGCTCACGTAGACGTCCAAGTTCGTTGCGTAATTTGGGAAAAACAGACTGGATTTCAACATGCGATAGAAAGGACAATTGGCATCGACATTCTAGATCAGGACGACAATCCTCCCGTCAACCAACTCAAAGGCAGTCTTGAAATTCAATTGACAGACTTCACCATTGTAAGGAAAATTAAATTTATCTTAAAAAAGTAACTGCTAAAATACAATTAAATCTAGTTCAAATTTATTTTTCCTTGATTTAACAAGATTTAAAGAGTACCGAGGTTTAAATTGTTATACAGAATTTAATTTTGTCCATGTCGAAGACTTTGGATTTGAGTAGACGAGCTTAATCAAGGGCACATTGTGTGCATAATTAAAGCATTGTATTAAATACTGCTTTAGGGTGAAAGAAGCGAGGGGAACAAAAATTATAAAGACACTAGAGAGCGAAAAAAATGAGCAAAGAAAAAGGTAAAAGAGAGAAAGAGAGAGAGGCTTCAGGGCCTGATCCTGATTAAACCCTAGGCTTTTTATCTTTTCTCTTTTTTTCGATTTTCTCTCTTGCCTACATCTGTCAAACGCAAAAGTGAGTAACGTGTGTAAAAATACTAAGATTTTCGGGAAATTACAAAAAACCGAAGCCCTTCTATTCCAACACTCGTCACGTGTCTTCCTTGCTATCTAAAGAAAATTTTTTAAAAATTCTGCGCTTCCTCTTGTTATTTCACACCGCTGATGATCAAAAAATTTCGACTAAAATTAGAAAGACATTAGGTATTTGTTAAATTCTACGATTTGTTAAACAGGGTGAGAGGCTTGATAAAAACGAGCTGATGGTGAAGGATGCTGATTCGATAGGCAGTAATCGATACAGTGTACAAATTCTAGGAGATATTTTTAATGCTTTCAATATTACATATGACACGCTTCCTGTGGAAATAGGAAAGGATATTCCACCATCAACAGCGATTTACACAAGTTAGTACAATTTTACAATTTCATAATAATAATAATTTCAGAAAAATAAATGTCCCAATTTTCAGGGATATATTCAAGAACGACTCTCTTGCCAAAATCGCCCTATAAAGTCGTACTTCAAGTGAAGGATGAATCCCTTCTTCCAGGATACGGAGACAATTCGGTAAGTACTTTAAAAAAATTTATTTTAAAATGAAAAGTATTATATTTGATGTTTTTTCAACCAAGTTTAAATATTCTCGGAAAAAACTTGAATGCAAATTTTCCTGGAGGCTGGAAAATAAAAAATTTTCCGGTCCAGTGTAAAATCAAATGTGATGGACGCCCACGTCTAGTCCGTCTATCTTTCAGGCAATTCTGCCGTAAATTTGCGATTAAATTCTGCCAGGAAATCAATGCCACTCCCAAGAAATTATCCAGCAGGCTTTAATTGGCCTATAACAATGAAATACGGATTGAGAGCTTTCAAAACGGATGTGGCATCCGAACAAAATTTTCCGGTCGAAAAGATGGATCTAGTTAATTACTCATTTTCTTGGCGAATGCGAAATTAATCTCAAAATTATTTTTTTTGACAAAAGTAATCAATAGAAGCAATGACAAAAATGAACGAAACTTTTTGTGAGAAAAAGTATTTTGGCGATGCCAATATAATCAGTTATCATTGAATCCAGATTTCTCATATTTCTTAGACTTTCTTTTAGTAGATTGTATCATTTACTAAATCGATGCACATTTATTCTTCCCCTAAACTCTTTTCATTGCATGTGACAGCAAGGGAGATACGGTATATTGGAGAATTCTTTGCCTCCTTCCCTTAAAGAACTTTTCCTCAAGAAAAGAAATTCAAGGATAAAATCTTCAATTTAATTTGTCTGTGAAGATGATTTGTTGTTTCAAACTTTCCTTAGTGACTTTTAATATTGAAAATTCTCTTCATTCGCAAATATTAATCGAGAGAATACATTCTTTTTATTTATTTTACCTCTCGTTAAATTAAAAATTTGACTACCAGTTATTCTATATACTATGTACTATATACTATGTACTATATACTATATACTGTATATTATACTGTACGAAGATTATACGTCGCTAAGTTATCTGATGTGGGCGAAGTGGTTAAATTGGATCTGGATGTGGAAATAAACCTCCGTATAATTTCTGGTTTGCCTCCCAGCGATATCTGGATGGTCCTTACAGCCAGAAATGCAGCTATGCAACTGGAAACTCAGATTACTTTCAGATTCATGCTTTTTTCTTGGAAAATGACGATCAATTGCTTCTAGAAAGAGTTTAAAAAAGACACTTTAAAGATCATCATTTCTTTTATAATTTTTCAATTATAAAGACTTCTAATTCCTTGTCTAATTTTATAGGAATCTCCATAAGTATCACCAAATTGCTTAAAATTTTTTAAACATTGATTTGAAATATAGATAAAATCGTATCTTATTATAATAAAGTTAAAGCACTATTAGAACTATTTAAATTAATAAGAAACTACTATTAATTAAGAGGATTTATCTAATTCAGATTGAAAAGGGACTTTAATATAGGAGTTTTTAATAATTACCGAATTTTTATTATTATTTTTTTTTAATACTCGTTCTGGGAAAGGGATATTTAAAATTTTGATCAACATTAGTTGTGACAAATTGATGTAACTCATTCTCTAAGCAGACACTTCTTTAACAAATCTGAAACTAACGAGGGATAAGATATATTGCTTGAGGGTGTATATAAATAGGAAAAAATACATGGAGATTCCGACACTCTCTCTTTCTATTTTCTTTCCTAGTCCCTCTCACGCTCACTAATGGGATTTTATACGATATACGTTTTATTTTTTACTGAAACTATCAACTATAATCTTTTTGCTAAACAGCTTCAAAGGATTCTACAAATCCTCAAACAATATGATTTAGAATTTTTTATTTTTTAAATATTAAAACTTGTAATTCCTTGTCTAATTTCATAGGAATCTCAGTAAGTTTCATATAATTTCTTAAAATATTTTTAAAATCCTTTAAAATCTGGTGAAGTTTGTTTAAATAATTTTATTAATTAAATCACTTGATGTTCCTCGATATTTCTTAAAATTACTCAAAATCCCAAGAAGTCTCATTAAATACCTTGAAATTCCTGAAAATCCAAAGAAATTTCGGCCTAAAATTACGATTTAAAAAATTTCAATAAATTTCGCAAAAGTCTTTCAAATATCTTAAATTCAATGAAATTTCTTAAAATCCCTTAAAAGTCCTTAAAGTTACTTAAAATTCCATGAAATCTAAATGCGAAAATAATCTAAAGATAGTTGTCAAATTCGCTTAATGGGACCAGAAAGTTCGAAACTTTTTGGGAGAATATTCGGGTCATGTTGCTGGTGGAATTAAGTTTGCAACTGCTAAATTTCAAGGAAATTTCAAATTATCAGTGAGATGTATGGTTTCCAAGTAAACTAGACTCTAGAGCTAACCAATAATGAGAATACAATAGGGAAGCAATTATGCAAAAGAGTCTTCTAATTAAAACCCACTCAAGTCGTGGACCATAATTTCCCAGATAAAACTAATCTCTTTTGCACCTCGATAAGAAAGGCTGCTCAGCAAATTAAATCTTGCTAAAGAAATGCTTAATTTTGATAATTAATCTCACGCTTTCTTCACTAAAGATATTCTCCTATTTCGCCTCTAATTTCCTCTTTTTATCTCTCGATTATACATTTTAATTTTCAGTATACACTTATATATAAATATAATCTAAGAAATAAAAAAGGCGAATATATATACGAATGTTTGAACCTATGCTTTTCACATATAAATAAAACCCAAGAGGATATAAATTTTTATAAAAGCAAGATAAAAGTCTTGCTCTGGGATAACAGAGAAAACCTTGAAGATCGATTTACCAGACTGCTAACATACCTTTATGGCTTGGTATCTTCAGTATTGCAGGCTGCACTGACGTTTACTTACTACGTACATAGATGGGAATAAAAGTATCACTAGCTTAAGATATTTATCATCTTTTATCTTATATTTTCCCTAAAGTAAAATAAAAAGAAAATTTGTTTGTTTAGGTGAACATAACGTTAATTTTTGTTGGACCTCAACATCACACAACAACATCAACGACGTCTTTTCCTCTTCGACAACCGATTTCATATCCTGGAAGTACTAAAATCGCCCGTATATCTCCCCCATATTTACGAGTTTCCCAGCCTTTGAGCAAACCCCATCCAAAGACTTTATTCAGCCTCTCTGGATCAAAAGCCTTCAATATCACTCGTAGAGGTGGCATAATTTTCGTCTCGAATTCACACAATCTTCTAGCTCTACCACCTACATTCCTGTACGTATTATCACCATATATAAACTATTACAATAATTTCAGAGATCTATTGATAAAAATACGTAAAATTTATTAAATTTATTAACTTTTTTAGCTTAAAAATAGACTGGAGAACAGCAGATAACAGTCTTTCCTCTACTCAAATAACAATCCATTTAGTTGATGTTCATCCTCCACCATCTGGTGAATCCTGTGATCTGAATCAGTGGATGACTATTCACTCATGTGCAAATGCAGAATCGCGAAGGGATTGTGAAGCCAGATGTGGAGTGGGCAGTGGTTTTCTCAGGTAAGAATTGGCTGTTTTTAAATATTCGATACTCTTTCAAGCTATATAAAATAAGGAACAATTATCGATATTTATTCCGTAGAAATAACGGTTACACTGGCGAATGTATGTGGAGACTGAACAATGCAAACAACCCTGGAGCAAGAATGACCGAAAGATACGAAACTTGTTCACCAGACTTGAACTTCTGTCCTGATCACGTTTGCGATGATCTAGAAGTTCTTGATCATCGAATTTGCCCCCAAGACTGCACTATCGAATGTAAGTCAATATATGTACCCCGAATTCACCCTGCTGAAAGTAAAAAGATAAAATCAGAATTTTGTACAATTTTCTTGATATAGCTGAAGTGCACTTTGGAGAAATGAACAAGGGTGGACGAGGAATACGAAGCGGTTTAGGGATTTGCTCGTGCAATGACATGATGCAATGCACCTGCGGCTTGGATTCTTTCCAGATAGGCAATGGAGGCCGTGGCGGAAGTGGCGATTATAAAGAAGGAAAAGAGAGTCCTAAGTATAAGAAGGATCGTAATATAACGCCTGTCATTTCGGATGCTCGTAAAGGTGAGTGAAATACTGGACTTTTCTGAAGTTTTAATTAAAATCGCAACAGCGCGAAATGTATAACGAATAACAAATCATTTTCCTACATAAGCAGCGAGTGCACGACGATTTATTCGTCCATCGTTCACAATCTTTCAATATTTAATCCCATCATAAAAAAGAGCCACTTAGAGTGGTCCAAAAAAAGACACTTCAGAATTTTTGATATCGTACCTTAAAATATTGTAGGCCTGGCAAAAATAGAA
>JAUESI010000038.1:95248-112652 GCA_032275145.1 Synergus laeviventris
TGACCATTAATTTAGATTTATTTAAAGTAAAACGAAAAGGTATATAATTTCGTTTTCTATAAAAGATGAAATATTTTTACATTTTTTACAGCCTGATCCAAAATGGGAATTTCCAAGAACACGTTTGACGATAGAGCAAGTATTGGGGGAAGGTGAATTTGGAAGAGTTTTGCGTGCCAAAGCAATGGATATTGGGGGCTGGACAGGGTTAACAACAGTAGCTGTGAAAACCTTAAAAGAAGACGCATGTGCTTCTGAGTTGGCAGATTTACTCTCAGAATATCAGCTCCTAAAAGAAGCCCAGCATCCAAATGTTATTCGACTCTTGGGAGCTTGTACCTCCCCCGATGGGCCTATTTATCTCATTATCGAATTTGCTGAGTTTGGTTCGTTGAGGTGAGAATATCTTTTGTTGATGTGAAATCAATGACCCATTTGACCTGAAAATGTAGATACGATCCCATTTTGATTATAACTCATCCGTAAAGCATTTTATTACTCGCTTTTGGAATTTAGTTGCCATTAAAGCTTTTTAATTGTGAGAATGGCTTAATCAAATGTTCATGGAAATTGAAGAAGACAGTATTTTCTCTCGTTTTATCTGAATCTGAAGAATGTAGCAGATAATTTGAATGCGGAAATAGTTAAACGAATTCCACACCAGTGGTATGCATACCAAAAGGACAATAACCGTCGAGTCTTACGCCAAATTTTGAGAAATTAAATTTTTCGAGCCTTGTATTCTCTTGATTAAAGAATTCTAGCGTGGTCAAGTATATATAGTGAAAATAATGAAGAATATTATATGATGTACATTCTTAAGATTTTTCAGAACCAACCGATGCTTCAGTAATGATAAATATGGTTTTATTCATTTTTCAGAAATTATTTGAGGCGAAGTCGGCACTTAGAATCAGAAGGAAGAGTTCCATGTTTGACTGCTTTACTTTTGTCCTCGCCTAATAACACTGCTCAAGAATTACAAATAGCCGACCCCCCATCAAATTATGCCATTACACCTCGAGATATTCTATCATTTGCTTGGCAAATCAGTAAAGGAATGGCATACCTTGCTGATATCAAGGTAAAATGAAGGTTCCTTTGCCTGAAATTTCAAAAATAAGAAGAGATTAAAATGCGCATTTTGTTGTAAATGCTGCCTGATTGTATGCATGCTGAAGTAAAATAGTCAATTTTTTTAATTCTTTTAGTTGGTGCATAGAGATCTTGCAGCGAGAAATGTTTTGCTGGCTGCTGGCAAAGTTTGCAAAATTTCTGATTTTGGATTGACTCGTGACGTTTATGAAGATGACGCTTATTTAAAGCGCAGCAAAGGACGAGGTATAAGGATACCTAATTATATAAAAAATGAATATATGAATATGAATATAAATTGTCCAGATTAGTAATATCAATTCCCTGATAATAAATTATGTAATTAAAAAAATAAAAATCATATTATACCATTTTAGTTCCTGTAAAATGGATGGCACCAGAATCTTTAGCTGATCATGTTTACACAAGTAAATCCGACGTCTGGAGCTTTGGAATTCTCCTTTGGGAATTAGTAACACTAGGAGCTTCACCTTATCCTGGAGTGGATGTGCATAATCTTTATAATCTTCTCAAAGCTGGATACCGTATGGAAAGGCCAGCAAATTGTTCTCCTCAACTGTAAGAAAAATACTTTTATATTCTTGATAGAATTTTGAATACTATCAGTACCGATCGATTTTGAACTGAATACAGTAGATGTCTATACCTATTTTGCTTGTTTTTAGATATAAATTGATGGTCTCATGTTGGCATGAAGAGCCAGGAATGAGGCCTTCATTTAAAGAACTCACATTTCACTGGGAACGTATGTTGGAGGATGGAGTCGAATATCTGGATTTAAATCCTCGAACCGTCCATAATCAAGCATATTTTGCCTCTCTTCATGCTTTGGATAGTCCTACTAGTAAACAAAGTATGAAAATTTGCCAATCTTTCAAAACTTTTGATGTGAATTAGAAATTAATTAAAGTCGTAATTTAAATACATTTTTCCAGGTTCTAATTTTGATACAGTTCCAGAAGGCACTTCGACATCAAAAGCCTTGGGTTCTAACGCAGTAAATTATTTGAGCAAACCGTCCTTTGAGCCGGTTTCAAAAAGCGACAAGGTCGACAAATTACATACTCTTTGGCAAAGTCCAATAGCTTCATTTCCAGAGGAACCCATGAAATCTCCATACGTAAATGATCGACCCGACATCAATCACTACGAAAGTCCCATCAAATTCAGAAATTCCAGTGTCACCAGCAACAGTGAAAATGATCTCACAACTCCAACGAATGATAGACCTCAGTCCTATATTGATATGCAAGGAAAGAAAATTGTGGATCAGGAAGATCTTCTTCTCTTTAACAATGTCGAAAATAAACCCGACGAAGAGTCCAAGGAAAACTTCAGCGTCTGAAAAATTCAAGTAGATTTTTGGTAAATTAAATTCTAGGATTGAGTCGTATTCCTAAAAAAGATCACTGCAAGTTAGAAGTTTCTCTTTGATAGGAGATTACAAAATGTTGTGAAAATAATTTCTGAAGTGCATCGAGAATGGAAGAAAGAATACAAATAGTTTTAATCAGATGATTAAAATAGTTTTTCTTGAAAAATTATTCTGAAAAAGAATGTTACAATTTGGTATGAATTGTTTTTATCAGTGAAAGGAGGATTGAAAATTATTTAAAAACCGCAAGAATTTAAAAAATCTCAAAATGGAAATGAAGAATGTAAATATAAGATGTAATTTTCGCGATAAATCTAAGTCAAGTTTTAAACAGTCGTGATAGAAATGTGAGTAGGACCAAAGACGAACAAAGTGCAGGAAACCAAAGGCATTATCTAATAATCAACAATATTTTTATGTATAAAGATCGTTATTTAATACAAATAAGCATAATAGAAAGTTAAAAATATAATCCACGATTATAGGATCATCTGCAGCCTTAATTTTGATCTAATTATAGGCGCGACTTTCGCAAAAATGTGACCTTTTGCATTTTCATAAAACTATAATAAGTAGGAATTTTTCTTGAGGATTCAGAAAGTTTAGTTTATAGTTTTTAATTTGTTGAAATATATTTAT
The DNA here is from genome assembly GCA_032275145.1 of Synergus laeviventris. Taxonomy (NCBI): domain Eukaryota; kingdom Metazoa; phylum Arthropoda; class Insecta; order Hymenoptera; family Cynipidae; genus Synergus; species Synergus laeviventris. The sequence goes on from JAUESI010000038.1 coordinate 98,379, forward strand.
TCTACGAACTGGAATTTTACAATCACTTAATGTGTAGATTGTAAATGCATTAATTTAATATTTTTTTATACGCAATCGTTAATCGGAGACAATTAGTTACGTAGATAAATGCTTCCTTTGAAACCCAATTTCATAATTGTATAGAAAATGTTTTATTAATTAAGTTATCATATCTGTATAAAAGTTTCCTACTTTTCTAGCCATTATTCTGAAGTGTGTTAATTATTTTCATTTTCTGATTTAACCATATCTGAAAAAATAAGACTGTATTTTCCGTACCTAATAATCGTAACGTAACATATAAAATCACACATTCCACTAGTCTCTCTATTTATTAAAATATATTAATATTTTAAACGCATACCTCACAGGAACCTAGCGTTGCTTCGACGAAATTTTTTATCATTTACATTATAATTTAAATTTAGGTAACGTGGCTCAATATGGCAAAACAAATCTTTTTTACTTTCACATCACACTTAAGTACACTAACTTTATAATTATTATACGTGGTGCTAAAATTAATAGAAAGAAAAGAAACGGATGTGAGTGATTTTGCGACTGAAGAAAACTTGTGATTGTGGTAAAAAGTAAAAAACGGTTGCTTCCTTTTATCCATAAGGCCGAATATAAGACCTTTTAACTCGCCGTTATTAACTGCTTGTAATTACTATGTAATAAAATAAATCGCACACTTATACAAAGTGAAAGAAACACTATACTGGCTATTCAATACTGTGTATCATTTAGAGAATTTTAACTTGCATTTTAATGTCAATCTTAAGGAGTATTTAAATTTAGAAAGTATTTTAAAAAAATAGAGTCCATAAAAAAATATATCTAAAATAAAATCATCTGCCATGTAATTGCTCCAAGCAAAATACTTTTTAAATAATCTAATTTCAAAAGTTTCATAATTTCTTGAATGACCCTATAAATGCCTGATACTAAACTCTAAGTCTAGTCTCTTAATAAATAAGTAATCATTCGAGTATAAAAGTAGAATATAGTCTTCGAGATCAGTCTAACGAACAAGAGTGAGTTTACATTTAAGATTTTACAAATCTAACTTCTCGATGGAAAATTCCGAATGGTCGTTTAGAGGAATAAACGCGAGAGGTTCGCCTTCGCCTTCTCCACTTTCACCGAGCAAATTAAGCTCTTCAATATTTGTTTTAAAATATTTAGGGCTCATACTTCCATCCGGCAATTCTTCATTTTTGTCTTCAGTCTCCTTTTCTTGATTCTGATCGAAGATCTTTTCTGTACTCGTCAAAAGATTTTCTAGAAATAAAAATAGAAAATTAAGCTGAAAAAAATTCAGAGGATTTAATAAGATAAAAATCCAGAGTAGTAATTATTTACCAGTTTCGTCCATATTCCTCGGAATTTTATCATCCACTCGAAGAACTTCGATTTTTGCGATCTTAACAACTTCGATAAAGTTTCGCGAAGATACGCCAAAGATTTGAATGCTTTCAACATTATGGACAGTTTTCACAAGTTTTTCCAAATCATCGGGCAAGAAAAATCGCTTGAAATGCCGAGCTTCCTGTGGAACACTGTCGAGTTCGCAATATGGAAATTGAAGGGAGAAATAAGTTTTATCTCCCTGGGGATAATTTTCCTTTAACAATCTGAGTGCTTGTTTGTCCATGTTACGATAAATCACCGGAACAATTGTTTCGCTTGGACGTGGAGAAGATGCTATTAGAACAATGTCTGCACTATGAAATGCTTCATTACACCAGAGTCCTGGATCCTAAAAAAATGATAAAACATCTACTGAGTTGTAATCTCTCACAATTGCATAAAATTTCGAGGTTTTTAAGGCCTGGTAATAATCCTGATCAAATGTAAAACTCTTTTTTTTTAATTTACCTTGCTTACAGTCTCTGGAATATCTAAACAATCAATCATTGCATTGATGCTACATCCCCTTAAATATTTGGCTAATTCAATCATGACATTGACATGAGCTGAATGTGTGGGAGAATAAACGAGTAGGCAATTTGGTTTAATGTCCGCTTTCTTCAGCATCACTGTAAAAAAATATTGACAACATTTTTCAAACACTACTTCCAGAATTACTTTCGACACTACATACCTTTCTTTTTGTACACTTTGTAAACGTGATACATCGCATAGAATAAAATTGGAGGGATCCAAATAACGCTGATGATCATTATTAGAAGGCGATGCGAAACTTGTTCTGAAAGCAAAAAATTCAGAGTTTAATCAAATGAGAGTTTAAATTAAATTTTGAAAAAAGTTTCGTTATGCCAAAAATATTTGTTATGATTACTTATGCTTATTAGAGGCGAAGTACTATTTAAACAGCCATACGCATTACAATCCGGATGCAAAGCAGCAACTTTAAAATAATGAACACCCTCATCAACAAGGAAAGTGTGTCGAATATGTTCTCCTTTCTTTACATTAAAAATCATGTTAGTTGCTTTGCCAGTGCCATTATTTATCAACCAAACTCTATAGTCAGAAACATTAAATCTTTCGGGCAAGGGTTGAATAAATAGTGTGAGCGACACTGTATCCGAAACATCAACGTATATAAAGGGTGTGAACATTCTAACGTCAAATACATTTTCGTCTGTGATAAAAAAGAATAAGGATTAAAATAAATATTGAAATTAAAAAGTAAATAACGTATAATGTGTAAAATAATAAATTATCTTACCAATATATCTATGATTTGGTACGATAAATACCAATTTTCTACTGTATTCATAGTTGTCAGATTCTACCAAATATTCTAAACGATATGGAGTTGTTTCGTATGTGTCATCGGAAAATGGACAAGAAACATAAAATTCTTTTGACCACTTTTGAGTTGTGTTTCCATAAAATTCGACATGACGGCATGCCGATAAGTTTTCTTGACCTACACTTTGATATCTTGTCACTAACCCTGCGGGTTAATTATTTTAGAGAATTATTATAATTTATGATAATCATAAACGCATATATACTAACAATTGTTAACAACAGAAATTTTATTTAATACTTAAAAATATTTACTTACTTCGAAAATTAATGTCAGATACGGAAAGATTGAAAGCAGTCGTCTTATATATCAAGTCTCCAACGAATACATAAGCCGATAATTTTAAATTTATTAAAGACACTCCTAGTGGAGGCAAATGCCCCACGTTGTCGAACTTTAACTTCTGACATTCTAAATTAGAACAAAAAAAAAATTTTTCCATGAAATTTCCTTTCCACTTTTGGAAGTGATTGAAATTTCAATTCCAGAAGAATTAAAATACTTACACGTTTCTAAATTGTGAAAAATACTTAAATTAATTCACTTAAAAATACAGTTATAAAAAATCTTAATATATGTACCTTTATCTTTTCCCAGAGATGTTAAAAGGCACATTATTCCTGTTTCTAGGTTTAGTAGCGTTAAAGAATTACAATTTATAAAATCAATTTCAGATAAATTCAATTAATACAAAGTCCTTAATTAATACAAAATAATAATTAAAAAGCATTACAGAAATTTGAAATGAAATTTCCCAAACTAGAAAAAGCGAAAAAGAAATCGATAGAGAAACAAGAATAATTTTTTAGTAGCCTCATTCAAAATAATATTGCGCTTATAAATAAAAATAATTTGTTATGCAATTCCGCGAACTAAAAAAAACATGCAAACATAATTATGTACCTTCTCCTTTTTCTACAGGTGTTAAAAGGCACAGTAATCCAATTTCTGGGTTTAGCGGCGTCTAAGAGAGATAAATAAAGATATAATTCAAATTATAAAACACGCAATAAAGTATACAGATCAAGAGAAATAATAATTAAAGTTATCGTTTAATAATGATTAATTTTGATGTTAAATAAAAATGAAGAAACTTGGCAACTAAAAGTTTACGAATTTTTAATTTACTAAACTACATAATCTTCGGTATTTACAAATATAATTTAAAGCCTTTAAAATTGAAATCGTACCAACTTGAAAACATTTAAAAGTTGTTCCAATTTAAAAACCTTCAATAGTATGCAAATATGAGCAAAAACAAAGATATTTATCTTTGGGAAAAAGGATTAAAACTGTTATTAATGAGTAGTTTATAAGCTATATTCATTAAAAATCATTGAGCACGTATTAATAATAGTTCGACATTATGTAAAAATGTAGATTTTTCATCAAATGTAAAAGAGGCTTACTATTTACGTTTATAATGTCAATATCGATATTCAGAAGCCTCATTAAAACGCGAGTTACTTTTTTGGCTTCACAAACTAAAGTTAACCCGTTAAATTAAAATAAGATGATGGCTAATAAGGCATTATTTATAAATAACCGTAAAGGAAATTTTTCTAGACCTTGACAGAATTTACTTTTAAAGGTAGACAGTTAAAATAATATTGTATATACTGAAGAATGTCAACTCTTCTTTTAGTTGTAATTAACGCTAAGGTGTCCTTTTTGTAAAGATTTTTTTATAAACTTACTTCTTTCTGGCAAAAATTTGGATAGCAGACCGAGGCAAGTTGATTTTTCACAAAATAACACAAAATAATCACAAAAATATTGAAGTTTGTATACATTTTTAGGTTATAAACACAGCAATCACAAACAGAATCGTGCCTCAAACTACTTCAGATTAAACATATTTAACTTTTTACATTTAGAATTATGCACTACACTTTATATTAATCTACATAATTAAATTTTCATAAGTTTTGTAGGAAAAGAACAACGCAAGTCGATTAAATTTCTACTCTATAGAAAAGTGTTTTTATTATTTTATGAAAAATGGAGATTGGACAACCTGACGTCTCCAGCTCCAGGCACGAGAGAAACAGTACTGCCAACAATGGCATCAAGTTTTGACAGATTTTTAAATATTCGAATCTTTGAACTTGGAATTGATTTAATATAAATAACATATTCTCTTACTTAAAATCTCTTGAAATCCCATTAAGGCCATGTATTACTTATCCGATCCCTACTTTACAGCCATATATTATTTATTCAGATAACAAATTGTAAATTTCTAAAATTAAAAAAGTACATATTTTTTTATAAATGTAAATATTTAGGACTTTAATTTTGGAAATTTTCAATTAGATATCTGAATAATTTTAGAAGTAACGTTGCAGAGAAAAAATATCGGTAAAGTAGGGATCGGATAAGTAATAAACCAATAATTTAGAACAAATAATTATTTGCAAGATTATTTTTAATACTTTATACACATACAATAACGTAATTAAAATTGATAGATAAATCAATTCATTAACAAATATAATTCTAATTCAATTCTAATCAATAATTAGTATCAGTTGGAGATTTTTGAGTAAGATCAAAATTTTTCTTTAAACCCTGCCAGCACTTATTATAATCAGAATCAATTTTTTTACAATTTTCGCCACCCCATTCTGTTACTGTCATACTGTAATAAGTTTCAAACATAAATGCTTGAGTTCCTACGGCAATTCTTTCTGGTACCAATTTTGAAGTAGAAGCATTTTCGAAACAAATTTCATCAGGTCCATGAGGTGTCATGATAGAGTGTAACGATGCTCCTCCAGCTTGAAATCCTTCTTCCTTTGCTTCGTAACGTCCTTTGATCAATCCCATAAATTCACTCATACAGTTTCCTGAAAAGAAAACTTGGATTAAAATTGTTTTATTTCTTATTTGACTTAAAATATTATTATTATATATTATATTACAATAATATTATTTAAAATTTATTTTAAATGGACAAAAATAGTTTTGACCCGCAAATAGGAAAACAATCTTAAATAAATATCCTATGCAAAACGTTGTTATTATCATTGAAAGGTGTGGCTTTCCTTTGGCCTATTTTATTTACTGAATGACGAATATTGCTCGCCTTGCGGCAATTTAATGTTTCTCGGTCCACTATATGGAGAGAGAAAAAAGGGAAATCGTTCGATGACAGTGCATTAGAGTTATGATTGACACCCCTCTTGTCGGAGGATGTAACTACGGAAAATTTTGAGTTTTCACCGGGACTCATCCAGGAGAGTAATTTTCAGGAGCACTCTTCCGGAACGAAGACACGCGGCCGGTTTTAGCATCGGTTGACTGATCATCGTAAGTAGATGCAAAAAATGAAAAATTATCTTCCTTCGCACAATTATGCGATGAAATTCAGGCTCGGTTTTATCATTACAAATTGAAGCAATCCCTGCTGAAAATTTTGGAAAAAATCGGAATTCCAGTTTTCACTTCACATAAATATTATTTGTTTCCATATTTCATGTAAAATTCTAACTGGATCGGACTCGTTTCGGATTCCAGTTTTATCCCAGATGGAATCCAGACAAGTTTCAAATTCCACTTTAGAGAAATATTAATTCTGGTCATTTGCGGATTGATATCAGATTAAAAAAAAATCTGGAATTAAATTATTTAAATTAAGGTAGAAAAACGTAAATTATTATGATAAAGAAATTCAAAGTGAGTCTTTAATCAGATAAAGTGATCTGAATTAAATCCGAGTCTGTAGGCTTTTCCTACTTTTTCATTTGCACACGCGTTCCTTAATTGTACTCGTACATAGTGAATGATCGTTAGAAAGGTGTAGAGAGTGTGTCGCTGCCAGCACTTTTCTCGGTAAATTTTCAATGAGTGTTCTAAATGTACAATTATCGAATCGCTTATAATATAGTTCTTGTCGACTTGAACTTGCGATTGAAAAAAAATGTTTACCACAACGTTTCATCTTTCATGGACTTAATTATCGCATGTAGCATGAATAAATTATCCTTGAATATAATTACAGGTACTCACGGTGATAATATGGTGGACGAAATGTGTGTTCTTGCACAGACCATCGAGGAGGAAAAATGACAAAATCAGCAATTGCAGTTCCAGGTTTTTCAGAGGGACAAGTGAGTACCGTAAAAATAGATGGATCCTGAAAAATGATTTATATATTTCTTAATTGATTCGATTTTTAAATAGTCAGTAGAAATTAAAATAGAAAGTAATTTCCTCATTTATTTCTAATAATGTGATCTTAAGTAGTTTGTATCTGGATCATGACCTAGATACCAATTTGTTTTGTCCGATTTGAGTCAATGATAAGGACTCAGTGCAGGTGCATAAAATCAATCAAATTAATCAGTCGATGAAATCGAAATGCAATCATGAATCGATACTCACACAATGATCGAAGGAAACCGAGTTGATGACCATGAAGCGGCCAAGGTTGTACTTATAAGGAACATAATTTCCATGCCAAGCTACGACATCAAAGGGGCTGTGATTTTGATTAGAGATGAACATTTTTCCATGAAATTTACAAACGATTTTGTAATTCGCATCTCGATCCTCGTACCAAGCAGTGGGGGTTTCGAAATCTCGAGGATTGGCGAGGCCATTGGCACCTGCAAGAAAAAACAATCATTCATCAAGTTTAAAATATTATTCTGAAGAATTCACTTGTAAAGTGATAGCAAATCTGAATGAAAATAGCATGTCAATTTTAGGAAGAAATTTATTAGCATGGCCTCTTTATTTGAATAAATTTCCCTCTACGTAAGCCTCGCCTTTCTCTTCACGTCAAAATGTATATCTTATAATCCGACGATATAACTTTTTCTTCCGTTTCGCTCGAAAGTTTCGAGGAGTATTTCAATGATTTATCCCAACAACAAGGGAAGTACTCTCTTTATATGCATATGCACATATGTTTCTATATATTGCACATTGTAACGCAATTATTATCCAGAGGCTATTACACTTTCATAAACTCTTATAATCATATAAATAGTTTACCTCTTCTCAACAAAAGCTAGATTTTTATCTCTTCCATTATTCTAAATTATTTTTTAATTACTTGTACTTTCATTAATCAATTTTGAAAGTGCGGAAAAAATTTCCTCGATTAACATTCATAATAAGTTCTAGCGATTTTTCATACATGGTAATTATAACAAGGAAGAGCAAATTTCTAAAAAGTGCAATTAAATTCAAATAATTACCGATAGGCCCCAAATTCGGAAGTTGAAAGTGGTTGTCGAAAACTTCAAGAATATATCCTCTCGATGGACCAAAAACTGTCACAGAGAAACGCATACCTCGTTGAATTACACAAATTTCGTTCGGCTCGCATCTCATTCTTCCAAATTCGGTCGTTATTTGTAGAGCACCCAACTGCGGTACTAAAAATAAACATAGAAAAATGTCATCAATAAGAATAAATAGTTTTAAGAAAACTTATTTTTTAAACGAGAAAATCCGTTTATCACTAAGATCACTAAAATAATAAATAAATGAATATAAGTAGATTATAAATATTGATACAAGACTCTCTGCTTTCACTTTCACCTCAAATTTCAGTGTTTTTTTCTCTTAAAAACAAATACTCGTCAATATAATGATCACGCATCTTTCAGCATATAAAGATTCAAGTTGTATTTATGTAGACCATGACTTTCACACACGCATAGAATGGAGGCTATTCGCTCACCTATAAGGAAGTCACCATCTGAATTGTAAAAGGCCTTATCTTTCATGGAAAAATTGCAAAGGTAAATATGAACAGCAACTCCAGATCTTGTGCGAGGATCACCAGCCCCACAAAGTGTATGCAAACCTTCGACAAAATCCACTTCCGGTTCTTGACGAGTTGGGACATCGAAGGGCTTCCAGCGAAGCTATCAAGAAAAATATAAATATAAAAATGTTAATTGTTTCAATCGAAAGTTAAGAGGATCCAAAGTCTTACCTGATTGGGAGTAGGCGGAAATTGATCCCATTGATGTGTCACCTGCACCTCAGATTCCGGAATTGGTTGGAAGACTTCATGCACAACCGATGGTCTTATTCTGTAAAGCCAGGATCTTTTATTCTCGCATCTGGGTGCTTTAGAAAAGAGAAATAAGAAATTTAAACACTGAAGAGAAGATTATTACCGGCATGCGTTTAACGGGTCTTAATTAAACACCAGCTCAAGTCACTTATTCGTCATTAGTTGAGTTTAACTCACCGGTAAACGCGCTTCCGGACAGTTGCTCAGAGTAAAGACCATAAGGACACTTTTGCGGATTGTTTTGACCAACCGGAAGTGCCCCCGGGCAACGCTCATCCGTACTGCTAAAGTCGCAGTTGAAGCCTGACAAATACTGAAATTAATTAATAAATACTTATTTAAATCAGAGGAAACAAAACCAAAATCAATAATGAATGTAGGTACCTTAAAGTCTTCTTTCATGCTGAACATCTAGTGTCTATATTCTATGTTGACCGAATGGAGAAGATTTTCTAAGGCTACTTCGTTTTATAATCTCTGATCATCCTTAGTGGCGCCAATGTGGTCATTAATTAATACTATGTATAAGTTGTTTACTTACTTATCTTATCATCCAATGAGATGCCTGGAATACGAAGGCACGACTCGATAAAAGCAGGTTTTTCACGCTACCAGTTGATGATCGTCTGGACAAATACCTTCTTGACTAGATGACGAGCCCTCTTAAAAATTCTTGATCGGATAAAAACATTCATGAAAGACTTTGACGCAATTTATTGAAATTTCAGGAAATTGTTTTCGAATTAAACATCACTTATCACAATAATAATAATTAGCTCTCGTGTTGCATGTTGACCGCATTTTTAATGAAAAATGTAATAGTATTGAACTGTTGGTGCATTGAACTGAGAATTCAAGGAGAGAAAGAATTTCCTATTGTTTCTCGTATTAAATAGATATAACGTTTGAAAATGTTTCTATCACGCAATTGAAATTCTAACGAGCTATGAATGTTTCGCTCGCGTGCCTCAATAGCGCGAGAAAGCAGGGAACTTTTTTTACAAACAATATTGAAAATGATGAACTTGTTAAATATTGTTACCAAAATTATTATAACCATATCACGACACTAATATCTGCTACTATTCGTTTCACAAATCAACGAACAGGTTGACTAGTATTAACAAAAAATATTAGAACGGTAAACAAAAGTTTCTATAAGCAGGAATGACTCGTATTTTGCACACCTGTAGAATTTTCCTTTCATAATCATATAGCAAATCATTTTTGTTATTATTATTGATATCCTGTTCAAAAATGTTTAAATCAACAGTGTGTTCTAATTGGATATGTTAATTATTTATGTTTTCAGAGTCCCAAAATTCTAAATTTAACACTGCCCTGATTTAAGTTTTGATCTAATGACAGTTAGTATAACACGACAAGAACCAGTTGTTGCATAAGTTAAGTAAATAACGGGTTCGTGAGACTCCTTCGCGTTATAGTATTAGCTCCAGAAAATGAGAGAACTTGGTTCAAAGACCTTGTTGTGCTCTGTACTTTTCGTACAGATTTTGAAACAATCGTGACTAGCTATCAGAGCGAAAGGAAAAGTCCTTTCCTAAATAGATATGACTAATTGTAAGGTGCACTGACAACAGAACGACCTTGTGTTTCTAAAATCTGCAGTAGGAGTTTAGAAGTTTAGTTAGGTACTTATTTTCTTATTTAAAATAAAGAGAACACATTATAGGTTTTTTCTCCAATGTCAGCAACAAGAAATAAACTCTCTTTGGTCGAAAGAAAGTAATCATGAAAAAACCTAGAGAAGTCCATGAGCAAGTGATCAGCTTTTATCAGTATTTCGTCATTTTCTGTTCTCGAAGAAGAAAATTCGCTGACAACCGAATTCCAAGGATCCAGAAATACAGGTAATTCCTCATTCACTATTCCCATTCATGTTTTAAGGACTTTTTCAAAGGTCAATGGTCATTGCTGATTGCTCAAAGTATACAGTTAACTATAAGTGTACTACTTGATTCTGTCTGGAAAAGAAACTCAATCTTTCTCGTTCTATGGATCGTAAGTATAAAATATAAAGGTACCTATCTATATTTAAGTGAACACTTGACGGAAAAAGTTGTGGATTTCATTCTGTAAAAATTCGTTAAGTCTCAACAATCGCTTTCACAGGAAGACATAAACGCAAAACGATTTGTAACAAAATACAAGAGGAGAGTTAACTTCTTTCAAAGACTAAAGATAGAACTGTAATCATCAAGTTGTGATGCTAATTATTTTAATAGGTTTCTGTCAATTTCATTATTTAGTTAGAAAGTTCTTTTTACGTAAGATGCTCCATTGGGTCTAATTATATGAATTTTCTTCCGAAGTTTGGGTTTCTTTATAGTAATCGCAAGATAAATTTTGATTCGCTTTCCGATAGATTTTAATTTGAAATATTTATGAACTGAACCTCACTTTACTCTGATCGTAAGTTATTTAACTATCACCTTTTTACGATTTCGAGAGACTTTTATCATTATAAGTATAAATTGTCGTTCCACACTTTAACTACGAAATCAATCCTTGCATATTGAAAATTAGGATACTTGAACATAAAACTTTTAAAAATTATTATAAAAACTCAAACTATACGGAATAATTGACCAACTAATTTGTAAATTTTCTAATTGAAAACCGTCACAGATTTCCAATTTTCTGATGACGATACTTTCACTCTTGATTATTTTATCTCTTAAAGAAGAGATAGAAATGTGGGCGGAGATGTCGTACGTAAACGGCGTAAACCTCTTAATTTAAATTTTTTATGTGCTTAAGCACGCGTTTCCTGATGAGTCAATTTAGAATGTCAAGATAAATATTTATTTTCGGTTAGAAATAAAGAAAGAAAGTGATGATGAAAGTTCAGAAACTATATTTGAAGATATTATTTAATACAGTTGAGAAGCTATTTACATTTCTTTCGAATACTTTGTCTGTTTATTTTAAAAGTTTAAAACTCGATTTTTAAATCGAAAAAATATTGGCAAGTAAACATTAAAGTTATGGCATCTAGTGCCGTTTACTATACCTCTAATAACTAAAAGTCACTGCGACCACTTATTCTGGTTTTTCGTATACTATGATTTACCAGTTCCGAGCACTGGACCTGAAAAAACCGTAATACTTCCTACTTTATTTAATGTCAAAATGCCACTTTAATTCAGCAATTTTAATTAATATCTATAATTGCTATCAATTTATTTTTTATAAGTTTCTTGATTCTTGATTATTCGTTAAAATAGTAATTTTTCTGAATTTCAAAATCCTTCTTGCCAAATATTTGATTACGTAATTTTGACTCAATTTGAACAAATTTTCAACTGTGGCGAAGTCACAAGGTCGTTCTTACATTGTTTTGCTAGTGGAACAAAATTCGACTCGCACAGAAGTGAAGTTACGCAGCTGTTAGTGTTTCGAACCTAATATAATTTTATAAATTGAAAATTTGCTTAAAAAAATGCTTATTTTCTAATTCAAAATCTTGTGTATAAATAATTACTGTTGACGTATTTTGGAAAGGTTAGAAAATCTACTTTCAATCCACCAATAGTACTTGATAAACCTGCTTTACATTTTTGATAAGCAGTTCACCTTTTCGCCATAAGTTACATATATTTGCATAAAAAATACCTCAAGACACTTCTGGTGGCGTTAAAAAATATAAACTGAAAGTACTTTCATTTTCAGGTAATTCGAAACTTTTCGGAAAAATGTTTCCGAACTTATATTATTAGGTGATGTATTAGTAACTTGACTGACTACATTCTACTCTGAAATTCCGAAGGTTTATGTCTACTAAACGTAAAAAGTTCATCAATGATATTTTAATAAAAACTGATCTTTAAGAATTTGGATATCAAAAAATGAATCTCGTGTTTGTAAAACTAGTGTCCTGCTTTATAATATTTCTCTCAGGCAGTCACAGTAATTATTATTAATCATCATGCACTGGAAGTAACGTTAATTAAATAATAGAGCACAAAAGCGTGTCGTCACTGGTCACAGTGGAAGAAAAACTCTGATTCTCATGAAAGATTGTCATATGATATACAACTCTTCGTAAGTTTCGTTCTCCTGAAATAAATATATAACAGCTTTATAAAACAACAAGAAGAAAAAAATCTTGAAATATAATTATTTTATTAGTGACTTTGAAAGTGTCTTCTGACCAATTATAATGAAAGTTTAATAAATCTAATACTTTCTTCAATACCAATCATTTAAGGCCTATATATTCCGAGTTTTTTATTCGAGCCTTATATTTTTGGGACCAGTGATTTGGACCGTATGGCATACTTCGCATTATTCCCATCTGCTAAGAGTCAATTAAATTTTTAAAAAATCGGCGAGTAACCGGTGGTCGCCGGATCGGTTTTGCGGTGGGAGAAAACAGAAAAGAGAGGAGAGCATCGAGCGAACATCGGTTCCGAATACCCTAGTCCCTAGCTGCCAACAGTTTGTCGGCTAGTCGGATTCAGCAGGTGGACTGAACACGAGACCTGAGAGTCCCGGTCTAACGCTTTCTGCACCTGGTGGTCGGTCGCGCGAGTTCGTTGTCCGGCTTTATCTTATATTCATTCTCACCTCGCGAAAAAACCGTCAATCGTGCGCATTTTATTTTTTAATCGTGCTCAGTGAATAAATATATACAACATTTTATTTTATGTTAAATATCAAATATATTAAATCATGTTCATCACTTTCCAAAAGTAAAGGGAAAGGAATGTATGATAATTATGAATAATATAGAAATTACAGATAATTATCGTTAAACCTATATTCGTGGCGAGAGAGTCAACTCGCGTGTGCTTCCGGTTTACTGGCCAATGCTTTGTCCACCGTCAATGTGAACTTGTTCTAACGGAGAATTATTTCAGTGAAAAGTGTCGCTTATTTTATCCGTGACTCTTGGAAGATTCCTGATACGCATATGGGGTTCCGGCGATATCAAAGAAAGAGTTTTTTCTGATCTACCTCAGGTACGAAATTTCCGGAACTAAGAGAGAAAGAAAAGTTTGAGTGGTGGCGGTTTTCATTAGTCACATCTCAGCGAGCACAAAATTTAAAGACGTTCCAAATACTTCCTAAAAACTGGGATGTGATGTTCGAATGACAAGAAACATTTTTTCAACTAATTTAAAACAAATAATAAGACTTTTTCTATAAGTGTAATTTTGCTTGCTTTCCAATTTTGGAATCGAATTGTTCACCTAATACCTCGTGAATCAAAACCAACGAAAATCATTTTCCACCGTTTATAGAAAAAATTCGATCTTACGGGAGTATCGGATCGAGTTTCAGTTGTCAGAGTACCGGTTTTGCATGATCGTGCACAGCAGTGAACTGTAAAGAACGTTCTCAGGACGATAGTGTGGTAGTCGATTCAGCATTAAGGCGGAAGTCTTTCCAGGTGTATGATTTAAGTTAATATATCTTTCTGAATTTT
>JAUESI010000038.1:114394-131395 GCA_032275145.1 Synergus laeviventris
ATGATTTATATACCCGTGTTTGAAGGCAATAGCATTAAACTAAGTCGACTAGTATTTTTTCCATTATGCGTAAATTTCTACATATCCGTGTCTTTCACACGTGGCTTATGGTACATTCTCCGCCATAATAATATACAAGAGCATGAAAGCAGCAAAAGAACATATGTTCTTGAGAATAATCAGCAACTTCAATCATTTAGGATGAGCGTTCATAATTTAAAAAAATACATTTATATACTAAAAATAAGTTTGTGGAGTGTCCTTCACCCGGTTGGGTGAAAAGCATATCATTCAATTATCATGTAATACAGGATATATAAATGGAGAAAGGACTCAAATAAACATCTGCACTAGAAAATGAATTTACATTGTAATTTTAATTAGTAATTTTTTCACGTAGTAAAAACAACTTACTAATCAATTTCGATGAATTATAAAAGAATTTAAAATGATTTTCTGGGATTTTGAACTTGCTCGCGAAAATTTAAGGAATTTTTAAAGATTCTTATGACTTTTGAAATATTTTACAGAAATTTAAGGGATTCAAAAAATGTTAAGAGATTTATTTTAGTCCATCCTTGTTGTTAATTGAATTAGTAAATTTTTACTCATAGTATACGACGACTTTATGTCTAAATGACTAAATTTATAGACCTTCATTTAATTCGCTTAAATTCAAGGAAGTAGATTTTCGTTTCCCGTTTTACTTTTTATATACCCTGTAGTTTTCTACAATCAAAATTATAATTACATAATTTTTATAGTCAATAATCGTTAGTTTTTATGGTTACATTTATCATTAAAATTTATCATTTATAATTATTAGCTTTTATCTCGGATTTCAACAATTTTATTTCAAGTGTAATATTAGTTTAATTATTTCTAGGTATAAAATGAAAAGTAGACTGAAATATTTTCTGGTGACAATTTCATGCAAAAAAACGCTAACTACACAAATTTCTCCTGCGAGCAGGCTTAAATAAAATTTATGAGGTAGTTAAATCTACTTTCGCTAAAATGTGTATGTGGTCAGGTGCGATTAACTACGTTTAATAACTTTCGTGTACCCAAACATTATTAAGCAAATTTTATCAGAATAATTAATTTTCGGATTTCTAAAAAAATGTTTGTGCTATTTTAAAACCTGCCAGTTCATTATTTTTATTATCTTATGTTTTTTTCAACCCTAAACCTTTTTAAATGTTTCACTCGATTTTTGAAGCTTATTAACAAATTTTCTGTATATAAAAAATGTTAAGACACAGAAAATGTTACAGCTACCAAAATGCATAGAAAAAATGACTTACAATAAACGTAAAATTTCTAAGCAAAATTGACGATATATAATCCACAAATTGTTTCCGCATTTAAAATTTATTCCTCTGCAATTTTGTCCAATTATTTTTGATATCCAACTTTCGATTTCTAATACATAATTATAATCCATATAAAAATGTTCCTAGTTTCGAAAATTTGATCTTTTTAAATATAATACGACTTAGATCATGATCATTTAAAATTTGCGTTGAATTTATGCCGAAAGATTTGAAGTAAAAACAAGGTCGTTAAAGGGTTGATATATAGTTTTAAGTGAAACTAGTTTGCTGAAACAATAGCAGCATGCAATAAATTTAGAATTTAATTTGCATTTTACATACCTCACCTTCCTTTCTTGAATAATAAAGGATTGGAAAATGGTTTCAGATTTTTTCCAAATAAAATTGTTCTCGAGATTTTACTACCAACTCTGATTATTGTATTTACCCGGACCTAAGATTCTAAAAAGTTTGTCTTGTGCAAACGTCATCCAGCATCTTACATCAGATTAAAGAGAAGTCGTTTAATTTTTTCGAAATTTTTACATTCTCATTTTCTCCATGCGAAATGCTAACCTGGTCGAGTTTAATTAACTCATAGCGCAACTAGTTTTTCAATAATTCAATATGTAATTAAATATAAATATGATAAATTTTTGTCTTTGATTCTTTATACTGAATATAAATACATATTTCTGTATTTTAAATGACGTAAACGTCCACTTACCTCTATTAACTAGAAAATAAGAGGTCTTTAAAACAGTTTAGTTCCAAAACATTGAAACTTTCTGAAAAATATCTGTTTCTTAAATTTAAATATTCATTCCTAATAGGGTGGAAAAAGAGGGTTTAAAAAATGTCTCAAAAGACTGGAGGAAGTCATAATGGGAAAATAATGAATTTTCAAGACACCTCCTTTCTTTTGAATGCCTAAATAAATTGGAATGAGATGCTAATTACAAATGTTGGTCGACAAGTGCATGCCAGTCATTGGTATTCAAATTCTAAGACTGCCTTCCCATAGAAAGTTTAATATGGATGAACATTGTAGATAATTGCTTTGGACTCGCGAAAGCGTCCAGCCTTCCACGAAGCCGACGAGGTTCTTAAAAGATTGTGGACGCGAAGTCACAAGATATCTTCTGTAAATTGTTTTGATACGGTCCGTTTTGCACAGAGTTGTATCTGTATCTGTATCCCATGTTCAATCATCAGATTCGATCAACGTAATCGACTATAAGTCGATTAGACCATTTTTTAATTTGCCCGCCGCGTTTTCACTCCGGAACAATAAATGTTATACCCACATAAAAGCAAGACAATATTATCCACAAACTAAATGAATTAGTTTCTAGTTAGAATTGCCAGAATACTTTTTTAGCATCCCAATTATACTTTTCCACATATTTAGATTAGATGGCACCATATTGAAATAAAGAAGTTTTGGTTTATATAACGCAATCGAAAACTAACCTAAGTTGGCAAATCGTCCGACGTTTGTTTTCTTACTTCCGCACACTGTTCCTTAATCCTTACTTGTACCAGATTGTACTATCTTTTCCCATGCAAGTGAAAATTTCACAATAGATAGATGTGTAATTTATTGTTTCCTCGAATAATCACGTAGGTAACATAAAAAGACATTGGATTAAAAGATTCAATCACGAGTGTAGTGGCACGAATCTTTCAACAATGACATGTTTATGGACTATTCTATTAAAACGGAAAATAAACAGAAAATTATTTTTTCTTTCAGTAAGAGGTAGATGGCGAGGTTCTCAATGGTTCTAAAAAAATGGCGAGGGATCGGATAGGATCGGAATATTCTGAAAATATGAGCGACGCGACGACCTGCAGCTGCATGACGAGTTCCGTTGATAAGGTATGTACCATTTGCAATTAATTTTAAATCTATTTATAGATTCCATTCAATTGAAAAAATGTTTATGTTTCAGTGCTCGTTGCGCAGCTGCAGTATGTTCCAAGAACCCTTTTTCCTGCATCCTCCAGGTACCAGACCTCGGGACGGAATTTACATAAATCCAATGAGTGCCTTTATAGAACCCCAAAAATCAAGGGACACAGAGTCATTTTATCTTCATAGCCCTAATGATCTAGTTTACACCAGAATCACGCAAATCTTTGGTGACAACCAGAAATCACGCAACGGAGAACGAAACGGCATCCCAAGGAAAGATGAAACTTTAACAGGTAAATAGAACGTCCCAGATATTACAAACTCGACTTACCTGCTGTTGATTCTGCTGTGTTTCTCCGGCTACGGACGACCTCGTTTCAGTCAATCGACATCATCACTCTTTTCATGATCGATCAGGGATCCTGAATTTCTATTAGAATTTCAGATTTTGGAAATTTTCATTTTCAGTCCAAACCCTTTTCCAATTCACTTTGGTAATAGGTATCTTGTTTCGAGAAAGAAGCTCCAACTACTCATCAGTCGTCTATACCTACTCTATCCACGATTCACCTTTTTAATTCTTTAAGTTTTAAGAATGCTGCAAGGCTTTAAGGAAATGTGTGGTATTGGGTAATGGTAATGGGGTTTTGGATGGATAAGATTGCCCACAGGGAATGGACGTGAAACGCCAAGTTAGCCAAGTGGAAACATGAATGAGAATGTGTGTTCTTCTTGTAAATTGTAGGGTCTGAAGATTCTAGAAATTTGTAAGTAAAATGCTGTATAATCTCCTCGATCATATCTCCTCCATGTATAGTTGTATACTTCACTTTGCGCTTGAATTTACTTACAAACAGTGACATATAGACTACAATTTTTTAGAGCACATCAAAACTAATCATATTATTTGTAAATCAATTGATAGGTAAGTCGAAATCTCTTACGAAACGTTTCCTCTGACTTAGCCAGGAAATAATAGTATTTTTTATATTTAATAATAGTGTTCATAATATTCAATTTTAAGAAATAATTTTTTTTTTCAAAATTCCAAGAGCCTCTAATTTGAGCAAAAGAATATAATGAAAGGTATATGCAACGTCATTCATCTCAAATGAAAAGATGGCAGCTTCGAAACGAGAATTATTGTTAGCATCGCACAATAAATTTGCAGACAAAAAGCCACACGTGTCCCAAGCAACTTTTGTACACAGAAACCCAGTTAAAAGAGTGGAGTGCGATTTACCGGAAACCCGTTGAGCCGTTATAATATATGATGACAGGATTGCAGCTTCCTCAGTAAAGAATACAACATGACTTGTATATTTGTTGTTCTTTATAAAGTCAAATGCTTGTTTGCCTTTTAAGATATTCCTTTCTAAAAAAAAAAGAATGATGCATTCAAAGAAATTTTCATCACTCGTATTATCTGAAAATTCATTTACTTTCTGATAGGATAAATACTCCCACGAATAGTAGCAAGTGAAATGCGAGCAGCCATTGTCTTTCCATAGGGTACAATCGGTAATTAGGTAATTAGTCTCTATAGTGTTCCTAATTCATTCGTAACACTTAAAATTTTAATGGAAGCAGAGGTACTTGACTTGTTTATTGCAAGTGGGTTAAACATATGAATTTATGGATACTGGTCTTCATAAACCAAAATAATTGATTGCTTTTTAGTGCCTATTCACTATACATTCCCTCAATTATAAAAGAAACAATACTTTTTTTTTATCCCTTTCTCTATTGTTACTTTTTAAAAAATGTAGCCTTCTAGAAAATTAACAGTAGAGTCACACCTGTGGAAAAGAATACATTTTTTTCAACAGCTGAATCACGTATGCATGAAAGTGGGTGATGAGACGTAATAAATTGAATGTAACGATTACATCAAGGCGTGTCGGATGAAACATACTAGACTTCTTTGAATTTTTATTGTTTCAGTGAAAGTGGACGTGCACATCAATAACGGAACCTACAAGCCCATCAGCAACGGAAACTCGATAAGGTCGGACTCAATAATCAAGGACAGCAGCGAACATGCTTATGAACAAATCTGTTTACGTCAGGAAGAAAATGATAGCGTCAGCTCTTCTTCTCAAAAAAAGTTATCCGATAACACTTCTGATGGCAGGTAATCATATCAGTGAATTATTTTTGAAAATTGAAGAAAACATTCACACACTTCATTTGACAGCAACTCAATTTCCCTAAACTTCAGGCCCCGAAGATATTAAACCGATCATGGCCAGATCGGTAAAAACAATCTAGCTTTATGGTATCGATTATTCGCACAATTTCCTGATATTTCTTTAAAGAAAGTTAATGTTCTGCTGTAACATTTAGCCTCCGGATATAAAGAAGAGGATGTACTCTTTTAACCAGAGCATGATGAATTGTAATAGATACCAAGTAATACAAATTAATCAAGAAGCTTATGTCCGGATAATCACCTAATGAAACTGTTGGTAAATTTATACTAGATTTGGTATCAGAGGACACTTGATAAAAATAATAATATGTCATCAAATCATTAGTTGACTAGAAGAATAATGAATCAAAAGAAAATTAAACTTGTAACATTCAATGTTTTTAAAAGTAGGTCTGAATTCAATGGAGGGGAAAATCAAATAAAGATTTGTTTACTCTGAGCAAACGAGAATTAGCCAATATTGTTTTATGATTGTTGCAGTCGTTCTCGAAAAACTGATCGCCGATATAGCAGATCTAGCAGTGCAAGCGAATGTTCGAATATGAGTAGTGAAATTCATTGTTTCTCTTCCACGACTTCTACACCATCGCTTTCTAGAAACAGCAGCAACGAGCGCATCAGCAAAAGTCCTAAAATTCCAGAAATCTTAACAGGTATATAAAATTATTTACTTTAGATAAAATTATAATTAGAACTCTGAGTTTAAAAATAAAATTAACTTCATTCATGTCGATTGATTTCCAACAAATTTCACATCCTTTTCAGACTTTCTCATCCTTTCTCATAAAATATTACACCATATCTCGCATCATTTTCAACACCTTATCAATTTTATTATATTTTATTCGCTTGCATCGGAACTCCGGAAGTGAAAGCATATTAAACACGAAAAAGCAATCGACAAATAATTTTCTACAACTATCGCGACGATCAGTGAAAAGTGGTGGGGATTAACGAGAAAATCTGTTCAATTTACAGAGAGGAAGGACTCGATCAGCTCAAAAGTGGAAAGTGAAAAGGGGATAAAGACAGTTAATACTGGGGTCAAGTAAGTAGGACGAATCGATCCTGATTGAAAGTTAATCATACGCATGACAACCATGGATACCGATAATCAAATTTCAATTTGCGCCTTCCATTCTTAAATCCATTATTCCTTTAATCCAAAAAAGAACTTGACATATTCTATTTAAAGAAACATACAATTTACTATTTTCATGGATTTGTTTTTGTCAAAACAAATTCTGGCGTAATTTTATTATGAAACCGAGTTATGAGATATTTTTTTCCTTTCGGATATACATATTTCATTATTCTCTGAAAATAACTGACATCCGGGACTAAAATTCTTTTCTTTTCAGCAGTCTCAGACCACCACCACCACCACCACCTCCTCCTCCCCCTCCACCGGAAATTGAGGAGGTCTTTGTAATTCATACAAAGATCGTCGAATGTAATATTCGACAAGAGAAAAAAGATTTCAGTGATTCGAATGGACTGGACAAAAGCGAAACTGCAAGTCTTTCATCTGGTAATAATTTTTTGGAAATAATATAATTTGCTCTAATTAAGATTATCTCTTCAAAGAGTCTAGATAAAACCTTGCATTTTAGAAATAATCTGAAATCTCGTTATCCTATCATGATTCACGACACTAATATAATGCTTAATCTTTATTGCCACGAGATAAGCAACGCTTCACTAGTTCAACCCTTCACTACACAATTTTCTACGCTGGAGTTTCATTTATTCATTCTTAAAAGTGTGAAACCTATCAATTTGTCAATCACTTGTACAAAATAATTTATTAACGTCACAGTAAAAAAATTCGATTATGGATTCAAATACATTAAGTGAGTAATCAAACAAATATTTGCAATATCTCTAGATATCAAGCTTTCATAATCAATAATCAAGATATGAAGTACAAAATCCTTCTCCATTCAAAATGAAACGTATTTTGGACATGTGAAGTTAGTGGTTTGGCTAATTGGTGATTGTAAAAGATTTAGGGTGATGGTCATCTGATCATGATGGCTTTTAATTGGGCCGTTAGTGGGCGATTATGGATGAGTTTATTACTAGACCATGGTACTCAGCGGGCATATAATATACTTACCTAGATTTCACTTGCACACATTACATATCCTCCATACACTTTTAATAATCACGACTATCCCTACTCTGTCGCGGAACAGCGGCCAACAAGTCCGACGCATCCTGCGACCAGGCGGAAGTCAATCCTGCCAGTTCTTCAGCGGAGACCGAAGAAATTAAGACCTCCCAGGTGTCACACCTGGTGAGCAAACACATGGTGCTGCCCTTTATACCGCCAACGTTCTCCAATGCCGCCGACTCCAACACCCTCCTGAAACCTTCAGAGTACCTCAAAAGTATCTGCAAAGCCCCTCAGAAAAAGAGTCTCGCTAAAGCAAGGTCAGTGGTCCAGTTGCTTCATTTTTACTTGAAAGTGAACCTGAAAAATATCGGAATTTTTATTAAAATAAAATAAAAATTTGTTAAATAATGTCTTTTTTATAAATGTAAATAACAGATAAATGTAACATTACAGAGAAAACAAAATTTCAGTAAAGTAGAGCTGTAAGAACGTTTCTGTCCTTATAACTTAATCAATCATATAGTACGGTTCCGGTTTAACGGTTTATTAATCGACCTCTGGTTCGTGGCCCATATGTTGTACTGTACCCTCAAACCTTTTTATTAGTACCGTTATTTAAACTTTGATAGTAGGTTAATAAAATCGGTGAGCGCAAAAACTGTTGATTTTATGAGATTGGACTGTAGCTTAAAATTTTGATTATTTTTAAATATTTTTTTCACAGATCTGTGGATAATTTGGATATCCAAGGCAGGTCAAGCGACGAAGAGGAGCAGAAAAACGAGGAGGACTCTAGTCCTCCTCCGGGACCTCCACCTCCTCCAGCATTACCCTCGTCCCCTTCGCTGAAGGTTCCGGAGGGTCAAGTTCCCACCGAATCTTCAAAAACTCCTCAACCTCTTGCCACTATTAGCATTCAGGATCTCACGAGTGTCCAGCTAAGAAGAACTAATATTAAAATGAATGCAACAAAAACGTTTTCTGCGCCGCCACCCCGAAGTGTCTCAATGACAAATGGTAATTAAATATTTTAATTTAAATTAATACATTCCAATTTATTTCAAATACTATTAAAGGTCATGAAATATAAAAAAATGTTTGCTACACCAGTATGGCAGCTATGTTATTTTAGTGAAGAATAATTTTGAGTCATTTAGTTTTGTATTTAAAGTCAGTGAACTTAGTCTTTTTGAATCTTTATTTTGCACAGTCTCTGAACCGTTTTTCGTCCAAAAAACCGATTTAATAGCCGAGCTCAAGAAAACGAAGGACATACCAGGAATCAAAAAAATGAAAGTGGAAAGAGCTCAAGTTGAAAAGACGCATGAACAAAATCTAATCACGGAAATTAGCAAAGCATTCAGCGTCACGAATTTTGTGGAGCAGGTACCTGAAAATTATTAAACATATTAATTTTCTAAACAAATAAATTTAAAATTAAAAAAAAATTAAATATTTATTCTAGCCTTCTAATAGTGAATTTTGGATTTTCCTTTATCACTTTCAGATTCCAGAAAAAGATAGTGCTGGAAACATAATTCCGATTTGGAAGCGTCAAATGCTGGCTAGAAAAGCTGCAGATAAAGCAAAAAAGGAACTCGAGGAACAAATCGCGAGGGAAAACGAAGAAAGGCGACAAAAAGCGATACCACCTTGGAAGAGACAACTTCTTGCTAAAAAAGATACAGAAGAAAAAAAGTGAGTTTCCTAAGAATGATACTTTTAAGCTTTAAAAAGAATTAAAAATTAGAAACACTTCGAATTTAGAACTCGTTGACAATTAAATTAGAATCATCAACTTTGTAAATCTAAAATTGAATATATAATGAAAAAACCGAAAAAATTTTAATTTACAGAGTCAGCCATCAACCTCAACCAACTTCGCAAGGAGTTCCGAACCTCAAGATTGAAATTACACCCGTAGCGAACAAAGATTCAACTTCGACGTTGCAGTTGAAACCAAAAGAGATAAAAGTAGAAAAAGAGGAAAAGAAAATTGAGACAAACTACGACTCGGATGATGGACAAATTATTCCTTGGAGAGCTCAGTTACGAAAAACAAATAGCAAACTAAACATTCTCGACTGACTTAAACTACTCGCAGCAGTATAAATATAAAAATATATCTATAAAGCCGACAAAATCGAACTCTGTATGTCTTTGAACATTGTTCGTCAACGATAAACGATAATTTATACCTAGATGTAATAACAAGGACTCATTACCGCTCTAAATCGAGGAACATTGTGTATTCATAATATATTTTTGTAGGAAAAAACTTGTATTCTTCGTTGCACAATGATTTACGGTATGTCTTTCCTCAAATTGCCAAAAGTACCTTTTATAATTTATATTAGTCAAACCAATTAGAAACGAAATTTTGTAAAATAAATTGGTAATCACAGTGGTTCTTCTCGTTCTTTTTGAACATAAAGTAGGTGTGCTTTTAGAGAAATTGAGGGAAACAGTATTTTAAATTTGGAACGAGAGAAAACTGTTGGTCGGTCTGATTAGGTTCTTAATGTATTAGTTATTGTGAATTTGATTAATTAAGTTGCAACATGTACATAATGCTAATTAAATTTGTTTATATTTCAAAACCTGTGTTTCTTTTAAAGTCAAATTCAAAATTTAAAAGATGTAGAAAAATAAAACATCTTTATAAACGGGTTAAGATTATGAATAATAAGAAGTGTTATTCTATCAATAATAATTTATTAAAGAATGTCCTCGCGGTGGCGACCATACATACACTGAAAGGTCATTAGAATAAAGAATGTGCCTCTAAATACAGCACAAAACAAGAACGTACATGTCAATCTTGTTATTTACGGAACCAATCTTAGAAATATCCTTATAAGGAAAAAAAAATATATGAGAAGGCAAAGTTGTAAAGTGTATAGATTTTTGTGTCTACAAGCTTCTTACTTTGAGTTTCTCATTTATTGCTCTTTTTTTAGGGACATTTTTTGAGTAAAGAAATTTAAAATATCTAGTTTTCGTCAACTTCGGCCTCTTGTTCTTCGTCAAATTCCGCATCCTCATCAGCGGTAGCCTCTTGGTATTGCTGGTATTCGGACACCAAGTCATTCATGTTGGATTCAGCTTCAGTGAATTCCATTTCGTCCATACCTTCTCCGGTGTACCAATGCAAGAAAGCCTTCCTTCTGAACATAGCAGTGAACTGTTCAGAGATACGCTTGAACAATTCCTGAATGGCTGTGGAGTTTCCAATGAAGGTGGCGGACATCTTGAGTCCACGGGGTGGGATGTCACAGACGGCAGTTTTCACGTTGTTTGGAATCCATTCAACAAAGTATGAGCTGTTTTTATTTTGGATGTTAAGCATCTGCTCATCGACCTCCTTCATGGACATCCTTCCTCGGAAGATGGCTGCAACCGTCAAGTACCTTCCGTGTCTTGGGTCACATGCCGCCATCATGTTCTTGGCATCGAACATCTGTTGGGTGAGTTCTGGGACAGAAAGGGCTCTATATTGTTGGCTTCCACGAGACGTTAAAGGTGCAAATCCAGGCATGAAGAAATGCAGACGTGGGAAGGGAACCATGTTTACTGCCAATTTTCTCAAATCAGCATTGAGCTGACCAGGGAACCTGAGGCAAGTGGTAACTCCGGACATTGTGAGTGATACAAGATGATTAAGATCGCCGTATGTGGGTGTGGAGAGTTTGAGTGTTCGGAAGCAAATGTCGTACAAAGCTTCGTTATCGATACAGTAGGTTTCGTCTGTGTTTTCTACAAGTTGATGGACAGAGAGGGTGGCATTGTAGGGTTCAACAACTGTGTCTGATACTTTGGGGGATGGAACAACTGAGTAGGTATTCATGATTCTGTCGGGATACTCTTCACGAATCTTGGAGATGAGCAGAGTGCCCATACCGGATCCAGTACCGCCTCCAAGTGAGTGAGTCAACTGGAATCCCTGTAAACAATCGCAGCTTTCTGCTTCCTTCCTGACAACGTCGAGGACGGAGTCGACTAATTCGGCTCCCTCGGTGTAGTGACCCTTCGCCCAATTGTTTCCGGCTCCAGATTGACCGAAGACGAAATTGTCAGGGCGAAAGATCTGTCCGAATGGGCCTGATCGTACAGAATCCATGGTTCCAGGCTCCAAGTCGACCAGAATGGCACGGGGTACGTATTTTCCTCCTGAAGCCTCATTGTAGTAGACGTTGATTCTTTCCAGCTGGAGGTCGGAGTCTCCATGGTAGGCACCAGTTGGGTCAATGCCATGCTCGTCACTGATGATTTCCCAAAACTGTAAAAATCAATTGTATTTTGTTAAATTTGTAAAATACATTTAAAAATGCTATTTTTATTTTTATAGTAACCATACGCTGCTTTATTCAAAAGATAATCATCAAATGTATTTAATAAACTGAATCGACTTGTGAGGGGCATAAAATCTACTCACAAATTGGTCACTCCCTTATCCGCTCATTATATTAGAGTTGATTGACCCCCAATAATCATATGGCGTATAATTAATTGACTTGAATACATTCACTAGAAAATCAGCTATATGGCTTGAGTACCGATCAAGGCTAATTAACACCATAATCTCTTCCCTTTAGCTGCTACGAGTAGTTTTACGTAGCACACTCGAGTGCACTCATATATTTCTGCGCTCAACTTGCATGAAGCAGTACAGTAAGCTATAGCTAAAATAATACGCTTATCCTATCATAAAAAAAGAGGTTACGATTATATCGAAAATAGATTATCCAAATTTGAAGGTATTAAAGCGCAGTTAAAGCGATTTCAACAGAGTTCAAGACTTGAAATCTTCTGAATTCTTTGAAATATTTTGAAATTTAGGAACCAAAAACAAGTTATTAAAGATTAAGATATTTTAACAAAGATTTGACATTTGGATACTTGACTAATAGTATTAAACTTGACTTGACTTAGTTTCCTAATCAATTTACTTAAGACACTGGACAAAAAAATCTTAGTTGATTGCTTTTCAAGGTACCAATTACGAGTAAGTCTCAGCCTACTTGTTTAACGAGAACATATTTCCGTCTCCTCGTCGACAGTTGAGGCAATAAGAATTGAAGAGATCCTTGATGCAAAGCATCTAAAATTCCAGTACAGTGCTAGTATAGAATTATTTCATGCAAAAGAAAAACACATTGCGTGCACAAGTGAGAACATGAATTTCACAAAGTGGCACCAACTGCAGTGTCTTCGTCTCTTGTTGATCCGGCGACTCATATATGGAAACGCATAGGTGTATGAAAGGATGACCTTATATGTGCATCACTGGTGGGAAGCTACATCGGCCTAACCCTGGCGCCTCCCACCAATTTAAGGGGCAACTTACATTATATAGCAAGAAATGAGTCACTAATATCACCGCTATATATAGAGATGATGATCGCAAAACCGACATGAACCTTCAATTATTAACATAAGCACACTTCACCGAATCTGTGTCTTTGAAAATACCTGGCTCTTAATTCTGTACCACGGTGAAAGTATCCTTCACCAGAAGCTTTACCGTTACCTTCGCGAGAATTTAACAATAAATAAAGTTTAAGAAACGTTATTCGAGACAAACAGCTGCACTTGCTGCATCTTAATCCTTAGTTTAGATTGATTGAATATAATATTACTAAAATAATATAGGTATAAATTAATTTTGTATTATTTCAGGATAAATCTTCTATAGCAATATTTTCATTTTTCAGGTTTTTATAAAAGTAGTCGTTTAGCGGAAGGCATAGTATTAAACTTAGCATTTTTTATAGCAGGCCCAGGAAGACTGGACTATGGACTGGAGCCTCCTAACTATCGCTCAGCTGGGTACACATAGTAATAATGAAACTGTAAGATAAAAAATGGAGTGGCGTAGACAACAGACAACTTAAGAGAAATTGCGAGAGGGCATGGTGAGACCCTCGCAACTCAGGTAAAGGACCAGAGGCGGCGAAGGTCCCTTGGGATATGTGAGTAGAATGAGAATGAGAGAGATAGCAGTATTAATGCGTCTCTCTCACTCTCGTGGTTTTGCGCAAAAACGACAAGCCACCCTTAGACCATCTTCGACTTAGAAGGTTATTGATCGCGATTCGAAGAACATCGGAAAACGGTATGTCAAAGATATTATTAATAGCATGGAGGGAAAATGTCCATGTAGTTAAAATCCAAACATCCAATATTCAAAATACTTTTGTGCATCAAAAAAATGTCTTTTAACTGGAATTTTATTTTATCAATTTTATTAAACCAATCTATGTTCTTATTGTTGTTGAAAAATGAAGGAAAAAAAAAAAATTTTGAAATAATTTGAGTAGAAAATTTGGTCTTATTAATATTTTAAAATAAAATGTATTAATATTAGATTATTTGATTTTTTCGACAGAAATCTTTTAGTTTCTACATCAGCTAGTGATAGAATACATGAGCAGCTCGCAAGATGAACTATTTTAATGCTAAAAAGTCCCTAAAAAATTTGAAGAAAATTGAAAATTTTAATATAAGTTATAAAAATTGTTTTACGCTGAATTATGCCAAGAAAACTTGGTAAGTGCTAGGTGGATTCATAATAACGACGAGGGACAAGATTTCCCCTATTTGGGAGTGTCTCGCCTTCTCATATAATACTTGATGTCCTCGGACTCGAACGATAATGTCCCTACATAGGCCTGTCGTCATCGTTGCGCATTTAAATTAGACTTTCTCGAGTGAAATTTAATTTTAAAATTACAAACTTCGTTGAATTTAAGGCTGTTGGATTTAAGCTTTACCCTAAAAATTCAAATGATACTAGAATTAAGGCCGTGTATTAGTTATCGATCTCCACGTTATTGGCATTTTTTTGCACACATGTCATTTCTATATTTGTTGATATCGAATTGAAACATTTTTACATTGAAGGAAATATGGTAAGCTACACTTATCTGAGCTTAAATTTTTATTAAATGTCAATGTTTAGGACCAGATAAACATTAAATTTAATTCTAGAAATTTTCAATTCAGTACCTCAATAAATGTAGAATTGACATTGTGGAGAAAAAAATGCTCTAAAAATATTGTAATAATTTTTGAGAAACATATCAAAAAATTGTATTAACTTCTGAATATTCTAAAAGGAAGAAACATATAACTATAAATAAAGTTGATCAATTCCGATTTATAAACGGAAGGAGAAGCTTACCGAAACTGGTCGATTGTCTTTCCTTGTAAAATGTAAGCTACTAAGAAGCCGACAGGCTAGTGTGTATGTGATCAAATATGGTAGTATATGTAACAAAAGGGGATGAGCGGGAACGAGGGGATGCATATAACCGTTATTCTGCTTGTGCAACGAGGATGGAAAATAGCGACGTCGTAAATGTACTACAGAGATAGAGAAAGAAACGAGATGAGGGGAACACACATCTATAAAATGAGTGCGCAATTGGTCGATTGCGCATTCACACACATTACTACATATATGACGATGCTGCAGAAAGTCACCGACCTATAGATACTAGCCCTGCTCAGGGTACTTTTTGATTTGGCATTTTATTCATAAAAGAAATTTTTGTTCACATCGAGTTTATATTGGATACGAAAAAAAATTATTTGATTCACGAATAAAATGTCAAATTATGCGGTACATGTCCTTCCTCTGCTTATAGAACATCGGATTAGAGAGACGGAGAGAGGAGTGGAGAGATTGTTGATGAATAAGCCGCAACGAATCTAAGCCACACCCCAGTACCCTGTTACCGATTAAAATTTTCAGAGAAGTTACTTTACATTTACCCAAACACATTTTAGCTAACAGATTTGCAAAAAAATCTGATAATAAATGTCGGGAGAGTTTTTGACTATAGAAAACACACCAACATGATCGATTTCGAAAGTCCAACAATGGCCTCTTTGTGGGCATCAGCAGAAACCAACGGCTCGTTGCCGGCCGGCAGATTCCTTGACGCCATGACAGGGTCTTCAGCCCAACGTTTTTTTAGGCATTCCAATTCCGAAATAGAAAATCGTCCATTGATGAAAATCATGTTAAAAGGGGCGAATCTTTACTTAGCGCAGCGAATACCCGAGAAAGCACGGGATTATATTTCTCAGAATTAGAAATTACTAACAATGAAATGATGTATTTTATGTAAATAAGGATATTTAGAGTGATTGTTGAAAAAACAGAAAGACGATCTCAGGTTTTACTACGTCTTGCATACGGGTCATTTGTCAATGGTTTTGATACACACCTTGGCTCCAATTTGGTTTCCGCACTGACCAGCTTGAAGGTGAACGATTTCCCTCATTTTATTTTCTTGGTAGAACTTTTTATTAGTTAATCGATAAAAATTGAAACTTGTGAATACTCAATATTCTACACTTCACTGTAGTCGTCAAGCAACTGACTTCTACTGAGCGTCGCGCGATGCTGCTGAGGAGAGGAGACCTGGTCCGTTATGCTCATTGGTTCGCTCCCACTCCGTCGACCCCGTCACAATCACAAGCAACGTCAGTGTTGCCAACATTCAGTAGACACGCGATTTCCTCTTAATAAAAAATGTTCAATTTTTTTATATTATATGAAAAAATTTGCAATATTTCAAAGTTTATTTATTGGGTTGCTGGGAAGGAGTGATTTCTTTTTAATTTTTTAGTATACACAAACAGAGGAGACTTGAAAACTTGGGTTCTCCATTATGTGTTTTTTAGGAAAGATTTAAATTTTAACAGTCTTTGATTTTAATCTGATGACCAAGGTCAACAGAGATTCGTCAGTATGGTGCGATCTTTAATTTATTTTTTATTCATACTCTTATTAAATAAAACACAAAACTCCAAATGTTGATCGTCACCAGAAAATATTTCTGTGAAATTGCCTAATTCAAGGATTTAAGGGATTTAAGTTCTGGGGCTTTAATCAGAATTTAAAGTTCTCAGGGACGAATCTAGAGAAGGGCTTTGGGCAGGACACTTAATATAGTACCCTCTTCTTGGATTCGCCCCTCAAAGTGATTTAAATGATTGAAAACTATAAGGTCGAAACTGTTAATTAATTGCAATCAATTAAAAGTGATCTACAATACGTATGTTGCATCTGGGGATATTTTTAGAAATGAAAGGCATATCGGATTGATATATTATAATTTTACAAGTTGAGTGGGATGCAAATATAAAATGCAAATCTCACAAAAATAGAAATAAGAATCGCTTCCTACGTTGAAAAAGGTTTCAAGTCTTATTAGGAAAAAAATGAGTCATTAATTGATGGGGAAGGGGTATTTCAACCCCCTACAAAGTCTCTTGAATTTGAAAAAGTCAATAAATGACTCATTGCAGATTGCGCAAGCGCAAGCACAATTATATATTATTCCATACATGTACTTTAAATGCTTTATTGTAAATAAAATTTATTTATGAATTCTAAAAAAGTATATTTTAGATTATAATATTT
>JAUESI010000038.1:142837-159116 GCA_032275145.1 Synergus laeviventris
GTAATGTAATGTTCAATGAAGCCTTCTCTCTGTTTTCGATTGTAAACATGTCATCTCAACCCTGGTTTCCATAAGATTCTAATGGAAACCAGGGTTGGGTTTCGTTAAACATTACTATATTGATTTCCTGTTTATTTGATATAGCTTGATAAGCGGGAAATTTGAATGATTATTTGCGTTATCACGAATTCCAAAGTACATGACGTGTCAACGACTTAGCGCAGCCGCCTGCCACCCGACCCGTCGTTGAGTAATGTCTTCTGAATGACATGATCTCTCTCAATTTATGCGTAAAATAAAAGTACATAATAATTTTTGATTGTGGTATGTGACGAGTATCGTCTACACTTTTATGTAGTTATTCTGAATACTGACAGTAGTTAAATTAGTGCGCGGCAGAAAATAATTAAACGTGAACAATGACGGTATGGTTGTTGTGTGTTTTGTGCATAATTCCCAGCACTTTGGGATTTTATTTGCCGGGAATAGCACCTGTCAACTTTTGCAAAAAAGGCGAAGCATCGCTAACATGCAAGGTACATCCTTATTCATTAGCTTCGCAAATTTGACGATAAATTTCGTCAATTAACGCTATGACATTTTTCACTTTTACCATTTTTTATACCACTTTTAATTTTTTTATGTCTTCCGATGGATTTTATTTTATGCTTGTTCTCAATTAATAATTTTTTTCAATTTCGGGAAACTTATTGATCTTAGTGGATGTAAATTTGACGTTGCAGAGTTTCCTAACCTCATTTGCTTGACAGAAAGGACAGAAAGATTTATTTTTCTGATAACGATGAATACATAACTGAGTTCTTATCGTTGTAACTACGTTGTTACACTCAATTTTTGGGAACTGGAAGTCATAATTGCAAAAGGATTTGAAGCTATTATGAAGCTGTACTTCTAATAATCTCTATAATATTATCTCTGATTTAGATACTATTCATATGCATTATATGCATGTAAATACACCATTATATACACTTAATATATAAACATAAAACTTTTGCTTTATAGAAATATATGTAAATCTAACAGAAGTTTGTATAGATTAGATGCAACAATAGCAGTAAGATTATTGTTTTTTTCAGTCGGAGATACAGATGTATGTAAATCGACTGAACACGGAACAGAATGCACTTCCCTACGAATACCACCAGTAAGAATTCAAAAGAATTATTTATATTTTCGCTATTATTTATATCTATATTATAGGAATATATAGTTGTTGTAATCAATAATTTAAAATGATAAACTTTAATGTGCGCCATCTAAATATTGAAAATTATTGTCAATATTCAAGCTCGAATTAAGACAGTTTGATACCGTAGGCCCCTAGGCTATACAATTAAAATGCCTGGACGCCCTCCAGTTAATTTATTATATTAATATCAGATTAATACATATCACGGTATTTCAAGGAATTTTATGGATTTTACGAGATTTCATTTCACAAAAGTTACTAATATTTTTAAACGATTTAACAATATTCCATGTAATTATAAGTGATTTCAGGGGATTTCATATAATTTAAATGATTTTCAGGAAAAATATAATCAAATTTTATTTCATTACATTTTTTTTTAATCGAAAATTATTTTTATTTCGTTTTACTCTTCTGGAACTTAGCTTTTCATAACTAAAGAAATATTTAAAAAGGAGAAAAATGAATATGTGAAACTACATTAATATTACTCATTTTTAGTTTCGATTTTTGTCCTAAAGACGAAAGTCAATCACCAGTGGAAAATTTAGGACAAGTTGTGTTTGGTGAAAGAATTCGACCTTCGCCGTACACGGTAATTGAAATTAAAGAATTTATCTTTATAATTATTCGGGGGAAATGCATATGAATATAACTATTTTATAATTCTGCTTAGCTCGAGTTTATGAAAAATGTCAACTGTGAAAAGGTTTGTACTAAATCTTATATTGGTGGATCCGAAGAATCGGAAAAAAAATTACTGTTGCTTAAAAAAGGAATGGCACTCAATTATCAACATCACTGGATTGTAGGTAAGATACTTTTCCTCAATATGAATAATAAATTACACTTGCATAACGACGTATTCAAGTTTAAAATCGATGTTTTCTTATAAAAAAAACTATAAATTAATAGCAAATTATTTGAAAGAGTTTTCAGAGTAGCTAATTATGAAAACAAATATTTCAGATAATATGCCAGTGACCTGGTGTTATATATTATCAGACGAACGCCAGTATTGCAGTATCGGATTCCCAATGGGATGTTACAACGGAGATTCTCGAGCTGAAGACACTTGCAGTTTCAATGTAATTTAAAAAAAAAAAAAAAAAAAAAAAAATTTACACTTGCACACAATTATTGTTTACGATAATTAACTTTTTCATATTTTAGCAATTATATAGCAAGCCGAAAACCTACTACTTGTTTAATCATGTTGATCTGACAATTACTTACCACAGCGGTGCCAAAGAAGAATGGGGTTCAGGTTTTAAAGAAAATAGTGGGCGAATAATATGTAAGGACACTTAGTTTCGTAGAAAATGTTCTAATTCTCAAATGCATTTTTTATTGTACATCTTTTAAATTTATTTATCATAAATTTGAAATCTGATTTCAGCCGTTAAGGTAATTCCTAGCAGTATTAAGCACCCTGAGAGTGGTTTGGATTGCAACAGCAAAACTCCATTAGAAATTCCAGCTGAAAATCTAGCATCGGGACAAAAACTAGACGTAACTTATTCGTACACTGTCAAATTTCAAGTACGTAATTATTAATGCAAATTCAATGGTCTTATTATTCTGTTTCTAAATTTTTCATGAATTTCTAATATTTTAATTCACCCAGGAGAACAACACTATCAAATGGTCTTCTAGATGGGACTACATTTTGGAATCGATGCCGCACACCAATATCCAGTGGTTCAGTATTTTGAATTCACTTGTGATAGTTCTTTTCTTATCAGGGATGGTAGCGATGATTATGCTTCGAACTTTGCACAAAGACATTGCTCGCTACAATCAGGTAACTATATCTTTTAACTATCTTCAGTTCATAGTGTATTGTCGTTAATTCACTTATGGCCGAATTCAATTAAAATCATGCAGGCTCGCGACTTTCAAATCATAAAATCGTCTGCGAATAAAATATGTTGTTTTTAAAAAAATTTTTCTAACAATGTATTTCATTCAGAAACGATTCTGACTTGAGCGTGTGGAGCCTTTATGATTGGAAATGGATTCGACTTTATATTGTCTTATTTTTTTTATTTTTTTATTTAAATGATTTAATTAATTTTGCCTTGCTTTGATTTGATTTACTAAACTGAGTTGTAGAAAACTTGTAGTGACTTTTACACCTTGACGTTGCAACAAAACAGGTATACTTCCAGATAGAGTCAGGTGAAGATGCACAGGAGGAATTCGGATGGAAATTAGTTCATGGAGATGTTTTTCGCCCTCCTCGAAAAGGAATGCTTCTTTCTGTGTTATTGGGCTCGGGAATTCAAGTCTTTTTCATGACCCTCGCTACTCTAGGTAATTTCATAATTATAATTTTTTTTTTCTGTAAACTGTTTACTTACGATTACAATTTTTATTAACATCTTTATAGCTTTTGCTTGCCTTGGGTTTCTCTCTCCTGCGAATCGAGGAGCACTGATGACCTGTGCAATGGTTTTGTATGTTGGTTTGGGTATCTTCGCGGGTTACGTTTCTGCTATAATGTACAAAAGTTTCGGTGGTGAAAAATGGAAGTCAAACGTCATACTTACTGCGATGCTTAGTCCAGGGTATGCAAATAAAATTATGAAATATGATACATTGATTATTTTATAATATTTCTTTCTGGTTTATTAAATTTATCAATATTGAAAAATATTTCAGAGTTGTCTTCAGTTTATTCTTCGTAATGAATCTCATCTTCTGGGGAAAAGGAAGTTCAGCTGCTGTGCCTTTCAGCACTCTCATAGCTCTTTTAGCACTCTGGTTCGGAATTTCGGTTCCATTGACGTTCATCGGAGCTTACTTTGGATTTAGGAAAAGGGTACATAGTGATCAATCATCAAACCATAAATGATATTTTTAATAAAAATTACATTCTTTTCTGATGTTCCAGTTTCTAGATTTTTTTAAATTCACATATTTCACTTGTTTAGCCACTAGAACATCCAGTAAGGACCAATCAAATCCCAAGGCAAATTCCAGAACAAAGTTTCTACACACAAGCAGTACCAGGAGTTATAATGGGAGGCGTGTTGCCATTTGGATGCATCTTCATTCAATTATTCTTCATTCTTAACTCTCTTTGGTCGAGTCAAATGTACTACATGTTCGGCTTTCTCTTTCTGGTATTTTTGATTCTGATCATTACCTGTTCAGAGACAACGATCCTTCTTTGTTATTTCCACCTTTGTGCAGAAGTAAGTGAATTATATCTCTTCTTTTTAATTAATATGAGAAAGATGAATGATATTTAAAAAAATATTCTTTTAGGACTATCACTGGTGGTGGCGTAGTTTTCTAACGTCCGGATTTACATCTTTTTACCTCCTGGTTTACTGCATTCATTACTTCATGACTAAGCTAAATATAGAAGATGCAACTTCGACTTTCCTCTACTTTGGGTACACGCTAATTATCGTGTTCTTATTCTTCCTACTGACAGGTACATTGATTCAAATTAATTTTCAAATCTATACATGATTTTTACCATTAAATTAAATCGATTGAAATACAATTTTTTTTTGTATTTCAGGATCGATCGGATTCTTCGCGTGTTTCTGGTTCGTAAGAAAGATCTACAGTGTGGTAAAAGTTGATTAAGAAAAAATTATCAAACGAAAGTGAAAGTAAAAGGATTAAGTGTGCATTAAATTAAGCAATACGAGGATTTCGAATTGGTTGGTGTTCCGAACATGATAACTTTTCAAGTTCTTCAAGACTTATTCGGATCAAAGAAAGGGTACAATTACAGAAGAATTTTCACTTTTACAATTTATTAACTAGGGTTATAAAAAGCTTCACCGTACATAAAATGCGTGGCACACAACTTAAAGTATTATTGAAATTTTTCATTAATATAGTATTTCTCTGTTGACCGAATTCATTTTAAATCATCTTCAAAGCGAAAATCATCTGTCGTCTAAAAACCTTTAAAATACAACATACTACACCCACGGACATTTTCTGAGTTGAATGTGTCGAGCCTGCATGATTTAAATGAATTCGGCCTGTTATTTAAAAGTATATCGTAGGTAAAAATATTATTTTACTGATTTGTACGGTCTATCTATGCGCAATTTCTTCTTCTATTTCTCTTTTAATTAGATCTTTACCAACATCTGCTTTAAGTCTTCTCTTAAGGCCCTGTTATTTTCAAGTTTCATGGAGTATTTATGTTGATCATAAAATACACGAACTAACTAATTACTCGAATAGCTTTCAATATCACGTATGCAAGTTGCTAGAATGCCTGGGAAATCTTGGATCAATTTATATTCGGATGCTGTGGATTATTTTGTCGAGTGCTGTATGATTGTCGATGTAAATAAAGGATGACAAAACAGATGGTATCTTGGTATATGCACTTATTGTGTATCACAGCGCACTCGTGGCAAGTTTTATCTGTATTTTCGACGTTTTCTTGATCCGAATACGACTTGAGTTCAATCAGATATATTTTAATGATTGGTCAAGATTAATGTAAAGCTTAAGCAATGTCGTGCAACATCATCCACGGCGATTTTATAAGTACACGTGTCTGGAAATTCTTTTTTATCAGCAGCAATGTCATTAGAAAAAGAGTAGGATTTTTCAAAAACAAATTAAATTAAATATCCAAAGAATTTCCAGGATTTCTTTAAGGATAAATTCGAATTGCAGTAAAATGTTAGAGAATCCAAGTATCGAAGCTAATATTGAATTGTACCAGTGACTTATTACTCTGAGTGTTTTTTTAACAATCAGCGTACGAAAAGATGGTAGAGATAAGTTAAAAGAAAAAAGATTGACGTGTAAACTGTAATTTTTCGATTTTGTAAAATAAAGCGAATGCGATATTAGCAATACAGAATTATAAATACTAATAAATAAAATCGAAAAAAACTATCTTTATAATTTTTAAGTAATTTCAACACATAAAAAACAGATCAGTTTTTTGCGATTTTCTAAAAACTTAGTACCCACATTTTCAACAGATTTCAAGGATGTTCGAAGAGACTGAAGGAAGACATTTGGAATCTATATGTATATTATTGATGCTTGAATTTATTGAATGCAAATTTTACATGTTTTTTTTCCATGAGCAATGCATATTTACAATTTTTTTTCGTGTGCAATAGAATGTAAATCTGCTCGATGATTACTAACATTATCGAAAGTCGTTACTACATTTGTGAACTTTTACTCTCTAATAATATTTATTAATATTTCCTCACTTCAACGACACTCCACGTAAATAATTTTTGTTCTCACCACAAACTGAATTTATAAAAAAGACATACAGGAAACCACGTTTAAGTCTTAATACACAGTACAAACGTTTAACGCTCTTTCGATAACTTGGAAATCTGTATAATAAATATTCGCTACATCCCCATGTTGCGCGCACTGCTAGGAAAGAACGAGACTTAAAAGATCTTTGCAAGGCGATGTTAGCCAAGTTGTCGTTTTTTATCCTCGATCGTGAACGATCCTCTGTAGATGATGAACACTCGTTACCAAAACAAATGTCAGAATTCTATTCGCCGGATGCCAATAAGTATTTGTCGCTGACCTGTAAGAAGTATAGTTTAATGCTGAAAAATAGAGGGCTTAAGCCGAAGTAATAAACTCGACATGCTAAAGGGCTTAATTCTAAACTTGACGAGAAAAAAAAAAAATAATGTAAAATAAAACATCCATTAAATGGGTATAACGTTAAACTAAATCTTGCTTGAAATTTTCAAGTCTACCATTTTAAAGAGTACTTAGTACTGAACGCAATAAATTCATTTCGCAACTAATTTTAAAATACGACATGTGTCGAAAAACAAGGTAAGAGTTGATTGACCCGCGTTAGAAATCTTAATGGATTTTAGTCAGAAAGTCTCTGAAAATACAACTGTCGTTCTCATAAAATAGATCTGCAGAATGGAAAGCTACGTTTTATGCGAATCCAGATCTTATTGAAAAGAAGAAATAAATATTTATTTTCTAGGACTGCGCCGGCGTCGTGTGTCCCTATTCCTCTCAGCTCGCCTCATCTCTTCCAGTCGCCGCGCATGCTCTGCCATATGCTGTCTTCGCATCTCTTCCTTCACCACGATCTGAAATTTAAGAAAATAAAATAAAAGTCTGTTACATTTTTTCTGAAACTCCTTTAAGTTTCGTAAAATCCCCTGAAAGTCTATATATAAAAATTCGTGTGATATACCTGATCGTTTGTGAGAGGCAGCCAATATATGCAGGGTGAGGCCTTCGTTTTTCTAAACAGATCGTCCAGCAGTTTTGCAGGAGGAGGATCGTCATCCTTCTTCTTGAATTTGCGAGCAGGTGCCGGTAAATGAGCTTCTGTTGATGGACTCTGGCTCCTGTGTCTCTTCTTCTTTTCGAATTCCTTTTTCTCTCGCTCCTCCTTCACCATATGCTGTTGGCCATCCTCCTTCCCCAAATCCCACTCTCGCACAACCATCACCTACAAACGAGTAATTATAAATAATCATGAATTTCAACAAGCCAGATGAAAGATTTCCAAACTTTTAATGTTTATGTCTTACCTTAGTCACCCCTACTTGATTTTTTTCATCACGTGCCCACTCGCGTTGCCATGAATCAGATTGAAGAAGAGGCTCTGTTTTGCGAGAGTTGGGTTGATCTGTGCATGTCTCCCGGGCCATTTGCATATCCTCCTTCGATGCATACTCTACTTGAAGCTTTTTAGGATTCGAAGTCGGCCACGAAATTCCGTGCAACGCTTGCCGCGTCTCAAATGCTTGGTCTTCATTACTATACTGCAATTTGAAAATATATTGTTTATATTAATTGTATTGTTATTAAAATTATCATTATTAAGAAATAAGATTAGCCAGCTGAATGCAAATATTTATTAAAAGAAAACGAACCTCTACGAAACATTTAGATTTAATTCTATCCATCCAAAAACCATTCTCCACAATACTTCCAGTGCGAGAAAGAAGTTCCTTAATC
Source organism: Synergus laeviventris (assembly GCA_032275145.1). Taxonomy (NCBI): domain Eukaryota; kingdom Metazoa; phylum Arthropoda; class Insecta; order Hymenoptera; family Cynipidae; genus Synergus; species Synergus laeviventris. The sequence continues at coordinate 151,017 of JAUESI010000038.1, forward strand.
TGTGTTAGAGTGAAGGGCCGTACAAGGTTTTTAATCAAAAGTATACTTGTTGCTTTCACAGAAGATGGACTGGGCGACTTCGCCTGAGGAATGTCTTTAACTACAGAAATTTTTCTTCTTGATCCTGAAATAATATAAAATAATTATATTTTTTTTATAAAGTACAATTAAAGAGCAAAGAGATGAGAAAAGAAAAATGTTTAATATAATAAATTTCTATTTTTACCTATGTGATTATCCGCTTTTGCATCTCCTTTCCTAGGACCTTCCATTTTTTGAGCAATCGTATCTTCCTTGACAGTGTATTCGCCGTTGCTGTCAGTTGGAACGTGTTTTTTATCTCGACCTTTTTCACAAATTTGCTCATCCTCATCGTCTTTGGAAAGACGAACTTCTGTGATTGACAATGGCTTTGCTCCTGGCACCAACCGCTATTTCACAAAGAAAACAAAAATTTTATTTCCTGCTTTGCAATAGAATAAGTATGGGAAAATACACAATGTACTATTTTCTAATTAAGCAACAATAAATAACGAAATTTACCTTTAGAGAATCTGTAGAAACCGAAAATTCAATAGTAGTGTCTGTCAAAAGAGTTGTTCCCCATCTTCGCCTCCTAGGGACTCTCTTTTGCTCTACCTGATCGTCTGTGTGATTTTCCTGTAATTAAAAAATGTCTTTGTATCACTGAGCATATTTTTAAAAAATTATTATTAAAATTTAAACAAATTTTTTTTTTTCAAATTAATAATTTGAAAAGAAAGAACAAACCTTGGACTCAGTTGAATCTGCGTTTGCACTCAAATTATTGTCTTCATTTTTGTGTTCATCCACAGATAATCGAGCACTGTTGAGAAAATGAATAAAATTAGTATTTAAATATTGTTAAATTTCATAATATTTCAAAATTTAGATAACCGAAGCTTCTGAGAATAATTTTTGTTTTAAAAATACTTACAACGTCCTTTTTAAGTTGATTTTCGCGGGTTTTTGACTAGATGGTGTTACATTTGAAACATTGGTAATTGATGTTTTACCACTGGTGCTATCTATTATTTTCTTTTCTTCTTTATCAACTTCACCAGCTTCACTACCTTCTTGTCGATTATTTAACAAAGGAGAATTCTTTCTCGGCTCTAGTGACTTGGAACGGCTTCTATCTTTGCGATATTCCTTTTTTGGCCGTACCTCTTCTTCTAGAGTTTCAGGCTGTTTCGACTCCCTTTCAAAGGACGGTTCATCTTCTGAATCAGGGGTATCAGAATTCGAGGAATCGCGATATTTATTACGATGCTTCCTTCGAGTAGAACGAGAAGATGCTCTCACACTTGATCGGATTTTGGCTTTAGTTTCCCCATTGGAATTCGAGTCTGAATGCTCAATCTTGTCTCTTTTCTGTTCATCTTCACTACTTGAATCTTTGGGATTATCCTGTTTAGTTGCAGCCTCTTGAGGCGTACTTTGTTCTTTCTCGGGTGTGTCATCGCCTTTTTGAGTAATTTTCTCTTCTTCTTTAGGAACCTCCTCTTCCGTTTTAAGCTGTATTTCAGGAACTCCTTCATTAATTTGAGATGATTTTCCTCTCTGAACATCCTCTCCGTCTTGAGAAGACTCTTCCCCTTTCTGTGGGCTATTTTCTTTTGAAGGCACTTGCTCCTTCTGTTTCGGAATTTCCCCTTGTGAAGCTTGTGCCTCTATTACAGGAATATTATCCTGAGAGGCTTGCTCCTCTACTTCAGGAACATCCTCTTGAGTAACTTGACCCTCGATTACTTGAATTTCTTCTTCCTTTTGCGGGATTTGAATCTTCATTACAGAAGTATCCTCTCCTTTTACTATCTCTTCCTTCTGCTGGCGAATTTCCTGACCCTCATCAGCATATTTTTCCTTTAATTCCTTCTTTTCGGAAGGTGGTTCCTCATCCTCTTTAGGAAGTTCTTCATTTTTCTCGATGAATTCCACATCCTGTATGGTCTGTTCGCATTCCTGGTTATAGGTCTCGTTGGCCTGTTCCGTCATTATCTCCTGTAGTCTTGAAACTGCCTGGGCGGCATCATCTCCATATGAAATGAGATCTGCAGATGCGTCAGTTGGAACGGACTTGATTTCGTTACTTAGGTTGGAACAACTTGCCTCATTCGAATCGCCTTGCAGATCTATGTTTGGTTTATCGTCAGACAAGTTTGCTGAAGTGGGTTCGGGCAGGGTCTCCTTGTAATCACTTACCTCTTCGTTGGAGTCCTGACCTGGGGGTAAAGAGGAGGCATCATCAAGTTGCTTGCCGCCAGGCTCTACTCGAGGAGAGCCCAGTCGCTCGTCGTTAGAGTCAACCTCCTCCGTAACTCCCTCGCCACTTCCCTGCCACTTGTGTGATCTTTTCCTACTCGATGAATTGTCTGATGTTTCCGAGATATTGCGCTGTCTACATAGTTTCAGCTTTTGTATTTCTCCAGGGGACGCATCGGCTCGCGCCACTTTCCATACGGACCCATTGTCCTCGGTCTCTGGTGATGAATCCTTATTCACAACTTCTGGAATCACGATGGCAGGGTCACTCTTTTCAGGAATTGATCTCAACTCCTTTAGACGAGTCGAATCCTTATTGCTCTCTCTCGTGAGAGATGCATCAGATGTAGTGTCTTCTTGAGAGTCATCTCTCTCAGGAGATGATGATGTCGCCCTTTTGCCGCGTCGGCGTGTTGATTTTCTCGTCGGCTTTTCTACTTTCTTCTCCGGTGAACCTTTCGCTTTATTCCTTTCGCTTTTACGTCTCATACCTACATAGAAAAATAAAGTTTTTATAGATTTTCAACTTTTAAAACAGTACAGCAAAATTATTTATTTTTAATAATATTTAAATATGTGTTAGTTATTGGTTTCCAAAGAAAAGACAGATAACTTTTATTTGAAAACAGCTGAAGGTCAAATTATTATTATTATTAAAGCTATATTTAAGAAAATATTTTTTTAATGGTATAGTAAATAATAAATATTTATATAACGTTTTTGACCTTCTCATCAAGATTAATTTAATAGTGTACATTTTAAAATGGAATATGAAAGTTGCACATCTAGAGTAATAAATATTCTAGAAAAAAATATTTTACAAATTATATAGGACAAAAGTCTGCAAAAATTTAAAAAGTGTATGTATGAGAAAAAAAATGTGTATAAAAATCAGCTTTTCATTATAAGAAATTAAAAAAAGCTCATAACCTAAATTAGTCGTCGTCTCGCTCATCTGACCGTTCATGATTCAAATCAATTGAATACTCTATTATAGAACTTATATTTAAGAAAACTTTAACGAAAAAAATGCATTATAAAGAAATTAATTCCAGTAGAACAGCCTCTTTTTGTAATAATAAGTGTCAAACTTTCTTCTGTTCGTTGATTCAAATCGTTAGACTAAAGACAGACTGCGGGATAATATTTTCCGGCATCGTGTAAATTCGTGTAAACATCGACCGTCAACTATCATCTAGAAATTTAGCTCACTCCAAACATCAATGTACAAATGAAAGCAAAAATTAAACTGGGATGAGAACGAATATTTCCATATAATTAATATACTGTATCGATTCTAATCAGGCAAAATAATAATATGATTTCTATGCATGCGGTAGTGATAGTTTTTTTAATTAAAGCATTGTGAGTGATATTTGATCGTCGAGGAAGCGCGCCCAAACGTTAAAGAAAACTAAATGTTGCTTACTTAAAAATATGCACACTCGTTACACAATGATTCTATGGGCTTCTGTAAGGCTTCAAGAATTTGAAACAATGACATAAAATAGAAACACTGACTACAGCACTCGTTATATTATAAGAATATAATTTTATCGAACAAGCTTTAGCACTTTCAATAAGTTAGAACTTAGAACTGTGGAACATGAAATGTTTCATTGTGTAGAGGGTGTAGGCACTAGACACTAGGCGCATATACTAGCGAACCTATGTTAAGCTCCTTGAATTAAAAAACTAGCAGTGAAAAGTGGACGGAAGTGGAACTCCGATGGCAGAACTCGGTCGGATCTCTCTTTCTGTCAAGTGCGATAGAGAAAAAGGTGCGATCATTTCGAAACGACTTTTATTTAGATCCCTCTGTATGTTTTATGAGATAGACAAAGAGGGTCCGATAGTTTCGAACGAAAACCACGTATATCTCTGATAATACATACATAGGTACCAGCTGGTACCAGCCCTGGGTGACACAAAAAAAAACCAATGAACAGACCTTAAGGTTCTGATGACCTTGACGACCGTGGTCGGTAACTGATTTTTATATGATTCATGCTTGAAATTCTAACTTCTAACCTTATATTTCTTTGCGAAATTGAAAAATGTAAATATTCTCAGTTTTTTGAAATTCCTTTCGCAAAGAATTTGAAATCAATAAAAAATGGAAGAAGCGGAGTTAAAAAATATGAAATTTTATACAGATGCAGCGAAATATTGGGAGAAAATTCCCCCTACTGTTAATGGAATGTTAGGGGGTTTCGGATTTATTTCTCAAACAGACGTCGAAGGTTCAAGCGAGTTTTTAAAGTTTTTATTTAAAGTAAGTAATTCAATAATTTCCCCAATAATAATAAATAAAGCTTTAAAACGTCTAAGAGAAAAACATTTCGACTCACTTGAATTAAAAGTTGAATTTGTAATATAAAATAAATTCCAGTTACCCAATCCTCCTCGAAAGACGCATAGCCTTGATTGTGGAGCCGGAATTGGGAGAGTAACTAAAAACTTGCTTACGAAGTATTTTAATAAAGTAGACCTCGTTGAGCAGAATCCTAAATTTTTAGAAGCTGCAAAAATAAACCTGGAATCGTATTCCGAGAAAATTGGCGAATTTTATCCAATAGGTAAAATTATTATTAATAATTTTTTATTTAATCTGAAGTTCATGCGTTTGAAAATTTCTGTCTTTAAAATTTTCTTCTAGGGTTACAAGACTTTAGCCCTGTTCCGAAGAAGTATGATTTGATATGGAGTCAGTGGGTTCTGGGTCATCTTCGTGATGAAGATTTGATAAAATTTTTGAAGAATTGTGTGTAAGTTTTTTTGGACTTAAATTTCCAATCCATTTTGAAAAATAACGAACAGGCATATGAATATTGTGTTTCCAAAGCTTTTATATTTTATTTTAAAAAAGTTATTTCCTTCTTATTTATTTACTTAATAATTTAGCATAGACCTGCTCCTAAATTATTTTGATTTGAACTGAATTAAAGTGGAGTTCAGTTCAATTCTTGTAATTTAAATTCTCCTTAACTTGTTTTGAATTTCTTTAAATTGATTTGAATTCCCTTTGAAGTTTATTTAATTCTCTTATAATCTTTAGAATTCTTTACATTCTTTTGAATTTTTTTTCAAGTTTTTTGCATTTCTATTACCTGCTATTACATAAATTGGTTTTATTTATTCTGAGTTCTATTGAGTGTTTTGATTTCTTTTAAATTATTTTGATTTTGTCTCGAATTCCTTTGATATCACATAAATTTTTTTTAATTTCTTTGAATTCTTCTGAATTCTTTTGAAATATTTTCTATTCTTAATAAAATGTTAATAATCTCTTGCAGGGATGGTTTGGCTGAAAATGGTGTGATTGTCGTTAAGGAAAATGTTACTACTCTAGACAAAATAGACATCGATACAGAAGATTCATCTGTGACGAGACCCTACGGAGAATTGCATAAAATATTTAAACAAGCCGGTTTGGTTTGTATCAAAGAAAAAAAACAGAATGGAATGCCTCGTGGTTTGTATCCCGTTTACATGTTTGCATTGAGACCCCAAGTATTAAACTCATCAGATAATTCTTCGTGAATGTAAAGAGAAATCTAGAAATATTTTGTATATATTATACTTTATTTAAGCCTTAAAATGATAATTTTTGAATCACTTTTGTACTGAAATTTGATATATAATAAAATATTATTGTGGTATAATATACTGTGTTCAGTTTCGAAATATTATATATCTTCGGATTAGGTTTACGTTAAGGTCATTTGATACTTTACCATAAGAGCAATTTAGTTTCCGCAACTTTACGTTCGCAATTTATTACATCGAACATAAAGTTGAGGAAACTAATTTGCTCTTATGGTAAGATGTCACAATCCCTTTCAGTTAAAACAGGTTAAAAACTACTGTAAAACTAATTAGGGTGGATTTTGCAGTTGGAGCTTTTCAATTTTTTTTCTTATTAACATATTCTGATATTTTCTAATATTACTCGGGAGAGAATAATTGCCAATAAAAGTTATTGTGAATTGTCTAACATTCATATTGTAGATAATAGAAGGTTATCGCCGATACACTCGTGAGAAATGAAACGAGACATTGGACTGCTTGTCTGCGTGGATCTCAAAGTACGCATATTTCTTATTAATCTCTCTCCTTTTACAAGAAAAGCTAATCACTTGATATCAATTGTTATGACTATGAAGTCTGTTCAAATTCGTTTCTAAGTAGGCAACGTTGCTCTTTGGGCCACCTGTGCCAGGCGCGAGGCACACTGAGACATGCAGTCTAGACTCTGCATCGTTTCTAAGAATGCGACCTACAATGGGATTGAGATTCTCTTCATTCTGCCAAAACAAAATTATTATTATTAAACTCAAATTCAATTTATAAATATTTTTCTTCTGCTTACAAACAATTTATTTGAATATTGATATTAAGTTCTTTAATCATTTTAATTTAATTATTGGGGATTTCTAAAGCGACAGAAAAGACGGACAGAAAAGACTTTCCAATTTCTTTATGTTTAAATTCCGTTTGGGATTTTTAGTTCTTTTCAGTATTCAATACTTTCGATTTTAATTGAATTTATTTGAATTCCTGTAAATATTTTTTTATCATAATATCGATTAGTGACAAGATATAACGATATTTCAATTTCACATATCAACACCAATGCTTTGATATATTATAATAATTTATATAATACATCAATAATTTCCATATCGAAATCCTATCACTCTGAAGAAACTCTATGGTTTTGTTACAGCCACATAAATATTAAAATATGGTACAACTACTCATTGTGTGGCAATTATTATGAAATAGTTGTGCAGCCACAAATGAGTAGTTGTACCATATTTTACTATTCCTCTGGCTGTCACAACCATATAGTTTTTTCAGAGTAGAAAATAGTATTCTTATAGAGGCATTCCCATACGCTAGAGCGATCGGAATCTCTCTTTTTCTCTCTCTCTCTCTCTTTTGCGAGACTAATAAGTAGCCTAGGTTCCTTTTATCATCGAGAAAGCAAAGCGTGCTCATTATTTCTCGTAGGTAAGGTAACACGGTAATCGCTTCTCGACGATCGAACTTGTAAGCTCGACGCGTCGCGTTGACGATCGCCGATTCGCAGCTGGCTTATAGCTATAGGTAGCTGGCTCAAGGAAGGCGATATTATAGGGCGAAAACAGTAAATGGCCCTAATAATGCGAAATCTCGGTGGTCATAAATATGAGTGGACGCGATATCTAGCGCTCGATCTAGGTGGCATGTCCAGAGACCAGAGCCTGCGTTGCCGCGTGTCTCGTGTGATAGCGTTCTTATACTTACGTATATAGGATATACAGTACACACGTTAGCTATATACTGAAAGTACTCACGTCAAGTATGTGCTCGGCTTATCATACTTACGACGCTATACGGTCTTCCTGCTCTTTATGCGATCACCTTATACCTTATATACAATACGTATACTTACACTCTATTATGGATCTGCATTTTCCTCCTTCATCGTACACCTGCTATGTACATCTAAAAAATTTATCTACACGACTTATCCCCATCTCAAATTCACCTCTCGTCTCAAAATCACATTTCTTCATAGCGCTTTTCAAAAGCCAATCTGGTGATTCAAGTGATTTTTACTTTTATTTTCTTCGTCGATTGCCAGGAATTCCCGAGCAGAAATTTCAATCTGGCACCGGCCGGTGCCCGACCGGGCCAGATCGGTCACCGGTCGGGAAACCCGAATCCCGATCGGTGACCGATCGCGGATGAAACAGCAACTAGGGATGCCGCCATAACAGGAAGTCGAGATCGACTTTGTAACGCGGTAAATTTGAATTTGAGAAA
>JAUESI010000038.1:161931-177763 GCA_032275145.1 Synergus laeviventris
TACTTTATGGATACAATTCGTATTTAATTTCAGAAAAATGTACTAGATAGTGATTTAAAATTCCGGAGTTTTTATAACAAATATTTCACAGTAAGCTTGAACTCCTTAGTTTTAGGAAATACATAATATATTTTTAAGCGTATAAGGTAGTTTGTTAAAAATATATATTAAATTTTTTAGGTGTAAAAGTGTGGAATTTTTGAGATCTTCTGATATTATTTTTGAATTTGGTTTAAAAAGACTCACGTGTTGTTATATGTGTGTATATTATAATCAGCTATAATAATCGCTTGTACATACTTTTGTTTCCCTTTATCTTTCTAACTCGACTAAAGGGATTGTAAGCTATGCCATATTTATGAATTACATATTTTTATCAGAATCTTCACCTTTTTATTTTTGTAGGCTACGATTTCATTATTATATGTATTGAAGGTATTGAATATAAGTTTGCCGCGCTAAATTGCTGCTGCGCTGCGCATGTGCAAGATCAATTAGTACAGAACAGAAGGTTTCGTGGATGTTTGTGACCAATTTTAATTTCCTGATTTTCTTAAATTAGAATCTTAAAAGTAGCTGAAGTAATTGGGAAAAATGACGACAGTAAGTAGAGAACATAATATTGAATGTTTTTTCTTTTTTTGTTAAAACAGTAAAGCTTAAAAACAATTACGAAAATTGTGAGGTTATGTGTTGCTTTTTGACAGCCGAAATTTTATTTTATTTTCTACAGGAAACCAAAAAGTTTTTACATGAACTTCTGAACAGTGTTGAAGGTCTCTACAGTATATTAATAACAGATCGCGATGGAGTTTCAGTTTTATCGGTTGCAAACGAAGTGGCTCCAGAATTAGGAATGCGAACGAATTTTCTTTCCACTTTCACAATGGCCACAGAACAAGGAAGCAAATTAGGCCTTGGTAAAAATAAGAGTGTCATCTGCATGTACAGTACTTATCAGGTAATTTAATTGTTAATATATTTACTTTGGATGTCAATTTATGAGTGCAAACATTAATTCTGTTATTGTTATTAACTGGATATACTAGTCAAATCCAGAAAGATTTAAAAATAAGTTCAAAGTATTTCAGATCTAAAAAAATGTATTTATCGTTTCAGGTGGTTCAGATTAATAAACTACCCTTGGTGGTTAGCTTTATCGCTAGTCACACGTGCAACACAGGACACATTCTCTCCCTCGAGAGCAAAATTGACCTAATCTTGAGCAGTTTAAAAAATGCTGTGGCAGAGGCCTGATGGTTACCTGTTGTGCATTACGGGTGATAAATAAAGAAAACTCAGGTCTGAAGTGATTTACATATACTCTATATAAATAAACAAATATAGAGTATACTAAAAATATTAAATTATCTAAAAATTTAATGATTCATAAAAGAGAACTGATTAATTAACTTTGAAAATACCGAACAGACTTTTATTAGTTGTAAAAAACGGAACATCAAAAATATCTCAATATTTACGAAATGTTGATTATCTTTTGTTAAACTATTTTCTACAATATCATCAGGTAGAAGTAATTTGCAGATTTTAATAAAAAATGTAGAAATTTTTACGGTATGAAGAATTTCGATTCTTCTAGTAAATTTTAACTATTGAAAGAGCTATCATCTACTTTTTTTGTAAATCTACAAATGGTATATAGCTTAATATGTAGAATATTCTGTAAATAAGATCCTACTTATAGTATACATTTAATTTTGTAAAAAGTTTAAGGTGAATAAGAATGCATTTACACGAGTTCTTATTTTTATTCTTTGTTTTTAAATTTAATTCTTTATCAAATTATTAAGCAGTTTAAAAAATTATATAGGTCATAATGGATAAGGCAAAGGTTTTCCTTCTAGGGCATTAATAATATTTTGAGCTGCTATCATTGCCATATCTTCTCTTGTTTTTACAGTTGCGCTTCCCAAATGTGGTAAAATCACTAGAAGCAGATAAAAAATAATTGGATGAATGTAAAACTGGATACTAGAATTTAAAGTGCAATTTTGCTCACCAGCATTTGGAAGTTTTAGAAGTTCATGGTCCGGTGGTAGAGGTTCTGGATCTGTAACATCCAATCCAGCAGCAAATATTGTTTTACTTTTTAGTGCTCTAACCAAAGCATTAGTATCAACGACTGATCCTCTACCAACGTTAACAAAAACAGCATTTTTCTTCATTTTTGCAAAATTCTCATCATTGAATAAACGGAAAGTTTCAGAATTCAATGGTATTGCAACAACTATGACATCACTTTTTTCAAGAAGTTCATCAAGTGGAACGAATTTTGCACCGAGATCATCGCCTGGTAGAAAAATGAATTATGGAGGACGTAAAGAGGGAATTCTTTCAAATGTTAATTCTAGTAGAAGGTATTTATATATATAATATTGACCATCTTTTTTTCTTGAATGTCCCGTGTAGAGAAATTGACCGATTTCGAAGCCTCTAAGTCTTTTTAAAATTGCCTGTCCAATATTTCCTAGTCCAACTATTCCTACAGTTGATCCACGTAAATCGTAACCAACCATCCATTGAAAACTTTTCTCTACACCGCCTCTGTTGAAAACGTGTTAATATTACATTTAGTAATATTTTTAGTGAGCAACGTTTGCAAAAAATAAAAATGAATAGTAAAATAAATGGAACCAACTTTTCCAATTGTAATCTTCCTTCATGGGCACGTCTTGCAGCACTTATAATTAAAGTTACGCCTATTTCAGCTACTGCAGCTGTCGAGGAATAGGGGCAATATCCAACTTTGATTCCTCTTTTTTTAATTTCGGGAAGATCCAAATGGTCGTGTCCAACAGATAAAGTTGATATTACTTTTAGATCGGGCCCTACAAAATTATGTTCGAAAAGTTTGAGTTATTTTTTAATTAGAAATTTTAAGTTAACGTACTTAAAACTCAAAAAATTGAAGGACTAGAATTTTCTTGTAATAATATAAGCTATTTTTTACCTGCTACATCGAGAAATTCACTGTCAATTTTTACAAATGGTAATGGAAGAAATATTGCATTGTGCCCTGGAAGAAATTTAAACATTTCCTCCCTTGTACGGCAATGAGATTTGGTTGCAGTAACATCATACCTAAAATTTAGACATTTTTTAGATTTCCTGATTTATTTCTAAGAGGATTTTACTTTTCTTTAACATTTTTCCCTTTATTTTAAATATGGTTTTATTCTTACTTGCTTTTAAGTAGATTTAAAGCAATCGCAGGCACTTCATCGCAGTTTTTGACCAAAACACGTTCTTTATTCATTTTTTTATCCAACATATGTTTTATCAGAAGTTTTCATATCACTTCTGTCACGTGAATCTAATGTTACATAAATGAAATTAATTTTGTTTTTCCTAAATTATTATCTCTCGATAAGATTAAATATTTGAGGAGGTACATAATCTTTCTGTGTATCAAAAATATCATTTGTCCTCAATTAATTATGAATAATTTGATATTTGACAATATTTGATGAATCGTAATCAATTTTTAGCATTTAGTTTACACCTGAGCAGGCAGCACAAGCAACACCTTCTAATAAACGCGGGAAAATACAAATAAATTGTTTACAATAAGTACATTACATTTTTATTTTATTAAAAATGTCACAATATTTACAATTATTAAGACTATTCTTTAGAAGAAGATAACAATAAATTACAAAAACCTTGAAATTTAGCGAACGTATGATTGCACGTAAATTCTAATGGATGATAATTTCAAGTTTCTACTTTATTGAGTTTGAAGGTCTGAATAACAAAATTGTTCAACTTTGATGCCTAATTCATTTGCCCTAGTAGGTGGCATGTAAGACATGGACATCACAGGCTGATGATAATATTGAGGTGTGTTCTCATGCAACGAATTTAGTGACTCTTCCAATGCTTTCCTCTTTAAAGATCCTTTAATTGGTTGAACCTTGAGTTGTCTTTTCTTCGCGATTCCACTTTCTCCACTTTTAACAAAATATTTTCTTTTAATTGTACTACGTTTAGTATTCAAGTATAATACAAATTTCTCTAGTTCCTCTTTCTTCTCTGCCTCCGAAAAATTGTTACTGTTCAACCAGCTTCTATAACATTCTGAAAATAATGATTGAGACGTTTTTTTAAAAAGAATTCGATTAATAGAATTATTAAAAGTCGTTAAATATTGATTATAAATCTTAAATTATGAATTATGTATTTACTTTGAAAGAATTTCAAGGGATTTATGGATTAAAAAGGATTTCAAAAGATTATAGTGGAGTTGAAAAGATTTGAAAGGACTTTAAAATATTTCTAGGAATTTCAAAGGATTTGAAGAGATCTCAGAAGATATTTCAAAATCTATTCAGGGGTTTAGAAATATTTCAAACAATATGACGATTCTTTTTGGATTTTACTTTAAAAAAACTTACCAAAAATAACACTAAGTTTTGTAGGGTCCAAAATCGGAAGTTGTTCTGCATCAATCACGTTTCGACAAGGTAAACCGGTTACTGAGTGATTTACCAAAACTTCTTCAGTAAAAACCAAAACTGCGAGTGATCCAACGAAAGCTGAGGGTTTTCTAGCGAAACAATATATTCTTTCCATACTGTCTCTCTGAACAACTACGCCTTTACCCAAATGGTACTAAAACAAACATAAATATTTATTATATAAAATAAAAAGATTTTGTTTTTCGATTGAAATATTTCAATCAATAATTTAAAGATTAAAATTTTCCACATGGAAACGTTGAGAAATGTATAACTTCTGATTTTCTTACTTCATTCGAAGTATTATTATTGATTCCAGTCGATGAAGCCTCTATATTTTGAATAGGAGATTTAGAACCATGCACTTCTCTCACCAGATCTAAAAAAAAATTGAAAAAATATTTTTATGAGTGAGGAATGGAACATTTTTATTTGTTATTTTTAAAATAAATGTACTAGGTCCTTACCTTTTAATTCCACTATATCGTCACTCATTATTTTAACTTGTTCTCTCAATTCCTGTACCAATGATCTTTCTTCTTTAAAATAGTTTAACTCTTTATTTTTTGCTTTCAATAATTCATTTTGTAGGTGAATTATCTGCTGCTGCAATTTAAAACAATCCATGTTTGAATTGTTTGGCATAAAATCAGTACCTGGCAAGGTATCTGTTTCAATATCACTGTTGAATTTAGAAGGAAACTGTTGTCGCCCTTGTATCAATGGCTGTTTATTTACTTTAAAAGCTTCACTTGTCTGTAAATATAAACTAGGTTAACGGAATCTTAATTTTGAAAAATGTATTTACTAATAAATTGTAAGAGAACTTTTCAATTTTTGATACAGAAAGAACTATTGCAGAAAAGAACTTACCTTGTCAATGTTTTTCTGCCGTCTTTGTAAGAGTCTTTCAGGCTCTTTCAGGTATTGTGCCTGTGAATTTGCAGGGGTCGAAATTGACGAAATTTTCATAACATCTATTTCGAAAAAATTGAGAAACATATATTATTAAAACTTCATATCTCAAAGGCAACAAATCAAACAAAAGTTATTTACTTTCATTTTAACAAGTGTCGATAGATTTCAATATAATAGTCTAAGGATGACAAGATATTTTGTGACTTTAATTTGTTGTACTTATTTATAATTTTTTATATAAGCATCACTTACCTGATACTCCAAAGTATCCTTTTCGATACCCGCTAGCTTCTTCTTCAGTTGCAGAACTGCTGTCTGACTTTTCAAACATCTTCATTGAATTTATATTAAAATTTTCATCAATTTTTGAAGCCATTCTTTAAGAGAAATTGTACTTTAACTTTGATCTGAGAGTCTAAGATTTTGAGTCCGTTTTCGAAGAGAGTTGAGAAGAAAGTGACTAAGCAAAAGAACAGTTTCGAGAGTTTCAAGGGTCTCAAGATCTTCAACCCCTACAGGAAAGACTTAGCTAAACTCGTTAGATGATGGGTTTCGGCTCTGAAAGAGTGTTAAAAAGTATTTGCTGCTTTCATAATATAAATACTTAAGTATATCACCCTCTTACCTGCATTAAGTCGTTTGTACTCAAATCATTATTAGAGGAATGGGGATCTTATACCTATACCCTGGCAAAAGGATCATCCTGATCTATGACCATTAATCTTTTCTTAGAGTAGGTCAATTTTATAATATGTGAGCAGCAATATGTGCGTGTGCATTTAAATAATTAATTTAAAGAAGCTTTGAAAAACCGCAATGCTATTTAAGATGTTTTTTTTACAGAAAAAGTTTAATTAAATAAAATAATCTTACGTTTGCAACATCTATCTTGCAAAAACAAATCGAAAAAAAAGAATAACATCACTGTGATGCGATTTTTTTTTTCGATTTTTAATCAGAGATTCCTATATCACTATGTGACAATTGGTGTCATGTTGACTTTTTGACATTTCAATAATATTTAAAAATTAATGATACCTGATTAATTATAGAGCTATGCAAGTGTAAATAGAATAACAATGATTAACTTGATCGACTCAAAAGTAATTTTCACTCAAAAAACTATTTTTTAAAATGTTATCTTACTCCGTCAAAAATATTTTGGCGCTATAATAATTTTAAAATCAATTTTTTTAAATAGAAAATGAAACAAATTCTATTTGAAGGGCCTGAAATTGTTGAATTTTAAATTGAAACCATATAGTTTTGTAATATTTTTTTTGTATTTTAATATTATTAAACCAGATTAAACGTTAAAAATATTTTAATTTATAAATCATAAAGGATAAATCATGGGCTTTCCTTCAAGGGCGTTTAAAAGATTTTGAGCCGCTGTAGTTGACATGGCATTTCGAGTATTGATTGTAGCACTTCCCACATGTGGTGTAATTTCTGAAAAAAGTTAAAGTCTTTTTAAGCATCAGAAAAATTTCTAAATTTAATGAACCTAATTGAGAAAGCTCAATTTTTATGTTTTAAATTTAATATCGAATAAGTAATCACTCACCAAAATTTGGAAGTTTCAGAAGCTCGTGATCGGGAGAAAGAGGTTCTGGATCGGTAACATCTAGTCCAGCGGCAAATATTGTCTTACTTTTTAGTGCTCTGACCAACGCATCAATGTCGACGACTTTTCCTCTTCCAACGTTGATAAAAACCGCATTTTTCTTCATTTTTGCAAATGCATTATCATCAAACATTTTCAGGGTCTCTGTAGTCAGGGGCGTTGCTGTAATCACGAAGTCACTTTGTTCAAGAAGTTCATCGAGGGATACAAATTCTGCTCCTAGATCGTCACCTAAAAAATAAATAATTCACATTCAAATTTTTTATAGGAACAGTTCAGAATAGATTATTTTACTCATAAATATAAGAATCCAAAAGATTCTTACCAGCTTTCTTTGGTGAATGTCCTGTGTAGACGATTTTGCTAATTTCAAATCCTTTAACTCGTTTCGCAATTGCTTGCCCAATGTTTCCAAATCCAACGATGCCAACTGTTGATCCTTTTATATCAACTCCTAAGAGCCATTGTGGGCCGCCTTGAGTTTGTCCCCTTATTCAAAATGAATTTTTTTTATTATCACAAATTTTAATTAAGAACCATCTATAAAATTACGATTGTTTCTGAAAATTAAAAAAGGTTAAGAAACTTAGGTAGAACCGGTAGAACCAGAGTAGAACTAACTGTGAAAGTAGCGTTCTTCCTTCAAAAGCGCGTCTTGATGCACTCAATAAAAGCATCAAAGCTACATCAGCAACAGCAGATGTCAAAACTTGAGGAGTGTGTCCTACTTTTATTCCTCTTCTTTTAATTTCGGGAACATCTAAATGGTCGTAACCTGCTGACATTGCTGATACAATTTTCAAATTGGGCCCTACAAGCAAATCATTTTACGAATTACAATGTTGTTACTTGTAAAAGAAGGAAAAATAATTATTAATTAAAAACAGTTTTTCTTTTAAATTTATAAACTTGTAATTAATGTTTTAAGGTCCAACCTGCACGATCGAGAAAATCGCTATTGATGTTTTCGTGCACTGCAAGAAAAATTGCATCATGACCAGGAATTAGTCGGAGAACTTCTTCTCTTGTAGGTTTGGGAGAATCAATGATAGTTAAGTCACACCTGTAAATTAAAATTAAAAACTTAAACTAAAGAATTATTAAATAATAAAAAATAAAGTAGCAATTTTTAGTATCTTAATAAATTAGATATAGTTAATTTCAAACATTTGAGTTTTAAAAACTCTAAATTTAATCAATTCGATTTTCAAAGCGCTAAAAATTGAAAGCAATTGATAAATGAAGGGAAATTAATAATACAGTATGACTTAATACTTGGTTCTTAGTAGATCCAAACCAGCTTTAGGTGTGTCATTACAATTCACCAGTACACGTGGTTTACCCATGTTTTACAAAATCAATTAAGCTTTTGACGGGTCTGTAACAACGCAAATTAAGGCGTAAACTGGACAGGACTTTAAAAGTTACCTTATTATATAATGAAACTTGTATGTACAGATGCGCAGGCGTAAAACATATCATTAAATTACAAACCATAATAAGATAACGTCAACAATACATGTAAGTATGTGTCTATTACTACAAACTTGATTTTATCACCACTTCGAAACACGTTGTTGATATACAAATTTGAATATATATATATATATATATATAAGTATACAGTAATAAAAACTAAAACAATTCCTTGAACGTAAAAAAAACTTTATGTGGAAAATGTGCTCTATAATATACGCCTCTGTCTTACTAATTATTAGTTTTTTCAACTTCTAAAATCAAGAATGTAGAGTAAACTGACGTGCTTTTAAAATGTTTTAAAAATTATTTCTTGTCGTAATGCTATTAGAAAATTATGATTTTTGTGTTCTCAAATAGAATTAAATTGGAGATTGGAAGAATGAAGATTAGAGCGAACGAATGTCTATCATAATTCATATAGACTATATAGATAAGATTATTCTGATTTAGCTGTTTCAAATCATTTTATAACCTTGTTTTACTCTAATAACACAGATTAAAAACGCAAGGTTCAATAATTTTTAAAATATACTTGTTATCGTTCTCACCCAGGCGATCTAAACTAATTGAAAATATTGATCCTATACTTTTGTTCACACAATTAGTAAAATTTTTATTTTAGGTTATTAATTTTATTTTTTTGAAAATTTTGCTTTAAAAATCATTCAAATTGTAAACAAATATTTAACTGCGAATATTTCACAAATAAGGATGCTGTGGTTATTACAGAAAATTAAGAAGAAATGTGGGTCGTACTGGGAAATTAAAAATAAGGAAGCTGTGGTTTTTTTATTGACATTAATATATAGCAGGCATAATAATAATGGGGCATAAGTTACGCGCTTTGTAGCACTTGCTGCCACTTGTAACCATATTTTAGGTTTTCAGGCATCACATAAAAAAAAACAATAATTAAAATTGATTTTTTGGAGCAGCTAAAAAGAAATAAAATGATAAGGAACGTTTTTCTCTATTTGTGCACTTTCTCTATTTGTTTTGAAGTAAGGTGCACCTTTTTCAGGCATGCCTGAAAAAATGAAAGCCAATAAGGTAGGAATCGGATAAGTAATACCTTATATAATAATACCATCTCACCAGTGAAAGTGTATTAAATTTATTAACTTACAGAGAATAATATAACACTAATCATTTTAATTTTGTTTGAATTATTGAGGGCATACGGTAATTACCATACGAGTAAATTCAGATCTAACATCTCTGCAGGTAATTAGAATTTGCTCATATGATAATTACCACATGCTTTTAATTTTTGAAAACCAACCGGCTCGCAGTTGGTTATGTAGAAACTCCGTAACAGGAATCCTATGAGTCTCCGTTAATTTCTATCTTACCGACGGGTCGTAGTTAAGCCGTTAATTCAAAGGGTCAGCAAAAGTTCCTGAATCCTCGGGTCGTGCAAGTTCGATCGCAAGTGCAGTTTGCAAGATCTGGTGCTCAGTCGTGGGAGAACTCGTGGTTAGGCGCGCTTCTTCCCTTGATTTTGATAACATCTGATAAGAGGTACAAAAACCCGGTGATATTTTGATTGTCACTTAAAAAATTAAAGTATATTCCTTTCTCACGCGAATCGCGAATGCGATGAGACGGCCGTTAATTCGCCATCTCTCCGAGGGGGGTGGAGGTGCCGGTAGCGATAAAACAAGACGACAATCTACCAAACCGAATGATGAAGATCGGAGTTATAATTGTGATTCTCGGAATTATCGACATCACGTCTCATCCTGTGATCTCCTCAAAGTGCCCTCGACGAATCATCGCGGACGGATTTCCCCAGAGCCTCGGATCTCCGTGACCACGAGCACCCTCAACAACAGGTAGGTACTTAATCTTATAGTGTCACGAACCCTCGAACTCGAAGGGGTGCGATTATTTCGTTTTTTGTCTTTATAATTCTTTCGTTCTCCACTGAATTACTATCCAAAACCGAAATCGAATGCTTTCCATCTCTCAACTGCATTTAAATGATTGTGGGCAACTAATCTAGTTAATTGTGTAAGTCAATTCACATTTTTCCTTTCTTTTTGGAGGTTAAATGCTATAAATTACAACAACTTTTTAAGTTTCTGTAATTTGGTGAAAAAGCGATTTGTCTTAACCTCAAAATATGACCTTTTCACTTTTAACAACAAATATTCCATTCATTTGTATCCGCAGATTTTTGAAAATAGTTATTCACTAAATAACTTTTTCAGTAAAATACGCTGGTAAAATGAGAATCGTTTGAAATATTGAAAATATTCTCAATAGAAATAGAATATTCTCAATAGAAATCTTTTTGATTAAAAATATTTTTTTAAATAGTCCCTAAAAATAGTTTTGATTACTTCCATATAAATAATAAAACAATTTAAAATTTAATGAACAATTCATGAATTTTTGATAAATTTAAAAATATTAAGTATTAAAAACTGCTTCGTTAACACTTTTTAATACATATTATAATAAGATTTCCAGCTTCTTTTTTTTCTCATTAAAAATTCAGAGGAAAAGAGAAGCTTAGCTTTCTTCATTATCATCAAGGTTCGGACTTATTCCTACTTAATCCAGCTCTACTAATTTAAAAGAATTTTCCAGAGCAGAACAAAGTATTTTTTAAAGCAAATTAAAGTAGAAAAAGATGCTCTTAAGCCGCTTTTATACCCACTGTTGCTTTTTAACTATTCGCAACCGCATTTTTCACATTGGAGAATTCACTGAAATAAATATTAGTACTGAATTCAATTATTTTCGTATGAAAATGAATTCTGTATTAAAAATACTTCTTTTAATCTAACAAAATATTTCAAAGAAGGGAATATATATATATATATATGCCCAGATATTTTTGGAATTCTTGATATTCTTGATACTCTTAATATTCTCAAATATTCTTCATATTCCTGAATATTCACACAAATATTCAGACATTACATATATTCTTCAATTCCCATATTTGCACTCTACAAGCCATATTTAAATATATTTTTTATGAATTTAAGAAATTTTAAAGAATTTTTAAGGAATTCCAGTAGAATTCAAATGAGTTTAAAGAGTTTAAAATATCTTGAAATATTTTTGAATTTAGTTGAAATATTTTAGTTACCACAAAATCAAATTAAGTTTTCCTAACTTTACAGTCGCGAAAAATATTTATTATTGACCCCTCGCTAATGTATAAAAATATCCATTTTTTTTTCCAAATTTCCCTTTATTTCCTTTCTATCATTGATTATTACTCGTTAGAGAGAGATATCGAAACTGCACCCAAGAATGGCTTACATAAAACATTCATGGACGAATCACGTGCATTAATAAAAGAGACTCATGGAACATTTAGATGAAGGAAAGGAAAACGATTGGTTGCTTGCATTCGCGTAATGGGACCACTGGGCTTCAGATATAACAAAATCGATGTAGAATCCGCAGTAAATAATTTAATTCCTTTCTGAAAACTCGGTTATCATTCGGATAATAATAATATGTAGGTTCCTTAATTTTATCATAACGCCATGTTTCCACTGAACATGCATTTTTCATAACTTTTAATGTTACAAAAATATATAATTTTTGTAGCAATTTATTTAAGATTCATAAATATAAAATTCATAACATAAACTTGCTACGATTTACAAGCACGGGTAAAGTAAATATTTTTTTTACACAAATTCAATCCTTTTTGAAACTTACGATATGAATTTTTTTTATGGTTAAAGTTACGATCTAATAAATCAAATCTGTAATAAAAAAGTGACTATCAAGGTAGTTTGTTTACAGAGGTCGCAAAGTAGTCCCTTGATAAATTAAAAATAACATTTTGAAGTGTTTACAATTCGAATCCTTGAAATTTTAACGCTTTCCACTTTCATAAAGTAAAATTAATGTGCTCTGAAGTTTCAAAGGCAATGATACTCAATTTTGAATTCATTAAATATTTGTAAGATTATAAAATTTATTTTCAATTTCCAGTTTTCAATTGAATCGCTAGGGATTAAAAGGGGATACGCGTGGATTTAGCCTGGGAAGTGTTGTCCAGAGTGTCAATATTTAAAATCATTCCAATTTTAATTTCAAAGACTGATACTAGTAGATAATTTCAAGGCGCATCTTTTTTCATTTTGCAGAAATTTGTACGTTTTTTAGTTTTTGAGATAATTGGTAAAAAGTGGATTTTTTAAAAACGAAAAATTCCTATCTTTTTTCAATTCAACTCTCGTTGATTTAGCCAATTTTCAGAATTTTTTGAATTTATCAATACTTAAGTACGTGTTTAAATCTTCTTAAACTATCTAAGAAAGAAAAACTATAATATTCTAATAAACAAAATATTTGCTAATTTTTTTTTGAATGATTGCCAAAATCATGCATTTTTATCTTCAAGCGTTTCGTTTCGTGAGCGAATTTTAAGTTATGAAAAACTTCCAGTGAGAAAGTTGTTCATTAAGATTCTAAGAAGTTTTCTGGAAAGTTTTAGCTCAATTCGATTAACAGTTAAAAAATTATGAATGTTTTAAAATCCAAGCGGCATTATTTTTTTTTTTAATTAATACGGTATTAACTTATCTCAAAAATGATGGATTTCTTGCTATTATATAAAATAATCCATTCGCTGGTTCTTTGCTTTATTTATAGAATTCGTAGAAGAGAATTAAACACAGGTTCTGTGGTGCATTGTTTTGTTTTGATATATTTGATATGACCTTCAGATCGTTCGGTGCAACCGTTAGTCAGCGAGGCACGTTTTTGGGTAGCGTCAAGATTGCCGCTTGGATTTATATTATTGTTTTTTTTGCTTAGATAGTTTCAGAAGATCTAAACACGTATTTAAGTATTGCTAAATTTAGAAAACTCTGAAAATTGGCTAAATTAACGAGAGTTGAAGTGAAATAAGATTGGAATTTTTCTTTTATTTAAAAATCCACTTTTTACCAATTATCTTAAAAACTACAGAACCTACAAATTTTCGCAAGAGGAAAAAAATATGCGCCTTGAAATTCTCTACAAGTATCAGTCTTTGAAATTAAAATTCGAAAGATTTTTAACATTGACACTCAGGACAATACTTCCCAAGCTGAATCCACCAGCGGTTCATTATTTCAATCAATTTTAATATACACTCAGATATACCAAAAATATATTTTCTGTAGTTAGCATTCTTAATTTACTTCTCTCACATTGAATATTAGTACTTTTTTATTTTTCATTATTTTTTAAATTTTATAGTGAAAAACGAAATATGTAATTAAAACTGAGAATTCATTTTCGCTTGGGATATGTAAAGAAGTTTTACATTTGGAATAGGGATTATTCTGCCTTTTGGTTATATTTTAGAATATTTACCATACATTTATGGAAAATGAATTGCTTTCAGAAAGGTTACGAAGGTAAATGTTTGCATAATTTTTCTTTTTCAATGCGACAATTTTCCATTGAGAATTTGTTCACTGTTGGAATGAGGTAATTGTCCAGGAATTGAAAAAAATTAAGGTTTTATCCGGGAATTTCGTAAGCAAAATTTAGTACACATCCCGGGTTTAAAGGGATTTAAAAAATTGCAGGCCTCTAAAAAGATCTCTCAATATTATTCTTTATTTTTGATAAGGGGACAAATGCCAAGTTCGCACAATACTTCCCCGATCTCTCCTTGCCGGGCTTTCCCATTAGATGCAATTTAAAAAATCTGCCGGTAGTCAACAAAGTTGATATTAAAAAGGTTGGACGTGACCAAATGAAAGAGTCTGTAATTAAGGTCGGAGGTAAAGTTTAAAAAGCGCCATCATCACGTGAAGGCTAAAAAAGTGTATCAGGACGAGCGTAAACAAAGGTGAGAATAAAAAGGACGAGGGAAAAACGTGGAACAACAATTAAGGCATGAGCAGGAAGATCATTACTGCAGAATCAACAAGAGTTGCTTATCGAAGTATTGATAGAGTATCCAGTATCGGATGATTCCCAATGAAAATTTCCTTCGTCTCTCAACATGTCCTTCAGTCCTCAACCTTGAGATCAGTGGCCTCCTAACGATAGTGGATAGTCGGATAGTGCACTGTGCCCAGCAG
Organism: Synergus laeviventris; assembly: GCA_032275145.1. Taxonomy (NCBI): domain Eukaryota; kingdom Metazoa; phylum Arthropoda; class Insecta; order Hymenoptera; family Cynipidae; genus Synergus; species Synergus laeviventris. The sequence goes on from JAUESI010000038.1 coordinate 176,490, forward strand.
GTAGTACTTTTAATTGGTTCGTAAATTCCTCATCAAAGATGCCGCCTTCTATCTCAAAACTTTCCTAGGAAAAAAAAGAATAATCATGTTTTTGCATCAAGCAACAAACTAGTAAACCAGCGAGATTGATATTCCGAAAAAAGAGGATAAAACTATGAAAGCTCTTAGCTGTGATGACAAAAGTTAGCTTTTATCCAACCCAGTTTTAAAGAAAAAAGGAAACACGCTAAAAACCTCGGGGATGATGCGATGTTTAATATTTGTCAACAAATATTGTCAACAAATATTGTCACTGTGGAGACAGACACCGTGTCCTTGAACTTTACCGATGCGCCACTGAAACCTACGTTTTCTCCAACCCCTTATCGTTTGATGACATTGTGTGATGGGATTCTGAAGTTTTCACCTGTAGAGAGTGAAAACTGTGAGAATGGGGATAACTATATATGGTACAGGTACACACAGGTTGCTAAATGTGCGCGAGCGCGAATCCCGTGCTCTAGAAGCTCCTGGATGGAACGGCCTGGATATCCGGGACCGGGACTGTATCGACGGTACAAAGTGAGCTCTATGCTTATACGAATTATAGGTTAAGAACCAAAAATTCTAGAACCTAAAGCAAGGAAATAAGAAGTTCACTTTGTGGATCGTAACACAGAATGTATAGAATAATAATAAAGCATACATAGGAAGTAGGAGATAGAACCTTCCAGTTTTAGACCAAACTGGTTAACACCGCGTCAATTTCACATTTGAGTCTCACCAAGTTGAGACTTGCTCACACGTTAAGTGCAATATGAATTTATACTTTTTAATATCATATGTAGGGGAGTTCATGATATCTTTAGGAATTCTTAAATTACTTTAAAAGAAGGATTTCAAGGACAGGAGGGAGGCAATAATCAGTGTTCTGAGGAGCTTCTTGCGTTTGCGGAAGTAGCCAAAACTAAACTTTTTTGCATCTGTTGTCTGTTGTGTCGTTTGTGTGCGTTGCCTCATCCCTAATGGCACTAAATACCTGGTAATAGCTCTGTGATTGCATAACACATAATCTCCATGCTACCTCCTTTTAGTAATAATTTATTACTGAACGATCATCTCCGCTCTCGCTCGATCGGCACAGAGTGGAATGAGGATGTCCTCTCCGCCTCCCTCTCGCCCTTCGCGAACCCCTACCATTCATTAGCATCACCGAGGACGTGTGAAACAATAAGGTAAATGTGGGTGTTATCATCATCCACCTGATGTTATCGTTAAATTGAAAAATCTGTTAT
>JAUESI010000038.1:180429-191112 GCA_032275145.1 Synergus laeviventris
TGTACTGAGGACAAAAAGAATAATATTAAAGAGAGACTTAAGGAAATAAATGGGAGCGATTCACAAACTGGGTAAAGGGAAATTCTTCTTCACCCGTGACGTTATGCAAATTCATGAAAAGGGAACAGGTCAGCATTCCCCTAAAGAAATCGCATAAAAGATAAATTTACATTTAAATGCGAGGGGGAGACAAGTTGTCTCCAGTGTTGAAATAAATAACAGGTGGGCCAATAAGCTATCTTGTCTTAGGCCCATGAGATCATCATTCTTAAAAAATTGGGAAATCAAAATTACATAAATAAAAATAGTTAATCCTTCTTTAATTCACTTAGGGGTCGTCCATAAATTACGTAAGAAATTTGGGGCATTTGAATATGTCAAAAACCGACATTGAATGATTCAAATTCCAAACTCCCGATCATTTTTAACGATATGAAGGTTATCGATTGTTTATGTCTTGGCATGGCCGAAAAATCGTTGATTTAAATTATCATAAAGGCAGAAATAATTAAAAATGGAGAATCTGGTTTCAATAGCATTAACGAACTATTCTTAAATTTACTATTCGGATCTAATGAATTTGAATACAGATTTATACTAAGCCCTAAGCAAACATATCTCTGTTTGTGAAAAAAATCGATTAAAAAAGCCTAATATAATATGAATAAGGTCACCCTAACTTTAATTAAATCTTCTGTTGGAGAAACTGGAAATCAAAATGTACCCAGCAATATTGCAATATTATTTTAGGGATGATGACCAGATGATCCCCTATAAAATCCTAAACCAAAAGGAAGACTATCTCATTTTGTACATATGAGCAACTATAGCGACACCCTTTGCTCGAGATCCCTTTCAACGATTCAATTAATGTAATCCGACGCATGGGGTGGTATAATGTTTGGAAGGGTGCAGAGAAATGTGCATTTAGGGGTGCAACAGCGAATAGAATAGTCAATTACTGGCACGAGATGCGCTCGATTTTATGTTGAACCGAGTTTAGCCAATCTTAATATCCACCCAAGTTGTACCCTAATCGCGACTCATTGTTATCATCCAATTTAGCGGAATTATTTTCGCGCCCTTTCGTAACATTTACCCATTAATCCTTGTCTGCAATTGTATCGAAAACGAATTCTATAAGAACTGATTGTCACCCCACGCGTTGTCTAACACGAATCCGACAGCATGAAGCTTTGATCGTAAATTAAGTTTTTTAGAAATCGGTATTAAAAGTATCGATTTTATTTATGTAAAAATACAATTATCGGCTTCCTATTTAATTTTAATTTCAAAAAAGTTAATATCAAGAGAAACATCCAACTTGTTCAAAGCTTCTAAAATTGTCCATCTTTTCAACACTTCATTAAAAAACTGTGAAATTTTTTATTCTTGAATCTTGAAAGCCGATTAAATGATTAAACCCACACGAAAATGTACGATGAGAGTATAAGAACCGGTTTATATATAAAGTATGATATTGATTTTCATTAAATGTTGACAAATTGAAAGTTTACAGTAATTATATGCAACAAAGATATACAAGTTGTGATAATAGTCGAGAATAGAGTAATAAAGAATAATGAAAACGTGTAGGAAAATTGCGTGTGGCACGAGAGCAATGACATAATTTCTATTTCTTTGGTGGAAAAATGAACCCGTTAATGAGCAATATCTTATAGCCCAGGGTCATGGAAAGTATATCGTTTCATTTAACGGCCCTTTTAAAATGAATGATATTACGTTGAAATGCGGGATCTCGAAGCTGGACAGTATATTCACGTCGGACAAGTTTATTGGCAATATTCTTCTTTTGTGCAAGTTGGCTGGGCAAAGTCGTGCAATAACAGCACGTGTATAACGAGACGCTTTGCACCTTAGCCAAGTCGCATTTCCCATTGTAAAGCAATAAAAGACGATAATGGTCCGACCTCGCATGCACTCTCCTGGTCCTCGGAAGATGTACCCTTTAAACTACCAGCTTTAAATAGAGTATAATGGATGAATATCCTGTCGAATAACACACTAAAAGCAATCGTTAAACTCTTCTTCAATTCCCTTTCGTAGATTACTATTTTCCCCATTGGAACTGCAGGTTTCTAATCAGTTCCCATTTTCAGGAGTAATATCATTCAATTTATAAAAATTGCCTCTTCGCAGTCTTTTAGATTCTCCATTGTATCAGGAAATTAGAAGCTTGTACATATTTTTAAACGTCTTAAATATTCCCTATATTCAAGATTTGGTCCATATTTAGTCCATTGTTTAGTTGTAGGTCTGTGCTGCTTCTTCAATTAGAAACAATGGTGAAATGTTGTTTCACTGACATTGAAATATTGAAGAAAATACTATTCAAACCAAAAGGGGATGATACGCGTGGATTCAGTTTGAGAAGTATTGTCCTGAGTGTCAATCTTAAAAATATTTCGAATTTTAATTTGAAAGACAGATACTTGTAGAGAATTTCAAGGCGCATATTTTTTTCATCTTGCGAAAATTTTCAGGTTTTTTAAATTTTTGAGATAATTGGTAAAAAGTGGAATTTTTATGGGTTTTTTTCTGTACCTTCGCTAATTTAGCCAATTTTCTGAATTTATCCATACTTAAGTACGTATTTGAGTCTTCTGAAACTATATAAGAAAGAAAAACGAAAATATTGTAATAAACAAAATGGTTAATTTTTTTAGAGATTGCGAAAATTGTTCATGAAGGTTCCAATAAGTTTTCTGGAAAGTTTTAGCTCAATTGGATTAACAGTTAATTTGCAATGAAAATAAGTTTGAATTAAATAAACTTGTAATGCCTATTTTTATTTCTAATTGGAATAATATAAAATTAGATAAAAATATTACGTTCAAAACTTCTGGTACATCTGTTTTCAAAAAATTTTCCTTTTCTCCTTTTATTTGGTTTAAATTTATTTTCGTTGGCCCAATTCCTATACTTTTTTGTCTGTTGAAAATTTTATCGTTGAAAATTCCAATATGTAGTTAAAAATGTTATTTTCTTCTTTGAAAGCCTAATTACAATTTTTGTTGGAAATTGAAGTATTACTTTGTTGAAAATTGAAATTGTTAGTTGAAAATCCATTTAAAAAATGAAATCCTAATTATTTTTCATAGTTTTTACTTCAATAAATATGCACGTATTGGTATAAATATTTTCGTAAAACAGATCAAAGTATTTTTGTTGAGCCAGTTGAGAAAATACTTAGATGCAACCTTATATTATGATATGCATTATGCATCACTGCTTGAAGAATAGGGGATCTGTTCAACTTTTTAAAAGCTTTATCACGCAGGGCCTGTCCCGAACTCCCGGGGAAACTAGTGCAAACAAATATGTCCCTATCTCTATTTACACTATCCTCGGTGTTAGAGTGAGACGGAAAAAGTGTGCAGTGAGAGGGAGAAAGAGCTTTCCCTCGACTTTCAAGACGAGGGTCATGCGTTTATTTTCCGGCGTCATAACCGAGAGACATATCTCTTGGCGAAATTATTTGTCGAGTCCCTATTTATTTATGGTTTCTGGAGTCTAGGCGGAAACGCCCATCAGGTTCCTTGTTCATGTAGGGTGAAATTCACTGGATTCGATGGTGTAGAAAAAAAACCATAAATGTCTTTCGACTTTACATCTAACGGACTTTCTTTAACGATATTTAAACTGGTTTGGGGTCGATTTTTACACCGATTTATTAAACCGCGTTTAAATAAATACGATTTTTAGGTCAGCGGGTAAATTTTCGGCTTTACATTATTCATGTTATTAAAATTTTATGATTTACAAATATTCAAGCTATTCCCAATTTTGTAACTGCATTTGCTGGGAAATTCGAATAAGCACTACTTTTAGAAAATGATGGTGATTTAGTAAAATGATTAAAGTGGAAGCGGTTAATGTAGAAGATAAAATTGTCAACCTTGAACTTGCCAAGAAGGGGCTCGTGGGAAATTAAGCTAAATCTAGCACGATGATCTTGGAACATTTGAAACAGTTCTCGAGATATAGCTACCTCATAATGGTTATGTACGTGCAAGCCAATAATTTTCCAGGATAATAACCCTGAATGGTAGGGCAAACCTGGAAATTGGAAGATGTTAGTTGCTGAATACAAAAATAAATCCGCGTGGCCGTTAGGGTGCAGAAAATTACTTAACAGGTGGTTTCGCGATTTTACAATGTCTGGTCTTGTGGGTCTGGTGCAGTGGGACATTAAACGGCCATTCCAAATTCGGGACGATAGAGTGCTTTGAACTCCTGGAATGAAAAGAACTTTTCTGCTTCGTACGACGCAGGTTTGCCAGATTATAGGTCACCGGATGTCGCAGTCTATGATTTAAAACCTACGAGTTGCAGTCTCTATGGTACCATTATTAAGAATCTCAGAAAATTTTTTTCTTGAAGTAAAACAGTTTCATATATTCTGTTCGCGACGTTCTATAAAGTGTTTTTCTTGGGTTGGATATTTAAGAATATTAAAATATAGAATGTTCCCTCAAAATTTAAAAAGAATTTTTATATACATTTTGTTTATTAGATGTCACAAAAATAAGTTCATGGAAAAGATGCCTTTCTTTGAAAAGGGCGAATTCAAGGTTGCCCCTAACTTACGTAACTTGTTTTCAAGAAGGGAAATGGTTTATCTTGTATCAAAATATGTTTACATAATTACGTATAAAGACTATATTCCTGCGAATCTTAATATAAGACAAAAGCCCTGTTCCCAAAATATCTTGGATAGACTGAAGTTGGATTTTCTGTATTATTATTATTATTGCAATTCACAAGAATTCAGTCGATTAGAAACGACAGACCTTATTATCAGTTCACTCCATCTGAGTCTGTAGAATCCCGCTCCTATTTTTTCCTTTTTCCCCCAGAATCTGGTTCGAAGCCTGAGGCTTACGTGCACTCGATGTGCCAAAAACCGGCCACTTTTGGGTCCCTCGTACCCGAATTAATCGGCCTATATCAGGGCCCATGAATCCTCCCTATCCATGAATAAGCAATTCGTAGAGTCTAACCAAGAGTTTAATATTCTGATTATGTGTGAGCGTGTGAGTGATGGGTGCATGCGTGTCACGCGTTTACGTGCAACTACATAACTCCCGATTGGCCCCTCCAAGCCATCTCCTCCTCCTCCTCCTCCTCCTCCTTCTCCTCTTGAGGAGAGTAAGAGAAAGATGGAACTTGGGAGGGAGATGTGTGTGCCACTGCGTTGCATTGAGCAAAGCCAGTTAAACAGTCAGACGGTACTTCGAATCGTTGTCACGTCGTGTTGCTCCAGTTACAGCACGCTTAACTCATTTTTTCAACAAGTGTGCGCGCGAAAAGCTTGAATCGCATTTAAATCGCTGAAATCGCGTTCAAATCGTTGAAACTGAATTGGAGTTGTGTAAGCCGGATTCGAATCGCTGAAATCGTATTCAAATTCCATAAAAGGGTCCCGTCAATGGGACCACCTGTTCCGCGAGTTGTTGTCAGCAGTATTTCTCATCCTCATATCTTCTAAAAATATCTTTGACAAGAATTAATCATCTTATTTATGTATTCCTCTGATGAAGAGGAATTGTTTGGTTCTTAAGTCGCAGATTTAAACAGACATTCCCGCTTATTTTCGCGTTAATTGCCAGCTAGAGTTTCACTTGAGTTTAGTGTCTAGGAAAACGTGGATATGTAAATAATTAATGCCACCTGACTGTTACGCGTCGAGTGCATTCTACGAAATTCACCTGAAAGGTAGTGCGGCTGACAAGGAAGTGCGCGTATTTAATGCGAAGGAGATTGTTGATGTGGGATTTGTTATTTATGAGGAATCTAGTTTCTCTAGAGCTTGCGAGTTGAGAGGTCAAGGATTTGTCATTCGAGGAAAAGGATTATATGGAATTGGAGAAACAGTGATTATATAAAAGAATTCAAGAGGAGTGGAATCAACCTTTGGGATAACGAGCATGTAAGACGGTAATTTGAAGTTTATTCTTGTTCGGGAGATTTAGAAGAGCGGAAAATTGAGATTAATCGTTGGGGAGCTCTGAGGGATTCAAATAACCTACCTGCATTTCGAGTCTTCTCTTATTGATTTATTGTCCCGGGATTATATATTTCAAAATAATTACAATAAGAAAAAAAACCATTCGAAAATTCCACTCTTTAATTCAGTATTCAGATTTAGAGAGCATTGATTCGAATTAATAGAGTATAGTAGTGCTTCATTAGTAATTTCTTACTAATATCAATTAGAGAGTATAACCGTCCTATAAGATCCGTTTGAATATTTTTTGTTTTGTTTATGGTAATATATAGCAAAGTGGAGAACGGATAAGAATAAAAGGAGGTTTGCAGAAGTCGCGCGTCATTGCATCGTCTGCTATCCCATTGCAGATACACGTGTTCATCGATCGGGATCGATAACGGGATTCTGGATATCGTTCGTAATTGCCGAGTAATACAGGGTCTGAAGTGAGCGTGTCTTGTAACACTAAACTCTTGGACATCTTGAAGGATGAGCGGACCCCGGATTCGCAATTCGACATCGATACACTCGATTCTCGAAGGAAACGTTCAGAAGGAAGGCCGGAAGCTAGATCGTCACCAGAGATTCTACTAGTGAAAGACCGGACATGGTTGATTATTGTTGACTAATTAAAACGTCCATTGGTAGCAAAGTTCGCGTGAGTCACGCGCCAGACTTTAAGTTTAACTTAAGGAGAGCTCTTCGAGAATTATCGGGGGCGTGGTACCGTTTCGCGATCGTCGTGAATGTGAGTCGATCTTCGTCGTGGAAGTGCTGTCCACCGGAAACCGGAGGATTCGTGCGACCCGGGATAAAAAACGCACCAGAGACATGCTCAAAGTCAGCATGTTGGATTATATCGGGGACACTGGGTGAGTTTTTAATAATGATAATAATCTCTTGACTCTTCATTTTAACAGCAAAAATATTTCAACTTTTCGCTACGTACTAATTTTTTATCCTGACCAGCGCAATGTGGGACAAAAGAAATAGCATCTGGGCAAATCAGTTTTAACCGTTCAATGAAATTAATAGTATATCAACAAAAAAAACTTCAGAATTGCTTTTCGAAAATGCATGCCTCGTTAAGTGCAGAGTGCAAATATTTTATGGCTGAACCCAGACATAATGAAACACTCAAATTAGTCGTTAAAAGATGATTATGGTATACTTTCTCCTGCTTATTCTTGACAGTTTTGATTGTCACTTCAATTTCAGTGTTGAAAGGAACTAAAATGATGGATAGTATAAAATATCTATCCATGCGTATAAATGCAATAATAGAAGTTTAATAATAAACTCCCAGGTAATATTTGGAAAGGAAATTAACTTTTGCGATCAACAGTGGATGTTTTCTTTATTAAAATATTAGTTCAAAAAAGAAAATCGTAAATGAGTTTTGAAAAAGAGATTAGTAACTTTTAATTAAATTCGAGACTGAACTTTTCCTTTTCTTAACATTTCGTCACTTGTTCTTTTTTCTTACGACGTAAACTAGAATGTTTACTACGAATATTTATTGTTTCTTGTTTTTCTTTTTAATTTTTGTAATGTTTATACGTGTTCAAACAATTTATTATAACTGTCGCTATCACGAAGTATGGTAATTTCGTCTCTGGTATGTAGAAAATTATTGCACATTTTAGTGGAGGATATTATAAAGTAGGTACTGCAATTTCTTTCGTAATGCAGGTACCTATAGTACCTACCTTCTGGGTTTATTGAGTTTACCCATGTGTGTAATAATCGTCCCTATGATAACAAATTTCTTACTGCAAAAAATGTCTGTTGAACTTTACGAAGCGTGACATAGGAAACATAATATTTTTTATAATCAAACTTAAAGTTTTGAATATTTCGAAGCTTGTACGTAGGTCTAAAATTTGATGGATTTGGGAATTTTTGGTGCCAGGGAAAATCGTAGGAAGAAGGAAATGTTTGGAAAAGTAGGTTGTTTTCAAATCCGACTCTCACTTTAAATTCTATATAAAAATATGTTACATCTTTTTTAAAATTTGAGAATAAACAATAATTATATACCTTGGGAATTGCGTAAATCACAAAGTGTTATTCCTCCTACAAAACAAGACGCGACTACATTGTGAGGCCTCTTTATGATATTAATAGTAAAATGCCGTTGAAATGATTCTTTGTGTCCTTATCACAAAATGATTAAAAGGAGAGTGCTTGAGGCGTTAAGTAATCCTATCAGACACTGAAATTATTACTTGAATTACACACATTTATCAAACTGAATGACATATTTTCTATGCTTATTACATAATAAAATTATTTATTCATTTTTTATATTCGCAGTACTAAAATAAATTAAAGATGAAATTAATACTTAGTATAATATTTCAAGAAAGCATTTTAAACACAAGAATAACTTGATTAATTCCCACCTATGGATACAATAAAATATTCTCAAAATTCGTCATTTGTAATTTGTCACTTTGAGTGCATCTGTTGAAGCTTCCATTGTAAAATCAGAAGAATTTGAGAAAAGAAAAATTCCCTAAAGATCGTTTATATATTAATATTTCATGAATTATTCTGAATATTTGTTGCGCGACCAATACCGTTTAATTTAGAATTTTCCACTCAAATGATTCGATGCAGGGGTGCATGTGCAGACGTTTTGTAGTATCGTCTAAAAAAAATGAGCTACGACCGAATTCACGTGGGCCCTTGGCTCGCAAGGGGGCCTCAAGTGTTCAAACTGCGTTTCATGCACAGCGGACGCCTGTGAATTCAGCTGTAAATCATTCGTGGATAAGCTACTTATCAAGTAACTATTTGTCACAAACCGTCTTAAGGCGACGTTAAAAAATGTGTGAGCGCAATGTTTCTGAATCGACTATAAAGACTATATCACTTCCGTTATTAAGGCTATCTCTCTTTAATAAAGGAGCGACGAGATAAATTCTACAAACGTTTTCTGTCTGCCGTAATTTCTTAGTTCTTATCTTCTTTAGAGACGTTAAACGCTACAATTTTTCTAGTATTTTCAACATTTTAAGCTGAAAAAAATTATATATATAAGCATATTTTGGGGATTTTTTTGTCAGTGGAACCATAAAATAAATCACAATTGTGAAGAAGGGTATTATTTTAATTAGGATGAAAACAGCCTTCAGTTAAATTTTCAAGTCACTTGTTCCTTCTTTCTAAGCAATTTTAGGTCTAAATATATAAAATTGTTTGCAAAATCCACATCGATCTCTGATAAAAAAAATCTATTGCATTGCTTTGTATCAAGAGGTTAATTGCTCTTTTATAAGAAAGTAGGACACCATTTTTGCAGAGATTTTTTAACAAGCAGAAAAAAAATAACGTAAAAGTAAATAAAAGTTGAATCAAGAACGTCAAGTTTTTACTTTTTATCTTTAAAAAAGTGGTAGAGGCACTTGGTTACTCTTAATGAAGCTCTACAAAACAACTTTTCGAAATATACTATATAATAATTACTCACTCCTGTTAGACGAGCAGTAAAGTATAACTTATCTATACACATCTTTTTGATGCTATTAATTAAGCTTCAGTAATACAATTTTTCCTGCTATTTTAATCCTTTAAATATAATTAGCCTTGATGGAATTAAAATGAATTTTCCAAGGAAGGTTTTTCTTCTGTTTAATTTTAGTTTGTTGCGTCTTGAGTGATTTAATTAGTGAAATTGCGTAAAGAATAAAATTGTTTCTATATTCAAGTCTTTCAACCCGGAACAAAAATGAGTTTTTACAAAGTTCCGCATTCGTGCAGAGGATCTATGTGTTTGTGGCACTTTATGCCTGTTGTGTCGAGTGCGTGTAATTATGTCGCGAAAATATGAAAAGGAAGGGATAAGGTGAGGTGGGAGTAAGACGAAGGAAAAAGAACGAGTGTAGTGTGCAGAACATATGTATGTTATATGTATCAGATCCGAGGTGCAAACGCTAGCAAATTGTTCGATCGAACGAGGTCGTCGAGCTCGATTCTTGGCCAGTCGGTTTCACCAAGCAAAACATTGGCTGTGCGTTTCCTATGCGAGCACTTCATACCTGTGAGACAGGCATGCACGCTATCAATACAGGTTGATTTGAAATTCAAGTTATGCCGCGAGAGCATGCGAGGCGACTCCTTGTTAAGGGTGGAATCGAAAATGTAAATGGAATTGCCATTCAGACGTTTTAGTGCTCTAGGATGTTAAGCTCTTCTACATATCGAGATCAACCAATAGAATAAGTTGTCCTGAACGTTTTCCTTAACGAGTTTAAAATTGAAAAAAAAAAACGTGTAGTCATTGATGCATAAGTTTGATAGTAAACATTTTTTCGTATGTCTCAGTAAATATGCAGAACATAAAAAAAAATGTTTCAAACAAAAAGTTGTAGATCTTATCGAAATACACATTTTTTGTTTGAAGCATTTTTTTCTACGAGTGATAAAGTTTTTGAGAAAATTAGAGATACATCGATGTTCATTTAAAAAAAGAAACCATTCCATATAGGGAAATTGCTAATCATATTAAAAACTCGAAAATCAAATTTACAAGATAACAAATAAAAATCTATGTACCAGTGGTTTTCTCAGATACTATCACTCGTATAGAAAAAAATGTGTATTTCTATGAGATCTACAACTTTTGTTTGAACTTTTTTTTTTTAATTTTGCGTATTAGCTGAGAT
>JAUESI010000038.1:203747-223121 GCA_032275145.1 Synergus laeviventris
ACTGGTAAATACCCCATCAGGATTAAAAAACTATTCTGGATTTTTTATTTGTAATATTTGATTACTTAACTATATAGTTAATTTTCTGAAAAAAATCCTATCCTAAATTAAGAGGTAGTAATTATAGAATTTTTTAACTTCAAAGTAATTCAAAGGAATTTCAAGATTTTAGAGTAACTTACAACATTTTTTAAGTATGTATTTCAAGGGTTTTTAAATGATATTAAGGAATTTTAAAGCATTTTCAAAAGATTTCAAGTGATTCTACGATATTTAAAAGGATTTTAAGAAAGTGATTAAAGAGTATTTGAAGCAATTTAAATATATTTCAAGTGATTTCAAAGAATTTGTAAAGAATTTCAAAAGAATTGAGGAGCGTTTCAAGATTTTAAAGTCATTTAAATATTTTTTAAATTATTCCATGGGTTTTTAAATTATATTAAGGAATATTATAAGATGTTCAATAGATTTTAAGTGATTTTAAGGAATTTAAAGTGTTTCTAGAGAATTTATATAGACTTCAAGTGATTTCAAAGAATTTTTAAAAAATTTTTAAAGAATTTTAAAAGAATTCTGGGGAGTTTTAAGATTTTAAAATAATTCAAAAATTTGGACAAGTTTTTCAGGGAATTTAAAATTATATTAATTAATTTTAAAGGATTTAAAAAATATTTAGACTTCAAGTGATTTTAAAGAATTTTAAAAGAATTTCGAAATAATTCGAATGAGTTGCAAGATTTTATTGAAAAATAAAAATCCCCACCAGAGCCTAGTCAGAACCCCATTTTAAATAGGGCTAAAGGGGTCAATTTCTGCACGGGAATCTTATAAATAAATTAAAAATCTGATTAGATCTTTTAAGATGTTTTGAGATCTTTTAAAAATCCTTTAAAGATCGAAACGTCACCCTAATTATAAAAATATTGAAAATTGCTGCACAAAACAAACGTCAACGATATCTCGTAAATCTTTTTCTGAAGAGTGCATAATTTATTCACTTTTCACACTTGAGTAGAATTTTCCTATTGAAAACTTTTCCCTAGATTTCTCTTTCCTCCTTCTGACAATTAGTAGGCATAAATCACAGCCTACACCAAAGGTAAAGAGATATATCGTGGGTGGTGTTATTTCTTTAAAAGCGACTCTAGTTAGACATGAAAATGAACAAATGCCCCAGTTACCCGACAGACCCATAGGACTCGCGATTTCATAATTGGTGACCAATATGGCAACGAATAGCACAGTAATTGCCGTAAGTAAGCAGGCGAAATCTCTCTACCGGAATAGAAGTGAATAGAAGTGAACTGAAGTCGAAGGGGGTCAGCTCGATGAAATTGGCGATCTCTTTTCATTAGAGGTTTCCCAGCAAACCATGTTTGGTATCTCATGATGGCGCGTCATTCTCAGATAGAAAGAAAATAAATTCTCTAATCGACCTCATATTTTGCTTCGATAATTCACTAGAGCCAAATTAATTTACCAAACACCATATCTAGAAATCGGTTTGGAAAATAACAAGCGTCGAAACTCGCGTAGATCTTCTACCTTTGCGTTTTTACTCCACTCGATCGGCAATTACCGTAAATGCAACGGTGAGTCGACATAATCCGAGTAAATCTTTCTGTTTAAGAAAGGTCCTCGTTTTTTCCTTCTTTCGATTGCTGCCATTACCAGCTGTAAGAGAGTTATTTCCAGAAGTTGTCTTACATTGGATTTTTTTTCGGTCGTTAATTATTTGTGAGAGTCAGAAGAGTATAACCATTTCGAAAAAAATATTACGTTTCAGAACTGAAATTTCATCTGTAGGTATTAAATCTTTTGGTGCAAGTAATATAATAAAGTTATAAATTAATGTGCTGTAATTAATTAAATCTCAAATTTGCATAGTTACAAATTGAACTTACAAATCGGAGTCGCTCAAAGTCAAATTTAGAATGTCGGTACTAATCAGAAGGTCGAAGAATAAGCGAACAAACAAGCCACTTACTCAAGATCAATCAACGTCCAATTTTTTTCACCGATTCTTTCATTTTTTCTATATTTTCTTCTTAGTTTTTTGCTCGAAAAAGTAGCATGTTGTCGAAACTGGTAGGAAACTTTGTCGATTGCTCACATAAATTCGAGGAACTGCCGACCTTCATGAATTATGAAATGCCGATATATCATCCTTTCAATGCCTATCATGCCGATAGGTGCTCTCGAGCGAACAAAGGGTGTACAATTCCGAAAAAGTGGAAAATCGCATTTACACCCTTTTCTCTTGGCCTACAGTAACGTGGCGGTAAATTTAAGAGGGTCAAACAAAAATCGATGTGGTATCGAATTATCGACCACCATGCACATTGCACACAGTAAAACTTCAAACAAAGCAACATATGTCTGGGTTCTATAGATTCTAGTCCATAAATTCAAGTATTCAGTGTGCGGCGAAGTTTTAAATCTTAAAATAATTGCAAATTTTCAGATTTCATGGAAATTTGGAAATGTCAAATTGCAGAGAGATTGGGTATTGCAGGGAATGATGGTATGATGTATTCGAAATTATGCAGCTTATTATTCACCAATCGGCGATCAGTGATCCAAAATTAATTCGTTCACAGGCGGTGGACAGAATCAGGGCTGGTGACAATGGATTTGATTTGTCGTCCGTAAACGAGTGGTCATTGGGGCATATTGATTGACCAAAGAGCTTGACCCATGTGTATACTTGGTCCAAAAGAAACCGAAGCGAATATTGCATGAAAACAAATATTTCGTTACCGGGATACCCAAGTCCAAAAATACTATATAAGAAAGTTATTTGACACTTGTGGGAATTGTTCAGGAATTTCGTGGACAAAATTGAGTAGACACCCTGGTTTAATGAGTTGTATATAGCAGGATTATTCAAATTTGAAAGTTCTCATGACCAAAATGACATGCGCTGAAAGTTTTCTTATCAAAGTTTTCAAAAGTCCAGTTGGCAAAGTGCGATAAATAATGCAGATTATTCTCGTAACTTGCTGTAGACACATTTACAACCTGACTTGTTAGAATCCCATTTGATTCTCTCAGATGATACAAACAATAAAGTCTAAAATTTATAACGACATATACGGTTATGGCGTAGATACATAGAGCCAAATAAGTGTAAAATTATATTGTTCGGTTGCCTCTCGAATCATGGAAATGTATCATGTGTATATATATATATAATAACATAGCTGTAAACCTACAGTTCCGGTAGTAACTTTTATTTCCTCATTTATTATTCAATGCGTTTTAATATTCCAGTCTAAAGTGGGATGAAGATAGTAAACCTGTCGTAATAAAATAATATGTGTACGTTGCGTGTTTCAGCACTAAAATAAAAAAATGATTTTTTAATTGATCAAATTAACGCGTGTATACATAATTCAAAATTCAAAATTGCAGAAAGTTTGAATTATTTAGGGGGGAATGATTAAGTGTGAAGAAGGGTATGAAATATTAATTTGATATTTAGTAACGGTTTCTATAAAAGAAGTTGATACATAACGTTATACAGAAAATGAATCGTTATAAGGTCTTCTCAGTTTTATAACCCCTCGTATTACCAAAACAGTAACTTATATACTTTGTATAGCAAAAAAGAAGTGGATTACCGTCATCTGAAAACTTATTACCAACCGTAACTGAAACTCGCTATCAGATCTCGTGAGGTTTCGAGTTTGTTTTGCAAGGTACGTTTCAAAGGGGTCCGACAAAATATATGATCATGGGTGCCGATTTTTCTTAATCCGGATCTCGGGCAGGTATGAGAAATCGTGAAACCGCACTGTTACAGTGTATAAAATACAGAATACAGATATAGAATAAACTCCCCACTCATTTGTCGATATTAAGGAAAAAAACATCGGGATTTTCTCGGTTTTTAGCTAAGGTCTCTTTGATCCTTTCCAGGTCAAAAGTCATGCGGCTGAAATATCTCAATCATTCTAAGAAAAATTCTGAGCGGCATCAGAATTTCAGAATCAGAATGTAAAACATTTCTTTTTCCAGATGGAAGTAATCCAATCATTTGCAAAAAAATCCACGAAGGCATTAAAATATTTCAACAAACTCCTCCTAAGAATTTATACTTATTAATCCGATGAAATAAGTACCTCCTCTATCTCCTCAGAAAACGAAATTTACTTTCCTTCACAATATTTACTTATTTTCCAGGAACCTACTTATCTATGATGAATTACCCCTTCAATTTTAATTCAATTCACACCTCTAAATTCTCGCATTGACCCTGGGGTTGGATAGCGAATCCTTTTAATCCCCGAGCGATAACGGTCTCTAATATCCTCTTAATTAAAATCTTCTCAACCTGCCTAACCTCGAGAGTAGACATCAGGCGTTGAAATCCAATTGTAAAAGGAAAACGAAAATAAACGTGTCTTGAAAAAAAAAGTCAATCTGCAAAATTAATTAAAGTGAATTCGTAGAGAAGATTCATGTTCATCGGTGCGGAGTGCCGACGATGCCGCGACCTACGTGTCTATGGTCTCTATATGGTGTCTACAGTTGCATACCTACGTGGGGTAAAATGCATGGGGGATATCCCCTCTTGGGACCTTTTGAGATCCGTCCCTTGCCCTTTTACCCCTTGTTTTCCCCAGCGTATACTTGACGCTTCTCTCCTCGATCAGGCCATGGTGATGGCTCGTATGGTGGGGCCCCTTTGGCATGACGCATGGCTCATCGTAGTTTCATACTTGCTCCGACCGTCCCTCCGTGAGCACGAGCATTCACCACACTCGGTTCATTCAAGAAAAACGAAGAACACGAGGAAACGCGTGCCTACTCGTACATCAACGCGCCGCGAGTTTATCTTGCATTCCCGGAAAACAGTACAGTACACGCGATTGTGCTTCATAGTTTATTATTCTGAAAATTGCAACAATTTAAGAAAATAGAGGCTTTTTCCGCAGTGTGGATTATAAAAAAGGTGTTTTTGTGAGGAAGTGTTGTTTTTGTTGAAGTGTCTATTTGGTCCCAGTCCATCAGCACTATCATCAACTAACGAAAAACTAATTGAGTGATTAAATCGTAACAATGTCCTTATCTATCTATCTAGATATGTCCATATCTAGCTCACTATTAATCATCATGTTTGACTGATCAGTGTTTTCTTCATCTTCGATCCACAAAGTTCAGTGACCTACATCTGTAGAAAAACATTGTCAAAGTTACCTGACTCTCGAAAAGAATCAATTCGCAGTAAACACGAACATGAAGTGGCGTGAGATGAGAAATATTTATATTCTTAGAGTCTTTCTGTGAGTCTGTTAGCGGAAAAGGATCAAGGATTGAGACTATTGGTGAGGATTCGATCGACCCTGAGAGCTGAATCGTGTCATGCGGATTGAACACTGCCGGGGTACCACATGGTGATCATTGTTGGGAGATAAGAGTTATCGCGAGAGAGGTCGAATGGACTTATTGTTCGGTTGTTCGTGGGTGAAGGACCACCGGTGATAAGGCGAAATCAAGCGGATGGTGCGTTGGTGCTGATAAGAAACGTTTCTTGAACTATTTTGTGGTGTTTGTGTTTCTGGTGGCATTCATATGCTCGTCTGGATGCCAGTTTTAGAGGGTGGGGTCGCCAAAAAGCGTGGAAGTCGCAAAATGCGTATGCGACTTTGCGCCAACTCCAAGGAGTCTTATACGCTGCTCTCCAAAAAAAGGTATTTAAGTTTGACGCATGATATACTTACATATATAAATATATATTGAACATGGTATTTAACCGAATTTTACAAATTTGACGTATCCTTGTACCCTTTTGATCCTTAACATTTGTATTTCTGGAATACAATGCTCAGCTATATGTATGGAATTAGTGTGGCTTGACCCAGGAAGTACTTATAGATTCTGGTACTAATATTTGGACTTGCTCACCTGGTCTTCGCTCTTTGTAAAGGGATTATCACCCACAAAGCAAATACTAATGCTTTTCCTAAATTGTAAAAGCTTTTAACAATTTCAATACTCATCCAATTTGTACACTAAATATACATTATTAATTACTTGAGAAGTTTGCTTAAAACTTAAACTCAATTTTGAATATTTTGAGGGTTTGAAAAATAAAATGACGAATCAGAATTCTTATAAATGATGTCATGCTTTCACAGAATACTTAGAGAGGGTCCCTCGAGATACATACTAAAAACTGAAATGTTACTAAGTTTATCAGAGCCATTAAAATGATTACTCACTTGTTTCGCGTTCCTAATTTACATAAATCTACCTCTCTTTTCTCTTCACGTATATCGGTAACTTTTGTAAAAAAAATTCCACATTTTTAGTAAACCCAAACAATAAAATAATTCCCCTCTTTTTCTTTCTCCAATATATTTTCTGGAATACGTTTTCACGAAATATTTCTCACACTTCGCCCCTGGTGTCGGAAAATATATTCCAATCCAAGAATTTCAAATTCAAAATCAACGAATCAAAACACAAATCACTGCTCTAATTCTCACTTGAATAGGCGGGACACTTTTCAAGTGATTTATACAAGTTTCGTAATGGGCGTAAAAAATGTGCCGCTCTGACCCCAAGGGGCATTGGTTCGCACGGTAGCTCCCTTACTTTTTTTTATACGAAGATTTTATAGGAAGTTGAATATAGGATGCATATCATATGCAAAGGAGTGCTTATAATGTGCAAAGTCATAACTTATTGACCACCCTTATTGATCTCGCGTTTGACAATGCGCATCGGTGACAAAACGGTGTGGAAAATCTTTTAAAGGAAAAGAAAAGAAGAAGACCCGTGGCCGATTAGCAAGTATCATTTCAGTCCTAAATAAACATGGCTCTCCAGAGGTGCCTGCCTTCTATATGTTTTGCACTTTACGTTTCGATCTTTCTTTCTTTCTTTCTTATATTGGATCTGCTTTCTCTTTCATGATCGATTAAGTTTTTTCGTGACTGTAAGCTCCTCGCGCAAGAAAGAGTATAAAAACACTGCGACCCGAATTCGAAATGAGGAACATCTGCAGTTATACCTGCTGAATGTCTGGGAAAATCATTTTCTTTGGGGAAAACTTGGGTCTTGGGGGGAAAAATGAGTTAAAGAATCGTCGGTTGTTGTGATTTATTGCTTTGATTAGGATTATTAGTTTTTGCTTTTAGTCCTGCTTAACATTTTAGTTTAATAAATAATAGATACATTTTTTTCATTAGAATATCTGCGGGATGAAAAACGGTTGAATATGATGAAAGCCGTTACGAAAAGAGATTGGATTGGAAAGCGTTGGAAAAGTCTTGCAGGGAGAAAATTATGTTAATTTTAAATCTAACATGCTGATTTATTATTGGGCAGGTACGCAATTCATATTACGCATATCGGAACGCAAAGTCACGCTCAAACGTATCCAAAATCCCACCCCTCGAAGTCTCGTTAAAGATCTTGATGACAAGGAGCATCGATTTTTATTCCATGGGAATTCAGGGAGCATTGACATTTTGGCAGGTCCCTAAATTATTCTCCCCTGGGTCACTGAATTTCACATTAAAATTAATGGTTTACATATATTATTCTCAGTTTACAAAAGATTCGTTACATTAAGAAGGAAACGCAGAGAAATAACGAGTAAGATCATTTCCTTTATTAAAATAAATTATCTTCAAATCAAACAAATTCTATCCCGCTTTTATTATTATTTTTTTAACATTATGCGGTTTATTTAATGTGACATTTAAATGATATTCGAGCCTATCATTCAAACATCCAGGAAGTATTTTGAAGGACGTAACGTTTTTATAGTTACCAATACATGGGATGAAATTCAATATAAAAATTTTTTAAGCAATTCAGTAACATAACTAGGGGGTATTTTACTACGGCGAGTTGGCAACACTGTCCATACCCTTTTCTACAGGACTTTACGAGCATCTGTACGCAGTTTACGAGGTACGAGTGTAATGCTTCTCAGAATTTCGCGTCTGCGTATGTGTTGTGCAGGGTCGCAAGGTTACACCGTATACTTGAATCTCAAATAAAAGGTATTATAAGAATGTGATGAAAAAAGGACATTTTCTTCTCTTATAGAAATCCGGGTGTTCAGCATTAAGTTTAATGTTGTTATTGTCGTACCGCATTGTGTTGTTTCTTCTCATTAATACGGAATCTGAGTGTTTTAAGCTCGGTTTTAAGCCTCTTCTCAAATTCTATTTTTAGATTAGAATTTTTCGATCCTAATCATGAATCCCTATAAGATCTGTCGGACCTAATACAAATAAACATAATGGGAGACTGACAGTATTTTCATACAAGCTATCATTTAGACTTTAGAGACTTGCTATACATTATGTTGATGGCAGCTGTCTGAGAATTTCTATACTATATAGTATATACTATACATTTTTTCTTACCTCCCACTAGTCTTCTTCATCTTTTCTCTTCATTTTCTACCCTCTTTCACGTCACCCCCGTAGATGAATTGAAGCACTGTGTGTGGTTCTGGAGGCATCGAGCGGATTTTCGATCGAGTGACCATCGTCCTGGCGCCTTGGGTTGTCGTTCCCAATCAGCAAATACACACCAGTGCTTCATCAAACATGGAGTCTGATATACATATATATTATACGCTTCAATTGGGACTCAGATAACGAAAGCTCAAATTTCTCGGACCTGAAACTTGATATTTCGCCTGAGGTTCGATGATCGAGCGCTTAATTGGTTGCATATGCGGAACAGACATATTCGGTAGGAAGGGACGAGATTTATTTGCAAAGAATGAGGAAATTTATTCGGAAAAGAAGTGGAGAAGATTTATTTCGAAGAGTGAATTTGAATAGAGCCTTCTCTGAAAAAAGCGGCTGCTTTCGAGTTGAACAAGGAAAAATTAGGGCTTTGTTCCGCTTTGCATAAACACTGAATTTAGGATTACGAAATTGAATGAAATTTAATCATTTGAAATTGCATTGGATCGCATTTACTTTTGAATACATTTCAATCCGACTTTTTTTATAGGATACAATAACAGTGCAAGAGTGAATCAAGAATTAAATATTAAGCTCTAAATCCTTTTAAATTGAACATAATACTTCACCTTTCCAAACACTGAAACTTGAATACACCCAAATCTGAGAATCAATTAGTAGTTCCATAATGGAAAATATCACCCCAGGAAATCAAACTGTCCCCGATTAGTATGACTACCATCTCAAAACTATTCGAGGCCCGTTATTATTTTCCCATCAGGGGAGCGAGAGTTGTCAAGAAAAAAAGGATGAGGGTTTTGAGCCCTCTAGAAATCACTGCAGGGGATTTTTACGTCGAAAAAAGGTTCTCGAAAAATTCTATTCGGAAAATAGTGATCGACTGATTCGTCAGTCAAGGATGGGAACGACTCAGCTGATCAATCTCAACTCAATGATCATCGTAACTCACTTTGTGTCACATTGTAGCAGTAACAAAGCTCCCACTTAGTTGACATCCTGACATCTTGCATTGATTATGCATACTACTCTGATACTACTAATAATTACGTCAGAGAAAAAGTGGTAGAAAATAAATCTTGAGGACGAACTACGTTGCATTGTAAATTTCCTACGAGGGCATAAATCTGGGGAGAAGTGTCTTCAAGTTGGCAACGCTGGTCATGAAAAGGATGTTGCGTCTTTGAGAATGGCAGTAACGTCAGCACGTTCAAGATTCTGGCACGTGAGAAAACTTAAGGGCTGAGACAGAAGAATCTATTGCACAAGATCGTGCACCCGGGAGTTAAAAGTGGTCGATTAATCCTCGGCTGAGGATCGTGCAACAGTGGCAGGCCATTCTTGTTCTTTCTTCATTTCTTTTTTCCTCTCCCTTGCTTGCTTTCCAGTTTTTTTACTTGGTTCTCATATCCTCAAGATTGTAAACAATGTACAATTAATCCTACCAGACGAGTATATTATAGGATATACGTTACAAACTGTATTTCTTTTTATACGTATTGTATGGTATATCTTATGTTGAAAGCTCGAGTTGCACGAAGTTGATATTCAAATACGCATATATCAATGTTTTAGTGACGATCCAGAGCCTGTTTTACTCATTAAAGTTAGCATCGACTGTTATTTTTAGGTGCATTTGAAAGTTCATCTTGAGGCTACTGGAGTTGAAGATGGAAGTGTTTTTACTTAATTTCAACTCGCTGGAGAGATAGTGTCTGGCATAAAGTTAGTTACTTTACTCCCGTGTCGATGCTTCTTCCACGGATGCTCTTGAATAAAGTTCTTGAATTACGGTTCTGAAAGGAAGATAATGTTGGTAATTGCATTTATCAATTTTCGGTGTAGACTTTACATTGTATATAAACTCGAAGTTTCTTCTCCGAGACTTTGAATCTGCATTGTATATTTGATACAAGTAATCACATTCATATAGAAATAGAATCAAAGACTGTAAAATCATGAAATTGAAGAATGGTGTGATTGATGCGGCTTTTGTTCTCTTTTTGTTAGTCCTTTCTCACGGAAACCCATGAGCCATTTTCTCAAAGGACCTCTGGGCTCTGACAGAGATTTTCAATTTATCGAAACGTCATTCGATTATCTGGAAATGAAACGGCTTCCACGACATTCGTTACGCTTGGTACGGAAATAGAACTCAGGTAAAGTTTACTGGCCTTTAATCTGAAAGATACCTAAGATAAGAATTAACGCGAGAGTTTATATTGAGAGGAGATCAGTTCATAAATTAATTGTATTAAACAGTTCGTCATATATTGGAATAAAATTAAACTCATAATAACTTGTCTAGCTATTCTATTAGATAATAAAATAAATAACATCCTCTAGCATATCGATAACAATGACGGGGTGAACGGCATTGCACCGAAGTGCGTCAACGACACCGTTGCTTATCTCGAGATTACGTGGACGATGGAGCGAAGACGAGTGTGCTGACTCGTAATTCGTATTCCGATATACGTGGGCCTTCGGATCTGCGTGTAGAATTTCGAAACTGTGGTTTCTGAGAAACTTTCACGGTCACGAAATCGCGATAGGGTTCAACGAAGTTACAAGGGGAAAAACCATCGGGTTTGGTGAGGTCGGATATAATGCCATCATATATAATAACATAAGGGATAGGATTCGTATTATAGTCTCGTAATATAATAAAGACTCGGGCCGATCGGAAACTTTTCTTCGAAGCCGTACGGGTTTTCACTCGAGAAAAGAAAGAGAAGAAAAAAGGCACAAAAACGACTAGGACTGATGCCAGATGGTCGATCTCGGGCCTAATCTGGGCCCAGAAGGAGGGAACACTTCGGAGTTTAGATGCAACGCCATGCAGTTAGTATACACCGCATATAGTCATATATTTTGTACTTGTGTTAGGTATATGCATATGTATATGTGTGTGTGTGACAGTGGCATACCGGCTCGTTTTCCATCGCCATGGGGTTCAAGATATCCCGCGGTGATGCTTTTGACTCGTGGCAGCTAATATGCTACGGCCACTTCTTTAGCACAGATAGGAAGTGACCGCCTTCTCGACAGGCACTATCATCTGTCCAAAATAGCAGGCAGGTTATCAAAAAGGCTCGAGCCAGAAGTTACGAGCTAGTCCTTTTTATGTAAGAGACCAATGAACCAACTGTGGAAAAACTTGGAGGGTGGCCTTACTTTTTGTCAGAGATAGGATAGCTTTTATGGTTCCATTTGTTATTCAGTTTTTTTCTATAGCTAACAAAGCGCCTATTCGGTTTTTCTAAAATGTTTTCTTCTTTTGTTCCAGGTGAGTCCAAATTGCGTCATTTTGCATTTGAGCGTCAGAGAACAAGGCGTAATGTGAGTAGAAGCGAGAGAAGTTGGAAAAAGCTCTTCATTTTTCACAATTCTGAAGAAAGTTTAATTCCCGCGAATTATCGGAAAATCTAGGTCGGTCAGAAAGCCGGTAGAGGTAATATTTTTTCGCAACGTCTGTAATCGGAAACGAGAGAGAGAAATAGCGGAAAGAGCGGGCGGAAAATGTATAAATGGGTGTCCATTGTTCGTGCTGATGGATTTTTAATTACAGTGCGGTAGGCGCCAGAGAAAGGACGAGGGTCACGATATGTTGTGGCATGGCGCTCTGAAAGACGAGATGCTCTTGTTTATCCTCAATGGATACCACGTGGGCACGTACATTAATCCTACGTTCCGCCCACGTGGTGTCGAAATCATGCGTGTCCCCCTTAAAGTACGGTCAACAGTAAATCACTTTCGACGAAGCGTTCGCACCGGTATTGCTACTTTACAATTTTACATCCTCCTGTATGTAAACCGACCCAGTTGACGAAGGATTACCATCGGATTATGGACCTTGGATATTGAGTAGCCCTCTCTATTTTCTTTTCTCAATATATCCACTTTCCCCCTCACTTTTTGCCATATTTCATAAAAAAAAGGGGAAAGAAGAATCTAAAAATGCAAAGACACGGAAAAAATTAGTTACTTTTTTTTGCGGTCTCACGCATCCGTAAGTTATACTTTTTACCGGATTTCCCAATGATCGTGCGAATCCCTAGAATAATATAGGAGTAACGGAAAAAGATGAGAGAGAGAGAGACGGGAAATGAATCATCGTATTGTGTCGGATTTGAGATGGAAAAACTGTCGGAGAAGCATAATCGCATTTCGATTGAATCAGTGCCATTCTTCCTTTCTCGAGAAGAACTTATTCGTGGAAAATGTAAGAAAATTAGGTCATGTTTTAGTCTTAAACTTTATCGGGTTTATTTAAATTTTCTGTAACATATGGTTGTTATATTCGTGAAGCATGAGTAATGATCATATCGTTATCATACGTTTGTTTTCAAATTTCTAATAATATTTAAACGTTTTTAATCTGAGAGCTAGAACAATGAACGCGTTCTAAAAAGGAAGAAGATGATTCACTTAGTACTCCTATTATGACGATTTGCATATATCTTTGACTAATGATTGACCCATACCGAAAGATTGCCCAAATGTAGCATTTCTTCTGCGAACGA
The DNA here is from genome assembly GCA_032275145.1 of Synergus laeviventris. Lineage (NCBI taxonomy): Eukaryota > Metazoa > Arthropoda > Insecta > Hymenoptera > Cynipidae > Synergus > Synergus laeviventris. The sequence continues at coordinate 216,733 of JAUESI010000038.1, forward strand.
AAGCATTTTACGATTCAAGCAGATAATAAGATATCGTAAAAGGAGCTGCAAAGTCACAAATCTCTGAACTGAAAGCCCTTTCTTTTCTGAATTCGAAGGATTTGTGGTTCCTGCGGGCGGTAAAGGTGTTCAAAACTGTCCGCCTCAATTCTCGATGGGGATGTGCAAGTGATCGTAGGGCGTTTTAGTGAATGATGCATGAAATACAAAGTGCCTACTGTCCCCTTTTCACCCCACGATTACCATTGCGGGACGTTACGTGGACACGGCTTCTCCCCTTGTATTATGTCCGTCGATGGAAGTGCGGTTATTGCACATACGACACGACTCATAGCGATTACGAATCCTATCTATAGGCATAGCAGAACTCACACATGATACAACAATGTGCGCATGCACACATTTCACACATTGCGTAGGTATCCACACACTGAAATATTGCGCACACACGACTGGCGGATCATCATCGGCCCGTGCATTCTGTTTGGGCTAAACAGTATTATGTCACGACTTACGCATATATTCCGTATCCGTAATCCGATTTGCTCTTCCGAAATGGTAAACGACGTCCATTGTCAGTCCCTTCGACGGACATCCGTCTCTTGCGATTCTCTTTGAATCTCTGACGCCGAGAGAAAAATAAACATTAAGACTACATCAGTACAGCAAACACTGCAAGTTGTGTAGCGAAAGAATTTTCACGCTGAATAGTGAAAAGCCCCAGGAGAGGGTCGCACAAATCTCAATCCTTTTGCTCGTTTATGTTTGTGAAACGATTTTTAAAACGCTTAACAAGTATAGAAATTGATGGGATTTGATAAACAGAAATTAATCATGAGAAGCACATTGTGTGATTCATAGTCTGAGTCTCCAAGTGGTGGCTACTGTTTTCTAGAAAAAAAAAAGTGCTCTACATCAATGCGTGCTATTCATTCTAACATCGCTAACCGAAAAGTTTCACTGAAAAAAGAAACAGAACTCAGATTTTTTACGGAGCTCTTTTGATTGGGTTAACTCTCAGGATTGCATCATGATTTAAAGTAGCAGACAGATTCGTTGAAACAAAAAATTCGCATGCCTTAAAATTAGTGCTTCTTGGAGACGTGACGAATACATAAGTTACGAAATTGTCTTTTTCTTTCTCTGCTCGTTTCTGTTTTCTTGTCTCTTGATATTCCTCTTTACTCCCATCTCTAATTCTCCATTTATCTCTCTTTTTCTTCTTTTTATGCTTTTTTTATTGTGAGTCTCATTCACCCACACGAAGGGAACTTGAGCGCCTCGCTCGATCTCACTTTAGGGAGATAAGGTCGCCAGAGAGGCTTAATTGCTCGTTTCCTGTCCAGAAGCAGAGCAACGATGAAGCTGGATGAAACATGTTTCATCGTAGCTCCCACTCCTTAACAATGCATCTTTGACCCATCTTCATTCCGTCTATTTCTTAACTGACATGGTCAACTCATCGTCCGCGAGAATTCACTCGTAATTTCGCACGTTCACTCAGTTGAAAGACTATATACTCAATGGATGAAAGACCAACTCTACTTCTACATTGTCATTAATCTTGATAAAAGCTACTCTGTATTTAATTTCCCATTCTGCAGCAATAAATGCCCACGCAACTCTGCACCTTAACAAAGGACGGTTTGAATTACAGGTTATACAACGTTTTAATTAGGAGTAGATGGTACGAGACAAGTTTCGTGTTCCAGCTAGTAGAGACGCAAGTTGTACAATTAACGTTTGGAAGAGAAATGTACTGACAAATAAATCTTGGCTTGAATAATGCAGGTTTCAAAGAAGTATCGATCGATACTTAAATTTAAATACTTCTTTGAACCCAAAGTAAGTTTATTTCTCAGTCCCTTTAAGTTTAAAGTACGCACTAAGAAAAGTTGAGTGACCAGAATGCCGCTAAACATATAGCATATTATTTACCGGAAAAATATACTTATGCGATTGTCGGTCAAAAGTATATGATTTACATCGCTCTCAGCAGAGGACATCGGGGGCGTGCCGCATGTCGACTGGACATTGACAGGGTGAACATTACGTCTGCAGGATCGACATAAAAATCTCATTAAATTCGTAAATGCCAGACGGGGTCGTTTTATGCCCGAAAGCAGACAACAATAAACATCTGGATGTATGCGCTATCTTCTGTTTTCATCCAAACTGACCCCAACTGACCTGATATCATCTCATGATAAAAGCGCCATATCCATTGCAATAAAGCACTCCCATACAATTATAGATGCTAACATAACGGATAACGTGTAACACGCTAATTAGAGATCAATTCGCGATAAACATTATCTCAAATGATGCATTCAAGTTATGGTATGATTTGATAGCCATTGTAATTTTTCAGTTGGTTTTCCATTTCCTATACAACGCTTTGATCCACTTTTGGATCAAACGTGTATGTTAATGATTTAAATTAAATTACTTCCCTAGAAATAATAACTTTTCAGTTATATTTCAATTGAAGCCATGTACAGGATATTATTTCCGTAATTGGCGGTTGCTTATTCGCGGCGGATATATAACTTAATGCAAATAGATTGGTGGAAATATAATAGAAGATGTGCGAACAAGGGAGAAAGCAATTTCAATGCGCCCCTATATATATACAATATACATATGTGTTCCGCGTTGAAAGATCTGACGCGATTCACTCTTCACGTGTTTCCGATGTCTCGTGCGGATAAAATATTCAACTGTCCATATGTCGAGGATGAATCAACGCGTGGGCTGAATTCCTAATTAGAAGCTGATAGACGAACATTAAAATGCATTTACGTGTGCAATTTACGGATATGCTTCAAACTTAATTTCGCATAAAGGTCACTTCTCTGTAAAACGTTTTCACTTCAAAACCGTTATTATCAATTTGCATAGCATACAAATACTCACTTAAGGATTATTCACTCCACAAACGATGCTAATTATATTAGTATAGATAATGTAAAACAATTAGCGAAATGTCAGAGGTTTAATAATTGTATACCTATATATCTATTAGTAAGATATTTATTTTTTGCATTCAAATTAAATTACACCAAGGATAATAAATTAAATAATATATTACACAATAAATTCAGAGTTGCATTGACTCGTTCTAATAATAATTTGAGGCAAAGTCCATTGAAGCCTACGGAAGCAAAATTATACCCTGAAATATAATCTTCTTGCGCAATTCCTGTGTCAGAAGTAGTAATTTCTACATTTGAAAACCACTGTTATTGAACTCAGAGATTACGGAATAGACTCCTCCCATTTTTTTTGCGTAAGTGTGATACCATGAATTATTTCGTGATAATAAGTGTCGCATGGACTATATTTCTCTTGTCAGAGTACATGTGGTGGGTTTAGAAAGGAGAGTGATGGTAATTTGGTTTACCAGGATATTAAACCGCATGTCCAATTGACAGGCGGTCGGAATAGTCAAGCCGATTCGAAATTGTATGATCACAGGAAGGGTGCCATATGAGATTGGTTTCTCCGCATTATTGATTCCATCTTCATTGCGTATGTTGCACCTCGACATATGCATGCACCATGTAAATGTGCATTTAGTGCATACATGTATGTATTAATTCGCATATGGGGAGTTTCCGGTCGGAGCGCGCGACCTAATTCAACGATTAAAGCTTCGTTGTTCAAATCCATAACGACACTCCCCCTAAGTTATCTACGCTATATTATGCATCACGTAACGGGTGACAGTCTCGATAATTTTGTTAACGTTTTCATTTTACTACATGAGATGGGTTTCAGTTTATCACCCATGTAAATTGCTTTTTATTTGAATTTGGAACAATAAGTATTTCTAGATGAAATTAAATTCTGCTGTGTAATAAATTATATGAATGCGTACAATGGTCAAGGTTATTTATTCTTAACAGAGTGAAGCACGGTCTAGTTATGCAAATTAAACGTGAGTCTCATTTTTAATGATCGTGAACGCAAACGGAAGTCGCGACTCACTTTTTCATTTTGCGCGTAGTGTATAACCGCGTGAAAAGAATTTCCATTGGCAATATAGCTACACCCTATACAAAGTGTACAATTTGCATTCTGCATGCATGCATTTGAAGACTACATAAACATAAGCAGACGGAATACGGCTGAATCAACTTTGATTGAATGGTCTCTTTACATGTAGGATTCTTCTATTGATTATGTATGTAGTTGTCTTTAAACATTTTTTAAACCTCTTAAAAATATTCTTTGGATATTAATAAATGTAACTATAATCAGCAAAAAATCTGCCATGAAACTGTCAATCAAAGTTAATTGTTAGTAGTGTATGATATGCAGACTACAATAATAAATTCTGATACAATGAATGGTACGCGCCTGAACGACCTTCTGGAACCGCTTTTTGCTAAAATAATAATTATTATAATTACTGTTTATTCGGTACCAACTGCATATACTATATATTTTTTCTTCGAAGGCAACTATAATTATTGTTGCTCGAAGATTATTACTGCAGGGTCATATTCCATTGCCAATACACACATTTATCTTCCTGTACCAAGGGTATGAGATATGTTCCTTTACGTAACCTCCTCCATCTTAGGATCGATGAAAACGATCGTTTGCGAGAGAATTAATTGCTCTTGCCTTTTTTCTTTATATATTGTATATTGCTATGGTGAATAGTCCTAATATCTCAGATCTCCATCTTCATTTTTAACACGTTTGTTTAGAATTGCAACTTATGCCAACTTGCTAAGATCGAGCTGAGACTCTAAATCACTGCATCTTAAAACTTCATTTCACAAACATTTATGTCTTTGCCACCTCCCCAAGTAATAAAACCTTCAATCTAATATTTTGAAAAGCTTTTTTTACTCCCACACAAACATTAGCAGCCGCATTCGTGGTTGCATAACGTCCAGTGGTCTCGATGAGAAATTACCTTTCGCCAATGGGATTCGAAAAGGAGGATTACGAACGGGACTGGTCCACACGCCGAGGGAGCAGAGAGAAAAGGCTCAGAATTTGGGGGGAGGGGTGATACTCGTTTTCGGGGGTGGGAGGTGGGGTAAGAGAGAAAAATAATAAACAGTCTTCGTAATTTCGGGGGATCGACTCGAGGGGCTGACAACGGCGTGATGTATGTGCCCAAGCATCGCACATATGTTGTCCTTTTGGCACGAGCGTATGTGTACTCGTAATAACACCATGAGGCATGGGGACACCTTCGTGTTCGACTCGATCCCAAATTTGCATAGCCATATTTCTCCTCTCATTACCATTATTATGAGTATTTCGGCATTGTGTGAGCGTCGGACATAATGCAGCGAGAGGTGTCGCGTTGACATTTGCATTGCGACAAAGAGAGCATTCACGCCTCTCTCGATAGACCCTTGAATGTCAGAGAGAAAATGTCTCGCTCTCGAAACTCACTTTAGATTGTAGACAGTCGGATTCGATATTTGATCTACCTTTCGTTGCATTATGCAGGAGGCGTAGGTCGTGTGGTTTTCAATCCGGCGATTCGTTTCATACATGTATGCTACATGCATTATTTCACCCACAGGAAGTCGTTACGTCGTATTTTACACCACTTTGTTCAATTAGGAGCTCGTTATCGAAAATGTAATGAACGCTTGTCCTCATTTTTATCTCGTTATGACATCATTACCAGGACGAAAGCTACATGCTCAACAATTTATCACTTAAGTTCAAACTTGCACTGTTAAACATGTTCATTATTAGAAACGTCCAATTCACGGCATTGTAGTTACTTATATTGTAGTTTTCAAATGTTGGTTATTTATCTTCTAAAACTGTAGCGAGAACTCTCAAGCATATTTGATAGTATTTTGTATTTCCTTTATTGAAGCGCATGTGACAATTTGATAATGACATATTAAGCCCACCAAGAAATTCGTTGAGGACAATAAATCAATTTGTTTTGTCACGTCCGTCAAAGTGAACCAGAATATTAATGAATTGAGAGAGAACATTTATATCGATGACAGTTTATTATTAGAGGAGTGAAAGATATAAGTGGGAACATCGAGGCTATTGAATATATTTTGTTTTTTTTAAAAGCTCTGCATGTGGTCAGAAGTGGTCCACCTCCAGAGACTATGTGGACAATTCACACCCGCCTCACATTGTTGCATGGCTGATGGATTTTTAATCGATCGACTGATCTGAACACATTGTTCAACTCGATAGCCACATTGAGCAACCCTCGATACTGATCGGGTACCCCCTGCATACACTTCGATGACTCTATTACGAAATATAGAAAATCGACAAATCAATGGCATGAATGAATATTGTTAAAGCTCTTCAAAGCCGATGTTATTGCTGATATTTCCTCTAAACTATTATTTCTTATAAAAAATTATTATCCAAGTAGT
>JAUESI010000038.1:223221-251557 GCA_032275145.1 Synergus laeviventris
TATCTCCAAAATACCAGAGAAACGGTTTTTTTTTAAATTTCGCGAATTTTGTGAATGTGCCGAATTTGAAAACTATATCTTCAGGTATTCATATTTCATTGGAATTTCAGGTATTTTATTAAGGAATTTTATGAAACTTATACTCAGATTCCTGAAATTCGACAAATTTGAAATCGTTTGAGTTTTTTTGTAAAGAGCTTTTAGCTCAAGCAGCATTTCGTAATATAAATATTCAAAGAAAGGATTTTCGGTAGGATGCTCGTGAATTTACCATTTTCACTTGATTAAATTAGACGCAAATAATCTCCCAACCACGAATACAATCTCTCCTTTCAACAAAACCACATGTCGCTCCCACAGAATCAACTTTCATCCAATTGGCACGCCGCGCTGCATATCCACAGAATAATGGGACCAATTAAGTGAATTAATTTAATAAACATGCCCGACGGACACAAAACCAGGAAGGTAATTTGACGACATCGAATCAGAATTCAGGAAAATGCAATTTCATATTATATACGATCTGTTAATTATGATTGACGGTTAATTCCAGAACCTGATTATAAATTTGACATTTTTCTTTTCTTAGATAACTTGACAAAAATTAATTAGCTTCTCCCAATGATTTCCATCTCTCATTAATTATACAACACTCTTGAATTCTCCTTTCAATATGGATTCATTAACATATGATAATTCGACTGCATTGAATTCCACTTCGATAATTATAACTCTCTCTCTCTCTCTCTTTTCTCATAATATTTACATATATAAATACCCTATAGTGCATAACTAAATTATATTCCGTTTCCGGGAGAATAAAAGCCCATAAAACCTTTTTTTCCATTTGAAAAACTTTGAAAAAACTTGGCATTATTAAAAATGAATCTATTCTCTCTGATTTCGGAATGACAACGAACTGAATTGAATTTTAGTGGTTTGACATTTTGCCACATGATTTTCACCTCCTGAAAATTAACCGCACCTATGCATATGCAGAGCAAATTGCAATTGGTTCTCCATCACCCCATAAATTATCATATACCTTGCGCACGTGCGTTCCCCAGCGAAACCCTAATTTGGAATCAATCGGGTCGAAAAAGTCGCATCAATCTCCGAGAACGAGGCTTGTGAATCATGAAAACTGCGTGACCGTGGTCCATCCAAGCGAAAGGACAATTTTTTTAGCCCCTTCCGTTTTTCAACGATTTCGGTGGGAGGGAGGGAGAGTTTGACAGACAGATGTCCAACGATCCGCGCGATGTCACGCATGAATATGTTAATAAGGTCTTCGCTTTGCGCTTTGAATCCGCGCCATGATTGATGACTGATTGCGGTGTTTTTTTTTTAGGGCTTCACCATTCCATTCTCGAATTTGTGTACGGTCTGTGGCAGAGTATAACTGGTCCATTCTATGTTCTTTGACAGTTAAAGCAACGGAATTTCAATTATATCACTGACAAAATTACCCTGGGAAAAAAATCTTATTTTTCCTGAGAAAGTCGTCTCTTGAAGGAAAATTTGTTTTTGATGGAATCGGATTGATCGATGTATTTGAATCTTTGAGGCAAAGCCTATCTATTAAGATCTTCTGAACAGGGGGAGCTCTGCACAAAAATTTTTGTAGTTGAATATGTACATAATTTTAGAACTCATCGCTTTTGAATGATTAGATTTTGAATACATTTGAACATTTGAAATGGTTGAATTTGATTAATCATGCAATTCTGAATTTACTTTATAATATTATAATAGGATATTTAACCGATAAACACAGGATTCGAATATCCTACAAAAAAAGAAGGAAAAAAATGTTTTGGTGGGTCATGCATGCTGGGTGCACCTGGGGATTAATATATCCTGCATTCGGATCGAATAGACACCGGAGTTGCAATAAGATTTGAGGATGAGTTGCAATAATAATAAAGAAAGGTATCGACAATTTTCTTTTCTCATAAAGAAGACCCAAGAGAGCGATAAGTCTTGGAAAAGCAGACAGATAGTAGACAGAAACCGACGTGCTCGTTGTTGAAGGAAAAATTGCAGCTGCCGCAGATGCGGTATCTGTATATTTGTTTCAAAATCGTTTCTTCTTCGTAGGGGAGCCGCACGCAAGGCGTTACTCAAAGATTTCATATTCGACGTTGTTGCGGCTACAGTGTCGAGTGTGTCTATCATGCGTCTATTCAACATAAGTCCGCCCCATATCTATAAAGACTACACCTTTCACAGTTTTCAACCCACACTTTACGATCGAGCATCTGCCTAAGGGCAATTTACTTGACTAGTTCCTAAAAGTCTTTAAACGCCATTTACGTGCTGCATCGACTCAATGGCGTAAACTATAGAATTTTCGAAGAAGCCTCCCTCGAAGTTAAAAAGTGTTTAGTGTCTAGACACTCTAGACATCATCAATCTTTTTGAACTTAGAGTATCTTAGTTTCCAAATTTAGAAATTTTCAATTTGTATAATAGTCTTATCGAATAAACGAAAGTCTCATTTAAACTCAATAAATTTTAATAGCCTAATAAAACAGTTCTATTTTTTAAAGTGGAATATAGCTAAAGAAACATGCTGTGAATAAATTTATTTTAATGTGAAATCGATTAATAGTTTGTGGGTTGAAAATTTTAACTTCTCTCAATATGTAAAAATGTAAGATCAGAATTCAAGTCAAGTCTTGGAATTTCGGCCTTCCTTGAATAAAAAATTGTCTAATTTAGTAAATATTCTTTGTTTATTATTGCTCTTCTCTGACAGAAGTTAATCATCATCTTTTTGATTCTCAGGAGACAGCAGCTTGAGCAATCGGTCTACTGCGAGTCCGAATCACGCAAATCCTCCGGAGAAGATCGCCACGATGCCCGAGGCGGAAATTCGGACAAAGTCAAGGTAAGATAATTATCGCAGTTATCTCGTAATAACGACTATACACTCGACCTCAAAGACATGAAGCTTTCACGACTAAAATTGACAGTGTGGCAGTAATCTTCGATCCGAGGTAAAAATTAATGCTCGTATGGATGTATCGATCCGCGATCATATTTTATGACGTTAATTATGTCATGAATGTTCCAACCTTTCGATGTGTTAGCAATGCTGACGTACTCGGAAAAAAAAACTTGATTGCTTTTCCTGTTTTTTCAACACCTGTCGATCAACTGTCTAACCTTTGTATAAAACACAAAGGATGTTACATAATCATTTCACGTAGTCTGCATTACTTCACAAATTCAAACAATACGACATGTAACTCTTGTATAAACGATTCGCAAAAAAATGCAGAAAAATAAATGTAAGTTTGGATCGGTATATAAATTCATAAACGTTGTTGTTACATCACGACAAAAAGTATCTGTCATATTATAAATATATGGTAAGGAAAATTAATAATATGAAAATAAATTTCAATAAACCTTTATTTGAATATAGTTTGAAATTGTGAAATTTCAAATTGGAATCAATAACAGTTTCAGCATATATGGTGCTAGTTTAAAATTATTGAAATATGGACATTGAATAAGTTATCTGAATACGTATTTTCTTTTTTGATACACAGTAGCAAATTCTTGTGTTGACATGATTACAGGGAGCAACGCAAGATTTATTCGAGCTACTCGAGAGGGTGCAGAGCTCGAGGCTTGACGACCAGCGTTGTGTGCTTCCACCATACTTCACGCAGGTAAGAAACATCTTTCTAAATTCTAAACACTATTTACATTCCATTCAGAAGCTGAAAAAGGTGCATAAGTGCAACTTGAACCCGACAAAGAAAAGGAATAAAGTAGAAAGAGATTTCAAATTACAATATTTTGTGCGATATTGCACAATATACTCATAATCTAAAGGCACCCGTATCAATTCAACCGCTCGCCTACTCACTTCCGGCATTTATACGCTTCGGCGGTTTAACTATTCGTTTCGTGAGATTCCACTTTAAGACAGTGGCCGGGTAAAGAAAAGTCAACTGAACGCTCACAAATAATGCATAGCATCTAATGCAGAGACCTGAAACAAATTTTGCATTATTAACGAACTTTCCCCGAAGAAGAAGGTACTTGGAAACATTCGTGTTTTTGTTCCTTTTTAAACTTTTATATGTTTAAACTTTGCGTTTTTATCATTTCAATAATTTAGGCATACTTCCAGCAGCCATACTATTAATTATTAGCAATTCGAGGCACGTGCAGAAAGTTGAAACGTGAAAACAAAATGATTATGACATTAACTTTTGTACAAAAACATTTCATTCTCGTCATTAATTCTAGTCTCTCTATAGCTAATAAGAGAGTAGGAGAAATTCACAGAAATGTGAAAAACGAGCTGACTCCACATTCTGGGAAAAGGTTAATAATTGTGAGCAACGAGATGACGTTTTCTCATAGTCTGTTATGTAACCAACATCGAAGCTCAAATCCGCTATTTTATATCTTTTCATCCCTTCAAATATAGATACATATTCTATACAGTTCACGTTTTCACGAGAAACCTCTCATGTATTGCTTTATGTCAGTGTCTCAATTTTTCCTACGCTTTTTGCCGCTTTTCTGATTCCTCATAAGTAGTCTTTGTGCCCGCTCGTTCGTCCACTGACCGATTAATACTGCTGGATGCTATGAAGTATAATGCATCGTGGATCCCCATTATTTCCTGCGCAGAACCACTCGAAGATGGATGAATGTAATTCTTCACGCGTCCCTGTATGTGTGTCCGAAGGGTACGTTACAATGTTACATCGTTACATGTTGGAAACGTGTTCAGGGAGAATCATTCGGACACGCAGTGTGTAATGAAATCGAGATGAAAAAAGTGCAGTCTCATAATACAAACGCATATAAACCTATAGGATATAGTGTCACACCAGATCAGCTGGTCATTTTCGTCTAATACCTATTTACAAATTTTCCATACATTTTTGGAATAAATTCTCTTGAATATCTGCACCTAAACTATTCCAATTTGCTATTCCATTAGAAACCTTTCTAATTGAAATTCATTTCAATTACCTGTCCTTTCATTTGAGAAACTCCGAACAGAGCAATATTAAACGTTTCCAATTTCCAACCCTCAAAACTTCTAGACTTTCAAATAACTCATTAAAAATCTCGCCTCTTGACCCAACTTCCAATTTAGATCGCCGTTTTAATTCGTAACTCGACCATGCTTCACTCACTCGTGTGTGCTTTGCAATCTAGGTTGAACCATTGTCCATGGGGGAAGAAGATTCGTCTAGTCACGTGCTAAATTGTCAACTTTTTTCGAAGTGACAAAGGCACTTTTAATCTGAATGAAGACCGATTCATATTTTCAATCAATTCAATCAATTAAACGCAAAGACTTTCATCCAAGTCCCCCGATCTCATTTTCCAGATTGAAGTTATTGTTCCATTTTATTTTTTAAAAGGGGAAAAAATGCTCTGGTCATTTAGTACTTTGCAGAGAAGAATCTATCAATCGTATAAAGTAAGTATGGGAACCGATTAGCCGAGAGTTTGTCCTTTTAATCGGATTTTTTTTGATAGGTTTCTTTTCATCTGAATGAAACAGCATTTCTATTTTTCAATCACACTTTTTTGGCGTATAAAGAACTTGACCTAAGTGCCAGGTTATAATTAATCATCGCCTGCAATCTTTGTCTTTTTAGCAAAGTTTCGTAAAGTCTATAGAATGCTAAAAAGTTCGATTGAAAAATTATTAGGAAGTTTTGAAAGTAAATTTTAAAAATTAGTGTAACAACGACGGTGAAAAGTAGCTTTGTTGGTGCAATCTTGCTTCATGGTTGGGTCGAAAAGAACGGCGTAATCAAGTCAAGGAGACCCAGCGTTGAAATCGGGAAAATCTCTTAACGAAGCCTGTGATTAATTTACCCCTTTCCGCTCCCCTCCACAACCCTTTCCAATTACACGTACTCCATTCACTCGGAACGAAAATCGTTAGTTACAACCAGAACGCAAGTTATTCATATTATTATACATTTTTATAACTCAATTATTATATGCCTATATATATAGTTGTGGCGGACTAGCTAGTTAAAGTGGCTACCTTCTCCCTACCACAATTATTACCAATACGTCATAGCTCAGCGGCATTATTCGCCGCTGAGAAGTAAGACGACTCGGGTTCGATTCCCCGCTCCTGCCGAATTGTCGAGTATAAAATTTTATGTGCGTCTAAGGCAGCAGGGTCTGTCACATTGCCTTACTGATGACTCCAGTTACAAAAGGTATTAAAGTTTCATACAAGAATTTAATTATACTGTAACACATTTTTTATTCAAAGGAGACAATATTTTTGTAAAAACATGCCAGGAAATAAAATTGTTTCCTGTCAGTGATCATTTGTCACAGTTTGACCCTGAAAGCTTCCTTAATGAATGAAAAATATCACCACTTAAAGTCAATTATATCTTTCAGCAAATGTCTTAATAAGAGTATCAAAAAAAAACTTCCGGTGGTTAAAAGGAAAAGGAAACAGAAAAAAGTTGTGAATTTTGTCTCATGAGATAATAAAATTGTTATGATGTAGCATCAGCATTTTTTTCCGCTATCATCTCGTCCGGTCTTGGAATAAAAACATATGCTTACCACGTGTTGGATGACTTCCCGCCGCCTTGATTCAAGTTTGACGTGTGTATATTTCTTTATTTTTTTTAATTAGCGGATAAAGTAGAACTCGTGATTTATCCTTCAAGGAGATAAAGAAGATTTCTTTACTTTGATGGTAATGGAATTGGTATAGGTAGAGTCGGTATGGAAGAAATTTGTCGGTAGTGTAACACTCATCGGTAAAGAAGGAATTTTTTAACAATATATTAAAGGTGGCGCTGTTATTTCTTTAAATCCTGTATGTATTTATAATTTGACTCTGAAAGGTAAATAAGAGAATTGTTTGATTTTTGGAATGAATTAGGAAACGAATTCAGTTTATTTCACTAATTTGTATAACATTAAATTGATAGTTAAACCCTAACTTATACCAGAGAGCTTATATTATACGCGTAGATGTGTTATACAAAAACGTTCCCTATATTTACACTTCTTTCTAATAAGAGAGACTGTGAACTGTGAAGTCAGAATTACCAAATTCGGTCCTTGATTATACAACTGGATGACAAATGATCATGCTTTTCAAGGTGTGGCTTTTGAAAGGACAATCAGATAAAAGGGCAAGTCTAAATAAATTATTGTAAAACCAGTCGAGTCGACTATGTGTAGGTTGGACTCGGCAAAATTTAACTTTTTTATATTTAGCAGAAGGAAAGGCGGAAAGAGGAGATGTGAGACGATTTGCAGGATGTGGGGGAGGTTCCAGCGTCTCTTCCGGTCGAGTAGGTATGGTGTACTCAGACTCTGGTGTACTCTAGGTACACCATATAAAATATACATAAACTGAGTCTGCATTTGCTTTTGCTGATGCACCTAGACCGGAAGTCCCGCTTCAGCCACTTCAGCGTCATGCCATGGTTTTTGCAGTGGTTGTGCGGTAGACGTGATTTTCAGATTCGAATCTTGTCTAACCAACGTGAAGATCTCAGATTTCGACAGTGAGACTCCCTGGAGACGAAGTACATTGTACCAAATTGTACTTACAAAACTACTCCAGGGCTACCTTTTAACTTTTGACGCCGCTTCTTTATTTTCATATCATGCCATGAGATTCGATTTAAAAAGATGGGAACAATGTCTACGTGGTTTGGTCTTGCGCAACCAACTTGGGTAACAATAACTGGCAACTGCGAAAGGTCTCGGACCTTGAGAACCTTGAGAATCGGCGCTTCGCTCATTACAATTGTATCGGAACACAAAAATCTACGTTCGCTGACCTCAATGATGAAATTACCCGCTGAAGAAAGAAGAAGAAAAATCTGTTTTTTGAATGATTAAGTGTCAACTATTATGATGCATTTCAAAATTTCGCTAGTTGCAAATCATTGGATCCCATGTTTACGTTTGATATGGGCCGATCAATGTTCCTAAAACTACGTGATCAACTGAACGTTTGGTCGTAAAATTTACAACATTTTTATATGGGGGAGAGGGTCAACATCACATTGCCTCGCAATGTGGGTCTTTAATACAGTTATATAGACTTTACACATGCATCACGGATTTCTAGCATATATAGTCTCGTCGACGCCTTCCGCATTTGCAATTGACTCACTTCGCGATAACTCTTTAGTTTACACAAACGTGACCGTCTCTATCGAATTACCCTTGCATACCCATACTGATACCCACTATTGTACCCACATGCATTCTCAATTCTCAACGTTCACACGCGGATGATCACCGTATTGACTTGACGGAAAACTTACTTATGGAACTCGTCTCCCATCGGAATTAATTTCTTTGATCGCGTTTCAGACTGGCAACTAACTCAAGTAATTGATACGAAGATTGAAAAATGACACCTATTAAAAATAGAGTAATTTTGAATTTATTATATATTTCACCTATTCGGGGAATTTATTCCCTTTTCAACTTTTTTCAATTGAGACAGTTGAATCATGAGTGGTTTTCAATTCTTTTCAATTAACTTGAATTGTTTTTGTACTCGTTTGAATTCGCACAATTATTATTTTGAATTGAATTGAAATATTTTGGACGTTGGTCGATAGACTTTTTTCCCTTCATAATATAATCCGAGCGAGTTTCCTTCTCTACTTGGCATGAACAAATCAGAGGTATGGATCTCTCTCTACCGCTCATTCAGATTCGAATCCACCCTTGTCGAAATCTATTACCGAGTTCCGTGAAATCGATATCGTGATTTCCTCCGATAAGGATATATTTTATAGTGCCGGATCTTCGCGTTCGTGGTATATTTTGGGGCAGGAAGTAAGCCAATGTAATGGGAGAAGTGGACACAAAGGAACGGGATGCCAGTGGTGCACACCTTCCAACAGCGAAATAAGTCGACCACGAAATGACATCCGTTCTCTGTACCATGTCGGTGCTTCCTTTCCAATTTCTCGTCTCTTTCTATCTCTCTCCATCTCTCTTGCCCACCTGTCATTTTCATCTACTCTTCACTTGCAGGTTCTCAAAATGAAACAGTGAAAGATTCTTTGTTGTGAGAAACTCCCATAGTAAACTTAACGAGATAATAAAACTGTTCGCATTCTTTATAGTTACGAGTTTCTTTCAGGACAAGGTGTATAATTTCTTGAAGAAATAGAAATGCTAGCTCTAAAGAATAGAAAGTAGATTCTGTCTACTTTTTTGCAAAATTCTATTCCATATGCCTTCACAATATTGGATATTCTAAAACCTTTGGAAAGGTAATGTTTGCCAGCAATTTATGGAAAAAGCGGAAGCATCGATTTTCAGTAAAGCTTTTATTTATTCTCACACTATCTAAAACATAGGTATGCATAACATTAAATATATTTATAAAATGTAAAGCGAAGGACGAAAAAAGACAGATATTGATTTCCAGTCAAATATTTGTTTATTGTCATACGGTAAAGAAATGAAAACTTGTCTGTCAATATGCTAATGTAAATTTTAAAGTTACTTATAAAGTGTGCCAAAAATGGTTTATCTATTGTACGCGCTGAGTAATTCATCAATGAGGGCAATACTTGAAATTGCATATCTATGTCACGTATTTTGACCTAGTCATAAAAGATGGCAAAAACTCTATATTCCACCTTATCATAAGTCCAGTTTGTGGTAATCTCCTCCACTTTCGTTCGAATTCTCTAAGACAGGGAGCAATAGGTTCCAGTCCCACAACTTAAGCAGCTTCTACGAAACATGCTTTTACTTTCTTCATTATGGGCATACCATTTCTATCCTTACATTACTGAATAAATAATTCACTTTAACAGATGAAATCACTGATTTTTTCGCCAAAAGGTGAACGATCTCATTCCTATTATATACCTTCAGGCTGTTGTAGATATTGTCTCGCAAAAGTGGTGTCAGATTTGATTTATGAAGATCCTCAAAAGAATTAATCACAAGCCCTGAATTGGTCATTAATTTGACGTCTGTCAAAATACTGCGTCGATCTCCGACGAAAGGACAAGAAACCCGATGAAAGCGAAGAAGTAAACGATCCTTTCTGCAGATTTATCTAAAAGAAGAGGAATTGATTCCAAGCATGGCTGCGACTCTATACAAAGGACTCCCAAATTCAAGGTCAAAATCCTAGAGTAATCCCAGTTGAGTAGTAGTGAAATTAAACTTGTTTATACTTCCTTGGACATCAAATAGAATCACTTGAAATAATAAAATTTTAGGTCTCGAAGTTAGGGAATTTCCAATGATTTTTTTGATGTTTAGGGGTTGATTTTGAGGGTGATCTTAGGTTGTTAGGGGATAAAGATAAAATTTTAGGTCTTCGGAGCTGTCTAAGTATTACGTAAGATTTTCTTGACCTCCATATTTTTATTCAAAATATATTTTTTAGCCACGAAAAAAAACGCTGTTAATTAAGTTGGATGAAACTGTATTTATTCTTTCATAAATAAAATAATGACAAGATGCTTTCGTAATACTTAGACACTTCGCTGACAATTTTCTCACGATTTTAATCAGTGAAAAATCTACTGGAAATCAGGGAAAAGTAACTGAAACTTTCAGTAGTATAGTAACGATTACCGACAATTTCAGTGACTTTTTACTGATTTTTAGTCAATTTGCATCGAATCAAATCTTGAAAAATGAGTCTCTAAAAATCAGTGAACTTCCACTGGTTTAATTTTAGAGAGCAGCCCCATTCTGCTTTTTACAACAAAAAAAAACCGTAAGCGTTTCATAATTTTTTGTTTCTTCTGGCATTGTTCATATTTATATTATAAAAATATATCAAAAGAAGTCGCCTGTGTAGAATCCGCCCCTGGTTCAAGCCGGTAGGATACAGAAAGTGCGGGGGGAGTAGTCGACCCACGATGGAACGATGGAAGTGAAGCCTAAAGCTTGAAGCCAGTCGCGCTCCTGCCTTCCTGCGTGATCGCGTCCCTTTCATTATACTCGGACCTATACGTTCGTATAGTGCATTTATTCGCGTGATCTCTCTCATGCCAACGGGTTTTGCGCCCACGATCAAACACTTTCTATTCTGACCTCGGTTCGCCTCTCAACTAAATCCCTGTGGGCGTTTCTACTTATCTCCACATTAAACTTCACTCTCCAAGTTCATTTCCGTCCAAAACCCGAAAAAAAATCTAAAAATTCTCTTCAGAAACGTCAAAACCCCGAATAAATATTGTCCATCTCGCAATCACCAAAGCCGGTGAGGATGACAGCTGTTCGGGATTTAAATCCGCGCAGTAACAAACTATCACGTGCTTCAAATCCGCGAGCGAAAGTTGATCGGTGTCGGGACGCGAGATAACTGCTGTTTGAGGTTTGATAAAGTGTTTTCATGTGAATTCAAATTTTCGACTCAACAAAACCCTGTTTTGTGTGTGGAAGTGTGAAAAGCGGAAGGAGGCGAAAACAGCTGTCTTTTTTTCAAGGAAAAGAAGAGAAAGAACAGACGGAAGTGACACTTGTAAGGAAACTGAATTGAAGTTTTGATCTTTGCGGCACGAGGGTCGCATTTAACTTTAAAGTGGCCTTTGAAATTTGAGAATAATCAAGACTGTTTCTAAGTTTACTTAAGTATTCGCAATCCGTCCGTGACGCAAGAAGCGGGAATTAGAAGGAGAAGAAATAGAAGAAGAAGAAGAAGAAGAAGAACAAGAAGTTGAGGAATCGCGGGGTTGAGAGAAGAGTTTATTTACGTTTCGAGTGTTTTGCAAGCTCAGACTTTGCGTCGCCGGATTCAAACTATCAAAACGGAACTCGATTATCAATCATCGTGACCTCGAGAATGAAAAGAATCATTTTCCTCTTTAGTGATATAAAATCTAAATAATTTAAAACAAACTCTTAGCCTCGTACTTGAAGAATCAGTGTACAGAGTTTTACGTTGGTAATTGCTCTGATGTTTGGTGAATCGTTAAGAGAGGACTCGTTGTCAGTTGGTTTTAGTTGTGAATCTTTGACAAGCAGTGAGGGAAGAAATTTTCATATTTAAAGCCCTTATAGAAGGCAAGTGAAAGAGGGAATTAGGAGAAGAACCGAGTTCAACACAAAGCGATCATGATGGGTGTATTGAGGTGGAGGCAAGACTTGAGGTCGGAAGCTGGTCAACAGAGGTCCAACTCTGAAAGGACTACACACTCTCACACACTGCCGAAACTCGTCACACAGGTAAGCACCTGAGCGCGATTTCGGTGCGAAAATATATTGGTTTCGGAGGTTTCACTTTCAACCTGAAAAACGATTCTAAAGATAAGCCAGTTTTTTGTTGTCATAAATTACTTAATCCCTGAGATTCAAATCTTAAGGGTAAAAACTGCCTTCGGCAATTTATATTTGTTAAACAGAATGAATTATTTAAAAACTTGAAGCCTCCAAAACTCATTGATTCCAATTTCAACTCCTGGTAACTAACAAGAAAAGATATTACTACTGAAAGAAATCCATTTCGCGAAAACATACGTCACTTTAACTATATACCCTCACCTAAATTCTCGACGATAAATCTCAGAGAAAAGACAAACAAGGGAAAATCTTGTTAGATTTACCTTAATACTGATAAAGCTGGTTCAAATGGACATCACGTATTCCAATATTCTTCAAATTGATATTCATTTATATCTGCCAAATTAGCCACCATTAATCAGTTTTATAAATCTTACCATGTTTAGTTAACGATAAGAAAGTTTCACTTGTAGAGCAAGAAACTAGATTATTTATTGATGTAATTAAAGTCTATCGATTTTCTCTGGCGAATGAGAGTGGTATAATAATTAATAGTATTAAATAAATCACACTAAGAATCTAGCAAACTTGACTTCGAGAAATGATTTCACATCCACAAAACACGAAGCGATAAAGACTGAAATACGTTTAATGCTCGGTTTAATGTTTTTTAAATTTACAAAAGCCGAATGCTCTGTTCATGTGCTGAAACGTTTTCTTCTTGACTGAGTAATGATAAAAACTGCTTTTATATACGCTTGTTATGTGCGATCTGTTATATACCAGGAAAATTTTCGAAGCGTGTAATGTAATCAAGTAATATGCATACTTCATGGTTGATTAAGACATATTTCATGGATCATAATTACTCTAATCGAACATGATCGTTCCTCTACGGTTGATCAAATAGTGTGGTGTTACATCGGTGTTTGTTTACCCAAGGCGCTGTAGATTATAGAATGAATTATCTTATACTGTCTTCACTGTAATCACATCGTCCTTTTATAATCAATGGTCCTATAAATATGCCTTAGGCACTCATTACTACAATTACAATGTATATAGAGTTTGAGAATTTATGACGCAATGTGAATCGTGTGAATTATTGTGAATGTGCAATGATCATATTATATAGATTTTACTGAAAATGAATGCCAGCTCTAAATGAAATACAGTAAAGGCTAATAGCTTGCTGAACTCGACGAGGGTCAGAAAATTAATTAATTTCGAGTCTTTATATATACGGTGAAAGTAACTCGATACAAGGAACAAAAAGTTAGAAATAAAGATTTTGGTAGCATCCCCGAAGACACCTTATCGGTGAAACCATATATGACGAGTCGGTATAACCAATGAATCACAATCGATCCGTAGGAGAGCTCCAAGTAGTCGATTTTCCGCTCTCTAATTCTACTGCTTACACTAGAGTTTACATTAACAGCATGCTCTATCAAATCGCTTCTTCTGCCTTTATATAAAGAGCAATCAAACTCGTTTCAGACTTCTCTTATGTCGATTAAGCATCGAGTCGATTGAGCACGTGCACGGATAATTTCAAGAGGCCTTTAATTTTTAACTCTCTGAAAGTCTGAGCGAAGAAGCGAAAGAGGAGACCTTTATATCTTTACAAGTTTATAACTCGAACAGAGTTTCTATCTGAAATATATATATATATATATGTATGTAACTATGTATATGCCTTGCCTGGAAAGCCAGGTCATGGGAAAACGAGATTTTTCAGAAGACTTTAGACAGAATGAGTAGAGACGAAGTTAACGGTTGCGGAGAAAATTGCCACGAACGAGATCACTAAAGTTAACAGTTAGACTGCAAAACCGCTTTCGCCAGAAAGAAGAGCGTCTGATACTTTTTCTATGTGCCATCTCGATCCATGCTCTCTTTCTTCGTTTCTGTTACCAGATTCCCAAGCTACAAAGGAGATAAATAACGGTGTGGTCGAAAAAAATCAACTGGAATAAAGGCAAAGGTTAAGGCCAATTTCCAGTTGCTGTTACCTTTCTTTCTTTCGTAATAGTCTTCTTCTGATCGTTCAATATTGAATATTGTTGAGATCTGGCATTTTTGCAGCGGTTACATCATATACGGTTTTGTATAAAAATCTTGGAAGATTTTACGAAAGGAGAACCATTCGTAAAAATAAGAGCTATAATCACACTCAAGAGATTAAAAAGTCGTAATACTTTCGCTGCAGTGGTGATAAAAGTAGATTTTTGCATATAATCGGAGAAAATGAGTGTTTCCTGAATCTCATAAAACATGAAAGTACTGCTAAAAATGAGATGGTATGTACTGTATGTTCCGTGTGTAAATATTGATTCCACAAGTGAGGACTGTTTTTTCGCCGTATGAATTATTCTTTCACGAGAACCTCATCAGCCACGTGATGATTTCTACAGCTTTTTACGAGACAGTTCATATAATGAAAGTAACGATCGCGTCGTCGCCACGAGAATGTAATATCAACTTTATGTGTATCGCAAAGTACACTATCGAACAAATTGGCCCGATATCTCACTGCATGTGGTATAATCCAGAACTCGTTATGCTGATGGAGAAATGTCCGTATACAAACTGAAATTTTTCTCTCCTTTGTAGTGAATGTGAGTCAGCGGTGAAATTGTCGAGGGAATTAGAATGTGAAGTAATTTAGTCATAGAGAGATTTATGCCACCAGCGATGATTTAATTAACTAAAGAGATTCAAAATGCTAGAAATTTGCAATCAAATTAATTAATAAATTCAATTAAATGCTATAAGTTTCCCAAAAATTAAATCAATAATTTTCGAATGGAAAGTTGAACCTTTTTTTCTCGGGATATTAACTGAAGTGAAAAATTGCTCCTAATATGCAGAGGATTGTATGAATAAGATCAAGGTTGTTGGAGATTGGAAGCCTCTATTTATTAGCAGTGGGGTCTATTTATCTTGAATCCGAGTGACACAAGACATAAAACATAAAACAGATTTACAGCTGTTCCAGTTTTGTCCACTCCCTAATAAAGTCGAACGTCACTGAAACTCATATGAAATAACTGAATGATTGACAGAATATGTGAATATTCGAATATGCGAGTTAATTTGCTCGGGGGATCTCACGTGCCAAGAAACAACAAAAAAATATGTGCGACAAATCGGTTACCGATATATTTTGCCGACATTGCACTCTTCAGGTGTGATCGTTAACCGGAAACTCTCGCCATCGTCATCACTAGACAGCTGCACTATAAAAGCCTAGCACCTGGCTTACTGTTTAGGCTTCAGGTTTAGTTTCGGTTCGGGTTGTATCCACCATCATTTTTTTGTCGTTAGGGCCGTTGGGCACGGTTCCGGAATCTAAAGAAAAAATACCTTGAGCACTTTGGATACGCCCAATTAAGTTTCATCTATGGTTGTAATTTATAACACTATCATTTTTGCCAATTTCCCTTAATAAGAAATCATTTTTTTAAAGACAAGGGCGTTGCAATTTGAACTTCTTAAAGATAGGGTAGGCTGTAGATCGTTCTGAAGTTAAAAGCAGTGTGGTAACAAAGTTTTAAATATTGGAGGCCTTGAAAGTTGAAGGACATTAAAGGTAGTTTCCAAAAGTTGAATTTAAAAGAAATGTGAAAAGTCGAGGAGAAAAATTTAAAGTTCAAAGATTCAATATATTTGAAGGGTCATATTTTTGAAGGATGGTAACAACAAGGGGAGACTGACATTGCAAATGATGTTTCGAGTATACCAGTCGAGAGTGTGACTTCACTGATAATGTAATTGAATAGTAATTGCTGTTAATGCTGCGTTGAGACAATACCTGATATGAGTCTCGAGTGAACACAATGGATCTTTACAATTCGAGGAAGTATGTAATTATAAAAGTGGCTTAAGGTGTGAAACAATGACCATTTCACTATTAATTTCAGCTTTTAATCTTTGAGAATTCTCTAATCAACTTTCAACTTACAAATTATTCAAAGAATATTATTCATTTTTAATATTCTGAATTTCCCTACGAGCCCTAGATTTCCGTGAAAATAAAGCATTTAAATTGAAATGCACAGCTGTTGTTGAAAAGCGTGGATCATCAACCTCTCATTATTCTAAAATATTTTTCCTCTCTTTTTTTTTAAAGCCGTTATTATGTCAATCAAGAGGATTCCAAGACATGTTGCTTCGCGCAATATGTAGACAGTTAGAAACGAAGCGAGAAAAGAAATAAAAGAAAGAAATGAAATAGAGAGAGACATGTTGAGTGCCTAGACTTGGTGCAGGAAGCAGAGCAATTACCTCGGCATATTTCTTGCTTCCCTCGATTCGTGGGGTTGAGTGAGGCGATTGCGCGAATCCGGAAAATAAAATGCCAGGCTTCTCTAGACGGGAACGCGGAAAAACGTGGAAAGCGATAATCATCTTTTTCCGCGTTAAATTTATTAAGCACACCTCACCACGAGGCAAATGATCACCTTAAAAAGCATATTTCCATTATAAATAGTTCCTTATTTACATAATAAATTTATGAAATAACTTTCACGGAAAAATTACAATTACAGTCAATAAAGTAATATAATATATTTCTAATATATTTCTGCATTCTGCAGTTTATCGGCTTATTTTGAGGTCAGTTATGGCCAGAAAAAATCTCGTCTCCCCTTCTTAACGAACCGCAACTAATGGAACACCAGTTGTAAGTTGTCACATCTTTAATAATAGGTTTTTCGTTTCTTTCATTTCTTTCTCATCTTTTTCAGTGCTTTTTTCACTTTTTTTTTTACTCTTTCAGTCCTAATTAGACTTTATTTACTTTTGACTCCAACTTTTATTGCTGCAGGTTCTATTTCCATCCATGGGATAATATATTCCACAATTTTTACTCAGTTTTCAATTTTAGAACAATGCAGAATCCGTTTCGAAAATTTTTCAAATAGAACTCTTTCAGAAACAATAACGTAACGAGCTTGAAAAAGTTCCGTTACATCATTCTCTTCAAACAGCATCTCGTTTCTGGTTCAACTAGTTTACGTCAGAATTTTTTTAGTCTTCTATTTCTTGCTAATGACGCGGCAAAAATAGGTAAAAAGGAATTATGCAGTCCATTTAGTTGTTTATTTACAATAACTTGAAAACTTTTCCTGTCTATTTCTTCTGAGTGAAGAGTGATTTTTCTTATTCCTACATATATTTTTGTCTTTCAAGTGACTGATTCCCGAGCTTCTTAATTTTCACATAGAGATCGAGAGAGAGAGGAAAGGGATTAAAAATCCCTGTCAAGTTTAGGGGATAGGAGTCTCATGGGAATGAATAATTCAGTACTTGGCGCATTGTTGGACGCACCCATGTACAGTAGACACAGTGTGTATGTCGTTATAAGGTGTGCCGAGAATGAAATTAACGCGCACTTGGGTCTCTAGAATACATATATAGTTGGTATTAGTTTATTCTTTAGCACTACAAAATACTGCATGATGTATATATACATGCCTTGCATTTATCTATGTTGTATACGGTGACAGTCTTATTTCCGATTTTGGTGATACGTACGCATAAAAAGAAGGTCACGGATCTATGTCTTCACTCGAGTCATGACCGGTTCATAGAATTGCAATTTCTATACACGAATTGCGAGCCAAGGATAATTGCGTTAATTATTCGGCAACTGTAGTCCCTTGAATAGAAAGTGGGCTGAAAGCTAATTACATTCTGTATATGAAACTATGAATGTGAGAAAATCAATGTATTTAAAGATGAATGCATGCCGCAGAGAAAAAAATGAGTTAGACAGTGTCTCTCCTAAAAGAGGATTTTCAGTGTGATAATTGGAACTCCCTGTTAAAACTGGCACACGTTCCCTACGGGAAACCCTAGGATTCAGGTTCAGGGAAATATATTGCTACTGAAGCAGAAATACTGGAGGGTGGAAGACCCTAAACCCTAAACATAAAACCGAAACTGGATGTGAGAGATGTCTGATTACGTCTCCTTTTTCCAAGAATATGGAAAGAACCAATAAACCCAACTTGCATCTAGTACTTGGCATATTCTATAGGATAGCATCTATGTATGCTCGCATCTATACTCGCATCTAGACTTCTAGGTGTCACTTGGACATCTGAGACAATAAAAAGAACCTAGGTTATTGCCACCTATCTTCTCAATCTTCAATTCCACGCCTGGAATTATACGACCGAATTGAGAGACGAATGTCGGAGAAAATTTTCCTCTCGTCTTTTGTTGTAATATTTCGCTATCGCCCTAAGAGCTACCCTCATCATGCCTAATTCCGGAAACGACTTTTGTTATTAAGAATTGTGATAGCAAATCTTCCCTCATTTTCATAGCCTATCTTAATCAAAATTGCTGGCATTGCGTGCATCAATATAAAGAAATGGGAATGATTTATGGCATTTGATTATTCTAAATTACTTAACATCATCAGACATTATTCAACCTGATTCAACATTCTTATTGAAGATTTGTTTCATATTTCTACAAGTGACAATCGACATCATACAGGAATTCTCAAAACGTGACTATAAATAATCAATCTTAAATGCATAGTGAGCACGTCCTGAGTCTATAATTTATCTCGAAAAGCATCATCATGCACCGCAGCATTTATAGTACGTCTGCGATACTTCTTTTTCTTGATTCCTGGTGTTTGCCCGAACTACAGAAATACATGTGAGTCCATAAAGGAAAATGCGCACAATATAGAATATACAATAAAGAGTTTAACTGACTCGTTCCTCGCATCTGTTTGCGGCAAAACGTGATAACAGCGAGACTAAATATAGATATTTGTATGTATATTGTACATGTATAGTCGGCCAATAAGGCCTCGAATTCGCGCCTTCAACGTCCCGGTGACCTTAATCGCTGAGTAAATATTGAAACTCGACTTGGATTTTGCAGTGGTTAGAATTTGTGAGATTGAGGTGGGTGGAGGTTGATTGAAGATAAAAGTAGGAATCATCAAAGGGATGAACTGTGGAGGAGGAAACCACGAGGCAATGTTTCATCTTGTTCGGACGGTTCGGACCTTCATGGACCATAAACCTGAGTATACTCTATAGACTTACAGACAATGGCACCATCTACAATTACGAGGTTATATAAGGCGAGGAAAACGATTTTCTTAATCCGACCTTCACTGATAGAACACTGATGAAATTTCTCTCCGGTTTTCTCGTTGTTGGCTGTTTATTGTTTATCATTATTAGTTTCAGTAATCCCTACACTGTTAAAAGTTTATGTTGTATTATTAGAACGTGGTTCAATAATTGAATCGTTCAAACATTTAAAACAGTAAACATCTTGTGGCACCCTGAAAATAGCAAGCCTGAAAAACTTCAAGACTTCAGTTCCCTGCCCTGGTAAAAACGTTAAATTAAAAAGTATTTCTTCGCATTCACGCATTGAATACATAACATTTTAAATATTTTAAATACTTTTTAATCTGCATGCAAGAAATGTAAAATTCGAAAGTATTGTTTCGCATTTATACGATTTGCTTCCGTGAATTCAGGTATGTGTGAGTTTTGCATTGGAGGTTGGCTGAAAAAGTTTAAATGCGATACTCCGTGTATAAAATTTAATTCTTGAATGCGTTTAAATACGAAGAATAAAAATCTTTGCTCGCAGAATGAGACGCATTTTTTGAGCGAGTGAAAACTTTTTAATGCGAGAGTTCGCACTTTTTTGAATACTACTGGAATGCGAACTAATACTATTGAAATCTGAAATCTTTTCTTCGCATCAGAAAGCAGAATTGAAACATATTCAATATGTAAATACATTTTAATACTTTTCAATCCGACGTTTTTTCCAGGGTTAACATTATACCCGTTGCTTGCCTCAAGTGAGTGGTACCTTTTCATTAGAATGCATGGCGCGATTCGTCGCAGCTTCATGGCTTAATAAACGAACATAAACGTTTATTTTTTTCTGCAAAAGAGTCTCGGCGTCGACGATTCCAGAGGGGCTGAATGGGGTTCGAGTTGACTCACAAGAGGGAGACGCGACGTGGTGTCTGAAAAGGATAGGAGAGAGAGAGAGTGTGAAAGTCTCAAAAAAGAGAGAGAAAAGCAGACATGCATAGTCACAGACTTATGTATAGAGATATGGGAAAAGTAAGACAGAAAAGAGGATGGAAACTGTATGTAGCTCGTGTATTAATAACCCAGGGAATACCGACCTCCAAGGGAAAGGATGAGGGTAAAGGAGGGAAAAGGAAGGAGAAATTGGGAGGGTGAGACTCTTTTAACCCTTGACAAATGGGGGAGTTTCTGTATTATCCCTCGACCCTAAGCAAACGCAAATTCTACGTGTGGGTGCAGTGTAATCGGCGTGCAGGCTCGTTTCTCAATCCCCTAAGAACCAAGACGAATGTACTATGTGTAGTTGTGCACCATGCAATATTGTTATGTGCAGGTATGAATGTGTTATTCAACTTGAGTGCATATTGCGCATACGCATCCGTGTCCATGCCATGGAGTGTTGGTGTGGGTGTGTTTGTTTATGGATGCGCTCTAGTGCAAGCACCGCGACGACGTAAGAGATGATGTAAATGTAAAACCCTAAGGAAAGGAAAGAAGAGCAATTACCTTCCGCATCTATATCACGCTTGGCGAATCTGCATGGGAAGCTGCACTAGAAATCTGGGAAAGGGTGTCTGCCAGTTCATTTTGAAAAAGTTATCGAGGTACACAATATTTTTTACATTCTCATTAAGGTCTTGATTTCTATAGAAATCTCTTGAAATAAAGTTCGTCAGACTAGATAACTTCAACCCAATATTTTGAGTTTAGAAAGCTCATCCTGGTTAGACGCCGATCCTCAAAAATATTCAGAATTCGTAAGTTTTATACCTATTTTGGAAAGGGGATTCACTGAAGTTTGATTAATTAAACATTTCCTTGGATTAAGAAATGCTTCAAAGGCTCGCTTTTCTCTCTTCATTACCTTGATCGCACTTCCTACGCCCACTAGACGATGAGTCACCTTTGTCTCATGCCAAGTGCTTTCCAATTCCATGTTTCAAGTCGCTCGCATGTCTTACTTCGCCTCCAGGTTCCCGTTTATTGCAATATCAATAGACGATAGGAAAGACAAAGAGCATCTTATCTTCAACGAGTTGAAATGAAATCCGTATCTAATACCCTAGTGAAAATATATTCTTATTCATTTCATCAAACCAGACATGGAATCCTCAAGCTTATTTAAACACTTGAAACAATCAGTTTAAAAGATAAGAGTGTTCAATTTCGTTTGGAGGATTTAAAGTTTTAAAGTTTTAAACTTTTAAAGAGATCACATTTGACTGTTTCCAATTTTAACCGAAGTTTGATGTCTTACAAAAAGGAATAGGTAAACTTGAATGTTTCGGATTTGCACAATCCGAAAGAATTTTGGACGTCTTCCAAACTTGAGAGCATACTTTACTTTTATTTACCTTTTTAATTAAAATTTGTTTTTACTTTATATTTATCTCTCCCGATATCTCTAGATGGCTTAAAATGTCTATAAATGACCCCTTTTTCAATCAACAATATACTCGACTTGAAATTACGAAATTAATTGCCACAGAGGAGCGCCTGGATCACATTTCAAAGTGCTTTGTCTCTCGATAGTCCATCCGGGGAATGAGTTTCAGACTTTCAAAGGCGTTCGTCAATTTTTGGATTGAATTACCAGCGAATTACCCTATGTCGAGAGAACGCCGAAAGAGTTCACCGCGCCCTTGTTCAGTAATTTAAGTGCCTTTGAATTCCTCGGGTGGGTAAAAAAAAATAAACAAAAAAAAAGATGAAACTCGACGAACGCCGTTTCTCACTTTGACGCTAAATATAAACCAAACTCGCATTTGGGGAAGCAGTCGTATGCTCGTACATACAGTCCGTAAAGTTGGAGTGGTTGCTTAAAAACAGGAGTAAAAAGTCGAAAACCGCTGATGTTCAATCGTAGGGTGAAATGATCTATTTTTAGATTAGTTAGCGTGATGCCACGCGATCGGTAACGAGGCATAAGTGCCATTAATTTTTAGAAGAGTGAATTTCGTTTCGAAACGAGTTTGTCTTGATGACGAATGTCAAGTGAGAAACATTTCACTTCTATGAAAGCGCGGCACTTATCTTCGACACGTCGATTTCATGTCGCATGCTCGTTAAATTGTCGTTGAGATTAAAGTGGCGTAACTGAAGATTTGAGTCAAGAAAAAAATTTGATTGATTAGATTTTTCGTGATTCTATTTTTAATTCTTCCTACTGCAAAAATGCCAGCTCTTTATGAGAGACATTATATAGAGTTTAGAAAATAAAACCCTCTCTCAAAAGCTTAAATTTGTCATTTCTTTTTAAATAATATTTTTCCTTATTATTTCACAGCAATTGAATTTATAATCTTTGCGTAAGACCAATAACTGATAACGAATTTGTATATGAATAGAGTCGCGAAAAATACGCGTATGTGTGGTGATAAAAGGTAAGCGATAAGAATTTTTCGATATTTAAAACGCTGGATATTTAAAAAGGGGATTCGATATTCCGTTCAATAAGGCACATGTTGCTATGGGGTCTGGCGTTTTAATTTCCGTGCCCTTAATCCGGCTGGACAGTGCCACCTGCTAAAACGCCATATGCCATGTGCACCATTGTATATTATATATATGTGAACGGCTGGAAGGCCGAGGCTGTAAGAATAAGTATTTCGTTTCCGTTCTTGGTGTCCCACCTCTGGCTTTTCATATAGGTTGCGAAGCCAATTCGACCTGGCAGATGATCCCAAGCGAGAGGAGTTCTCATATGTCGTCTCCGCCTATATATTTTTTTTTCCCTTAACTTCCTTCCTCAGATCGAGAAGTTCTGAAAGAACCAATCACAAAATACATACATAGATCCCACGTTAAGAGAGTAAAATGCAATATGTCGAAATTTATTAACATTTGGAGAGTGCAGTATAGAGACGATGCATAATATAAAACAAAATAAAAAGACTTACAAAGACTTTAAGTGATGCAGATACGATTGTTACTTCGTTCATGTCCACTGAGCAGCCATCGAATCGACAACCTGGACTGGAACAATAGCAGATATACTCCAACAATGACGTAGATTTTATCGACAGGTGTCACTGACTTTTAAAAATAATAATGCATTGTCTTTTTATCGTTCTGGATTCTCAATGTAAAGTATTTTATATAAAGTCTCATATGGAATGAAATATTTTGTAATTACGAGATCATTCGCACTAGCTATAAGGAGTATATAGTAAACTAGGTATTAACACACTCATCAGTTGACGATGCACTCATATCTCTAAGATAGTTTGAATTTAGAAATAATGCTGGTAACTGTCAGTAAAATGAATCTCTATAATTTAGCAGTCAGCTTTGACAGATTTCCAATTTGATTTATGACTAGATTTCTTGACACTAGCAGTACTAATTTGATTTTCCTTTTGCATTACAGGCCTCTAGAGATGAAAGATCAGCGACTAGTCCTGGATCACAAATCAGCACTCCCACCCCCTCACCATCACCCGTCGGAGATGTTCCACTTGGTCGAGCTCTCATGGAACAGGCTATCCAACAATCAAGTACCGGGTCCCAGAAACTGCCTTTGGTTGTCACGCCACCAGGATACTGGGTCGATGGTACAGATCACAGGCATACCTTGGATTCTGCAGGAAGAGCTCTCTTACCAGCCCAACCTGCTTGGCAACCCAGGATAGACCAGGATGACACAGCCAAATGTTACAGGCGATTTTTCGTTGGCAGGGTAAAAAGAGATTCATTTTTTATTCAGAATAATTGACTATAAATCTCAAAATTTCAACAACATTGTATGAAACATACGCAAAATTTAGTAGACAACCTGCTTCAGCTTTTGATTTAGCTTGATTGAATTTTGAATTTCAATTTCACTCCCTAATTTAAATTGGTTTAAATTTAAACACTTTGAGAGTGTTTAACCAACATTATCGATTCATCCCATGAATAATGGAACTATGCGACTATCCTAGCAGGACCTAAATGGGATTTTCGATCAGCAAATTTAGAGCACTATTCAAATAAATTACATGAAATGTAGCCCTTGTAGAGTTTGCTTTTATAGCAAGTGCTTCCAGGGCACTACACCAGAACACGCATTAATGAACATCCCGCGAAAGCAACTAACAACTTCCGCGTTAACAAGTTGTGTTTAATTTTCTGCAGAACTCCAGTCACCATTTGCTTGCTTTTCCCCATTACCCTCTTCAGATAGTAGATACCAGGCTACCTGTAAATGAAACGGGTGCGCTTATAATTGCACTGCTATATGGAACGAAGCAGCACTGCGGGCATTGTGTACATATGATGCTGGATTTTACACATAGTGTACAACAATCGTTGCACGCAAAATACAATCACACGCCTCTACAGAATCCAATAACTTATCCAGAATCTCGATATTTCGATCTTACTTCTCGTAATTTAAACTGGAAAAATGGAATTTAGATTTTAAAAATTTTTTATACTCCCTTGATGGCCTTGACCACGCCCAATTTCCTTGATTTTCTTTTAGCCAAATTTTTTTTATCTTCACCTAGTTTTATTTTTTAAATTAACTTTTTTAATTACAATCTTGATTCATTTAAAGGTTCATATTTTTTTTTCAATCTTTAGAAATTTCCAGTTTAAGTCACTTGGTCCTTGGATTGTTAAAAAATACATTTTTCAATCTTCCTTTATTTATTTTGTTTATTTATTGATTTATATAGCCGGTGGCTAAAGGGTCTGGTGAAGAGAAAATGCGGAGAAGGTGAAAGGAAAAAGGTTTTTAAAAAACGCTATAAGAGTGGTAAAATGGGATATAGAAGGTTTTACGTGAGGGAGAGGTAGAGGGTGGAAACGGAAAAAGGTGGTGGGGTAAATGTGGCCATAAGGATGAAAATCAGATCCCAGGGGAAAGGAGAGGTGCGTCATGCGGACATTCGCTTGCACAGTGTGAGAACATTCCCACTCCCACGCCCGGAGTGCTCTTTCCTGCGTTCTATGGATCTTTCCTTTTCTTTTCCTATTCGCTCTTTTTTCTTATTTCAGCTGTTTGCCCATAATCCAATTTTCTATTTAATTTTCCTCCTCATTTTCTCTTGCATGAGTTCCAAGCTTGAATTATTAAATTAAAGGGTTTCCATGAAGGGAAATTTCATTTTCCGGTTCGCTACATCAAGCTAGTAAGGCTGAGAATTGATATTTTGAATTGAAACAATTGAAAAGTAGATTGTACAAATATTAATTCAAAATCACAAATTTCAAAATTTTTAAGATTGGTAGCAGTTACTTAAACCCAAGTGTCTAGAATAAAGTTCTTGTTTAACCTCAGAGCTATAAAAATTTGAATCTGCTCTAAAAATATTAGAAACATGAAAAAAATTCGAGAGGGGTCGCGAAGATGAAATAACACATTCTATAATATTAATCATAGTCAAAGATTTGTTTCATCCTTCTATATGAAAAATGTGGTTCTATTTCTGGAAGCAAAAGTAATTCGATTTTCGTAATCAAAGCATTCTCGACGAACCTATATAGGACCAAAGTAGAATTTGAATCTATATGCTGAATTTTGAATGTTCGCGGAAGTATTATTATACTTAATCAAGAATACTTTGAACTTGAGATGTTGGATCGCGAATAGCACAAGCAAGTTTGGTAAACAACTTCATTAATTTTCTGCCCACGTAACTAATTAAATACGTGTGGGGGGCACATCTTGCTGTTAATGAAAGCTATTTCGAACTTCAAATTGTTTCTATAGACACCAACTTCGACTTCCCTTCCAGCCATCCAGAATTTTAGGATTAGATACCTAGATCGTGTATCTGGGCGCGTATCCATAAATATATCAACGACACGTGAGATTAAATTTATGATCTTTGCCATTCACAAAATTGAACCAAGACACGCGAAGAAAAAATCGCATAATAAAGAAAGTGAAAAGGGGTTGCCAAGAAAATTTATTTGGCTGAGAAGGCTTTCAAGAACCTTCATTAGTTCCAATATTTTCAGAGCAGTAGTTTCTCGAATGGAATGAAAATTTAAGTTACATACATATTTTCTCAATTTCGTATAATTTACTGTGAGTTTATGTTTACTGGATGATAAAATCTAAAGGAAAAAATTCTGTTCCGAGAAATGGGAAGTAGAGTAATTTATTGTGGCTGAAACCCCTCGATTTGTCGAAGAATGAAAATAGAAAGTTAATATCTGACCTAAAAGAATTAAACCTTTTCCGCCCTTTTCAACTAACAGAAATTATTTAAAAGAAGTTTTTAAAATATTTTTGTGCTGGATATTTTATGAATATGTGAATTGAAACGCGGCTTTGTATAAGGGAATCAGAGTACTGTAAGTCGACGAGAAACTTGCATATCTTATCCTTTCATACGCTTCTCCTTGGTCTTGTTCTTTTTTTTATACCTTCAATTTATACTCGCAAAGTACGAAGCACGCTTCCTTTAACGATCCTGCCGTTACGCGACGGCATTATCCGCCACAATATACCGCATAGCATGCCATTACAGAAAAGGGCTAATTAACAAAGAAATTACCTGTAATAATTTTATCATTAACTGAC
Organism: Synergus laeviventris; assembly: GCA_032275145.1. Classification (NCBI taxonomy): domain Eukaryota; kingdom Metazoa; phylum Arthropoda; class Insecta; order Hymenoptera; family Cynipidae; genus Synergus; species Synergus laeviventris. Next base: position 250,099 of record JAUESI010000038.1, read on the forward strand.
AAGCTCACCCTGACAAAAGCTCTCTCGATAAGTCGGATCTGTCTCGTCGTTTTTCTTGACTGATCTTCAGATTCTGAGTTCAATTAGCGTCCGGATATTCTACTCGATAATGATCTGCAGGTTCCCTTTAATTACATTTTCGTCTCACAAAGAAGCCTTTCTTTTCAAAAAGTTTCCAACTGGATATTTAGTTTTCACTTTTAGAAGTACTAAGGTTAAAAATGAAAGTGAGTTGCAGCGAGGGATTGTAAAAGAGACAACCATCGATTATTGAGCTGGTGAAATTATCGTTTTTGCACGTACTGACCTACTGACCACTGCTTTTATGGCAAGCACTGCAAAACTATTATACTCTAGTCTGAAAGCAGTCGCAATTTGCACCTTTCAAAGATGAACCAAACTTTTACTTTAAAACTTAAACCGCTTTTCAAGTCATCTTTTCTTCACCTGATGTTTTTCGAAAAAATACGTTTTTTTTCACTAAGAATCTTGTATTTGCGGTGAGTTACATCCGCGGAAGTGCCTCCACGGTTACGTCAGCGTGTGCTCATTGTGCGTGCATGCGTGCTGCTCACATACGTCCAATGTCAACGATCGAGTCGATACAATATGTACTTATTGCCTCAGGGACGATAACTCAAGCCCTATCAGACTCTGTCAAACTAAATCGGATGTTCATCGAGTTACTCGAGACTCGAGTCAATTCGATTCATTCGATTCGATCCAGAGGTTCTCAAGGAATCCCAATTTTTCCAATATATATTTATGATTATCAATACAAGTTTGTGAGAAAATATGCTTCATTGTTTTAACGCCAGAGTCATGGGAATCAGAATTGAAATAATAATATCAACAATCAGAATCCAGAAATTTTGGTTCTTGGGAACACCAAAGTTCTAAGTTAGCATTACAGAAATGTCAGACTTTAAACATTTCATTAAATATTTCATTAAATTATTATTCATTCCATGTGCTGTCTAGGCAAAATTAAGAACTATTGTAATCCGAGTTCGCGCGAAATTTCAGCTTAGTTAGATAATATATTATGCAACTCCCGTTTTCAAATCTCCGATTTTAATTTAAATATATGTTGAAAAGTTTATTACTTGCAAGAACCGCTTCTCAGCTTTACGGTCTACAGACTTGTCAATTATTATTCCCTCACATTAAAATTGCAAAACCAGTCTTTTTGACCTTTTCATGTTACATACTATAAAAAAGTAGCGTTAGCTGGAAAGCTGTTACACTCACGAAACAAAGTATCAAAGAAACAACGGCACTTGCATTTTTAAATCGCATCTGACTCAAGGGTCTGAGGGCCGAATATGCAAATCAAACGAGGGACGAAATAAAAGATAAAAAGTCTTTTCCATGTAACGAGTGATCGTAAACATTTCTTTTTGCTTTCTGTAGTAGCTGCAATTCTTAGCTTTTCAGGTTTGTTTTCATTTTCAGGTTT
>JAUESI010000038.1:261564-280568 GCA_032275145.1 Synergus laeviventris
CTTTAATTTGAATTGTCAACTCTTTCACTAGTTTTAGTTTAAAAAATAAATGTTTTCAAACGTTTATTAAAATGTACATGTGCATCGCGATAAAGGAAAATCGTCGTTTATTCAGATTTCTTACCTGTTGCACGAAATTCCAATATTTTAGGACTTAGAATTTAAAAAGCAGTGTCAGGATTACTTCTAAGGAAATTATTTTCTACTGCAGTAGTATTGTATATTTCTTAAAAATTGATAAATCTTCTGGCTTTTAGTTCATTTTCAGTTAGAATCTTTTTCTAGGTTGCATAAATTTGCCAAAGTGAAATGCAATTAAACTTCTTTATTTCTATTTTCTCTAATGCAAAATATTAGTGAATCACGATGCTTACATGCATGAACCATGATTTCTTTCCTGGTGAAAGCCAAGATTCGAATTACATTGTTCCAGTCACTGCAATGAGTCGCTTACGTTAATTATTAATTATTTTTGGGAAGCACGTTTCCTTATATCTGTTATATAAAAAATGAATCTAATCGAAAATCGAAACCAATGTTGAGAAAGATGCTCTCATAGAAGTAAAATTGCAAGATTATCTGGATTTATGGGATTCTAAATTCAATAAAAAAAATGAATTTATGGAGTATAGATGAAACTACAGTGACAGACAAAAATTAGTTTTTTTTAAAGTTTTACACATCAAAATTTCTTTTATCCATGAATTCAGAATCGTCATTAATCATTTATAACTTTTTTTATTTGCAGATGGAGCTCTCAATATGGGTAAGGATTCGAATCTTATAAGAACAATCATGTTTTGATCTTTTAATTTGCAAATTCAGTTTTGCTCAGTTTTTTTTCGATTAGTAACAAAGAGTAAGTTTATTAATGTCTTTATTATTTTCCTTTAGTTTTTTTAATTAATTAATTTCAATTTGACATTGCACGATTTTTTGTTCAGTTTAAGTCTCCATTAAGTATTTAATTATTAACGGTTATTGTCACCGATCTAACACTAATATTTTCCCTGAGCACATTTTTGTTACTGAAATTAACTCCCTCCTTTTTTTTTTAAGTTTTAAAGTTGATTTTATTTTTCGTGTTTTTTGCAATGTGTTTCCCTGGATTCGACTTAAATTTCCCGCATGTAGAGAGGGATAGCGGAGGCTACGGCGGTGTCGGAAGTCCTGTTAGGGGCCTCGAATGCCGGGACTATGATAATTTACAGAAGCAATGTGAACAAGCCCTGCATCAACTGCAGCTACTTAGGCATAAGCACAATGATACCACTCTGCGGTTCGTTCATCCTTTTTGTTTATTTATCACTTTGGTTTTTCTTAATTTCATTTCTCTTTTTCCGGAATCCGAGCGAAATTAAGATGCATTTGTTTTAAAATTATTTCTATAACTTTCATTTAATTAGAACAGGAAAAACTACCCCTTAATTTCATTCGGATTTTTTCTCTAATTTCCTTTTTTATATTAAACTTTTAACCCAATTTAAAAAAATTTATTATTAAGGGTATATTGTTTTTACTATATGAGTGTATTTATATAACCCGGGTTTTTTTCTACAATTTTTACTTTTTTCAACAAAATAATAGTGCACAGCCGTCCGTGTCCACGTTCTTGACGACTGTGCACTATTATTTTTTTGAAAAAGTAAAATTGTAGAAAAAATCTGGATTATCTAAATGTGTTTATATGGTAAGTAATACATGCTCTTAATTATGAATACTTTTCACTCTTTCTCATCACATTGCAGTCCGATCTTTGCTGCCTTTGCTGTATAAATAGAGCGGCTATTGGAAAAAAAATCAATAATCACATAACTGTTTAACGTTGCCGCATTTTCTTTAGGTGTGAGCAGGCTTTAAAGGAATCGGAGTTCTATCGAACACAACACAGAGTAGCCATGAATCAACTGCAAGCAAAATCACAGGAGAGTTCCGCTCTCAGGGGAAAGTACGGAGAACTTGTAAATGACAACCAACGACTGGATAGAGAGGTTCAAGCTTTACAAAAGGAAGTTTCCGAATTAAGGCTGCAGAATCAAGAAGTCCTTGTCGCCGATGCAAGCAATAGTGATAGCATGAGTCAACATTATTTATCTGCTCTTCGAAAGTATGAAGCTCTTAAGGACGAATACGATTCCCTGAGGAAGCGATACGACGACATAGTATCTTCTCATTCCTCAGCTGTAAAGAAGGTTCATATACTTTTTTTCATTTTAAATTCAACTCCGTTAATTTTATTTCAATTTTTTGTTTTTATAGTTTGAACTGGCACAAGAAGAGGTTGCAAGACTGAAGAAAGAGAACGACAAGGTCGTTCAGGAATTGAACTCTGTTGTTCGAGATCGTAATGGAAGCAAACAGCAATGTGATGCAGCCATTCAACAATGGGATATCGCTCTCAAGGAAAAAGGAGAATACCAGGAAGCTCTTGCAAAGTTACAACAGCAACATGAGGAGGCCGTCAAGGAAATTAATCAAGCAATGGTTCTTCGAATGAAGGCTAGTAAAGATATGAAGCGTTTGACGGAGGAAAGAAATGCAGCTCTGCAGGAATATAGTTTGATCATGGGAGAAAGAGACACCGTGCACAAGGAAATGGAAAAACTGGGCGACGATCTTACTCAAGCTTACACAAAAAACACGCACTTGGAAAACCAAAATAAACAATTAATCGAGGAGGTATTCATCTATTTTTACAGAATTGATCCACTCTCAATTAAAATTTAATTTTTTATTGATTTAACCAATTATTTATTTCCAGAAAAAAACCCTCTCCTATCAAATTGAGACTCTGCAACGAGAAATTTCTTCAGCTCTTCACGACCGAGACGAAGCTTTAAAAGAATGCAACGAGCTTCAGCAGAAATTTGGTGATTTCTCAGAAGGAGCCAGCAGAGACTACAAAAATCGTCTGGAACTCCATTCCTTTAGTCGTGAGAGAGACAACGCGAGTAAAGAAGCAGAAAAGGAAACTAGTATTCGAGATTACGCTAAGCGAGAAAAGGAGCGAATGGATAATCTGGACCAGGCAAATCTCGAGTTGGATAAGCTTCGCAAATTCGTGGACACATTACAAGCGGATCTCGAAGAAGCTGTTCAAGAAGCGGAAGTTTCGAAAAGGAGACGAGACTGGGCTTTCAGTGAAAGGGACAAGATTGTACTCGAGAGAGAAAGTATCAGAACGCTTTGTGACAGACTTAGAAAAGAAAGAGATCGAGCAGTTTCTGAATTAGCTAGCGCCTTGAAAGATTCGGATAATATTAAGAAACAGAGGAACGAGGCTTCAAAGGAGCTGAAGGATCTTAAAGAAAAAATTGAATCTGGAGATCACGCGCCTCGAACGAGTCAGTATAGTCACGATGGTGCTATTGAAATGGAGGTTAATGAATGGGACGTGTTAACTATTTATCTAGACCTCTGTTTGGATTCTGATAGAGATTTGGGATTGGTGCTAGTTGGAGGACGGGAAAATCCTCATTATCCGAATGATACGGGAGTTTATGTGGCTCAAGTGAACCAAGGAAGCATCGTTGATGGAAAGCTGAGAATTAATGATTGTATTGTGAGGGTTAATAGTGTCGACTGTACATCGGTTTCGACAAGAATGGTTTTAGAAACCTTAAGATCTTCAACGGTTGGAACTGCAACATTGACTATCAGGAGGAGAAGGTTGAGCAGAAGAGCTTTGAGGACTACACAACTTCCTGTTGGGTCTGTTTCAAATGGTATTACGTTGGAGATTGGAATTTATATCTCCAAGATCGCGCCTGGCAGTCTCGCCGCTAAGGATGGATATCTGGCTGTAGGGGATCGAGTATTAACTGTGAGTTTGTTAAAGAAAAATCACCTATATATGTATTACAAAATTGATTTTAGCTGCATTAATGTATCCACTTTTTGCTAGGATAACTTTTGTTCTATACATAGATCTTTTTCTCTATTCTTTTATCTTCTAGATAAACAGTTTGGCTATGGATAAGGTGACCTCAGTCCGCGAGGCGATGGCGATCCTGAACGACAATTCTTCCGACGTTTTGACCATCACAACCCTCAAAGGAATTCCTCTTCCTACAGAAACAAGCTCAGATTCCATGCATCTGGATGGAGGCTTCACTCCCGACAAGCAGAAAATGGTAAATAGTTGTTCTCAAACCGAACATGAACGTCTCATGTTGAAAACCACCTCCGATGACTACGAGCGCCGGTACATCGCCTCCAATTTCGGTGATCGGAGCGTCTGCAAAGTCTCAAAATCGGTTAGCAGCGAAAAACCCAGCGGTATCAGCCATGCCTGGGATAACATCCGAGAAAAAATTGACATCGTCCGTGGAAGAAGACATAGCAAAGAGCGTGAAGATAAGAAAAAACGACATCGCAACTCTAGTCCAAACACCTTCGAGCAGGAACAAGACGCAATTGCCGAGCTTGACTCCGTGATTGATAGCTACCACAAGAAAGCCAACAACGGCGTTTTAAAACGCAGCAAACGTCGCGGCGCTGAAAAAGCCGATAAAAATGGGGGCACCTGGCCCAAAGTTCGAGGTGGACCTTTACTTCAAAATGGCACCGGAACGATACTCCACTCTCGGAAAACAAAGGATCGACTTCCTCTCAGCGTTCTTCTAAATCAACCACCTAAGTACGAGAGTTACAATCACAATCGGATCTCAAACCCCATTCCCTTAACTAATTTTTCCAATGCCAGTAATCGGCACACCGTTTTTATTTCCGAAACCAGTAAATCAGGTCAGCTCTTCAGCCAGAAGTCCTTCACACCTGCTGTCCAGTTCAAGGACATGAAGGACAAGAAGTCTTTGAGTGAGTTCGACCCTAGGGAAAATAGATTGAGCTCCACCCTTGCTCCTTCTGAAACCAGTATAGACTTTTCCGTAAAGTCTGGAAACATTGGCAGAGACGTGGACTACTACACGAAAAAAAGGACTCCCAAGTATCTTCCTAGTGAAAGTCAGGGTGATCCTCCACAGCACAATAGAGCACATTCTCAACTTTATAGTGGAATGGGAAGTTCATCAACTTCTTCAGCTGTTCCTCCTAGACAACAAATAGCTGGTAATTTCTCTTTGCCCCCGTTCACGCACATGCATCCGCATCCGCATCAGCAAAATCCTTTGTCTTCGAGGTACCCCTCGCCACCCTCATTACCTTCGGCTCAGTCCGGAGAGTCGATTGGTCTCCCTGATGCACGATCTTTTTGTTTCGAACCACCTTATAGTCCTGGACCTCAACCGGGGTTTGGACACTTGCACACACCCTCGGACCCTCAATATCACAAAACTAGAGCACACCCTCTCACTCCTTATGACGTTCCGGCGTATACACCTGGATATGAGGGAGGAACTTTTCCGAGGAAGAAAGAAAATCAAAGGTTCCGGATACCATCGAATCCGAGCGTCACTCCGAAAAATAGTGTGGGGAAGTTGTCGACAGGGAGTATAGAGAGAACGTCAGAAAGAGGAAGCCCGATGCCGACTTTTCACGTGGAGGTGCTGAGTCCCGGAACTGGGGGAAACGCGAGTGGTAATAAAAGGTCGAGTATGCCCGATTATTGTTACTCGCAACCGAGACCAGCACCTGGTGAATTAAGAAGAGTTCATATTGACAAGTCGGTGGAGCCCCTGGGGATCCAAATATCGTGTTTGGAGAGCGGGGGAGTTTTCGTTTCGACAGTTAGTGAACACAGTTTGGCGTCCCAGGTCGGATTGCAGATTGGAGATCAGCTACTGGAGGTTTGTGGGATCAATATGAGGAGTGCAACCTACCAACTAGCTGCGAATGTTTTGAGACAATGTGGTAATTCCATTACGATGTTGGTGCAGTACAGCCCTGATAGTGAGTATAGATTTTTGGCACGTCCTAATCAGAATATTTTTACATTTTGATGTTTTTTGGTATTAGCATTGATGTGAAGTTTGGTATATAGATTAATTATTGTAATTTTTATTAAAATTTGTCTGTTATGTGAAGAAAATTGTTGGAGATTTTTAAAAGCTTTCAACTCATCGCAGGTATTCTGTAAAATCTTTGGCTAAACCTTTATATATTTTTGTAAAGAACTACAACACTTTATTTACCAGATCTGATTAATAATTGAATTTCACTAACTATTGATTTACTTTTCTTAAAGAATACAACGAACTAGACGGTTCAGCATCCTCAAGTTCCTCAGAAGCCGGTGGCGAAGGGGCCGGAAGTCGCAGTGGGTCCCCAACACCATGCAATAGTCCAGAAGCTCATAGGAAGACCCCCAGCGAACCTCTCGAATCATCTGAACCAGAACGAGATGGTTCCTCAAATTTAAATACAATGAGAAGCGAAAGAAATCGAGACAGGGAGAGAGAACGCGACGTGAGAGCCTCAGCTTCCGTGGAAGTAAGAAGTACTCAAGACAGAGAACGAGACATTCGAAACTCTGCTTCACTGGATATAAACATCAGGAAACCCGACCTCAGAAGCTCAGCGACCCTTGAAAACATGCGAAATTCTGCGACTTTAGATTCGCTTCGAAGCGCGACTGGAACCTTGACTAGAGCACAAATTAATCAAGCAGCCACGACCTTGCAGAGGCAAAATGCGACTGTTCGAAGTCCAACTCAGGAAGAACAGAATCAATCAACTCCACAAAGAGAGCCTAGATATATTTTTATGGAAACGAGAAAGTGTTCCAATTTAGGAATTTCTCTAGTGGGAGGAAACAGTGTCGGAATCTTTGTCCACACAGTGCAACCTGGTTGTCTCGCTGAGGAAGCTGGACTTCGAACTGGAGATCGAATTCTGGAGTACAATGGAGTTGATTTGACTAATGCAACTGCTGAAAAAGCTGCTGTGGAATTAGCAAAGCCAAGTGATAAAGTTACGCTAATTGCTCAATATATGCCAGAGAGGTATAATGAAGTGAAGGATAAGCCTGGAGATAGTTTCTATGTCAAGGCGATGTTTGATCGAGTTGGAGATGTTGGAGAAAGGATGCACATGAGGTTTAATAAGGATGATATTCTCTATGTGGATAATACCATGTTTAATGGAACGCCCGGACACTGGAGAGCTTGGCTAATTGATCATAATGGAATGAAAATGACTTGCGGCATCATTCCTAGTAAATCAAAGTAAATATAGAATCTGAGAGTTTTTTTGATTATGTTATTTGTTGGACTGGTCGTTTAATTGATAATTGATTTTCAGAATTGAGGAAGAGCTGCTTTTGAGAAGATCTTTGGGTGACTTAGAAACCGATGCTGGCAGGCGTGGAACGACGAGTGCCAGGCGTAGTTTCTTCCGACGAAAGAAGCAGCATACGCGATCTTCCAGTAGGGACAGTAAAGAACTTTCACATCTTACGGGTGTAAATATGGGATGGTACAGCGACAGTGGAACACTCAACGAAGAAAATTTCCCGGCTAGTTATCAACGAGTTGAAAGGCTTGATTGTAAGTATTAGAGATCTATTGAGAATTTATAACTTTATTCTATCTGATTATTTTTAGTCTATCGTATTTTTTCCATTAAAAATACATTAAAAGGTCTGAACAATTGTGATTTTTAATTTAATTTTAAATTGGTATTATCTTTTTACAGATCCTGCTTTGAGACCCATTTTATTAATTGGACCTCTGAGTGAATGCGTGTTGGGAAGGTTACTTCAAGAATGCCCAGGAGAATTTATTAGGTGTCTACCGGAAGCGATGCACTGTTCGCAAGCGACTCTAGAACAAGGATTACGGGATTCGCTCTATGTTGATTATAGAAAAAAGGGAAGTTACTTTGAATGCACAACTGTACAGGCTGTTAAAGAAATATGTGTAAAGGTGAACCAATTTGTTTTTAATAGCATTTTTGAAGGGTTAATTTCCAGCACATTTTATTCGTAAATTATATAAAAAATTGTTCTTTGTTTTCAGAGTGCTCACTGCATTTTAGACATATCGATAGCATCGATCGAACGACTTCACAGGCATCAAATTTATCCTATCGTTTTGCTGATAAAGTTCAAAAGCACAAAGCAAATCAAGGAAGTTAAAGATTCGAGATATCCTAGCGAAAAGGTCAGCGCGAAGGCTGCCAAAGAAATGTACGAACAAGCTCTTAAGTCAGAGGCTGAGTACCGGCACTTCGTCTCGGGTAAGTCTATCAATTTCAGTTTTGTATTGTATAATATTGCCCACACTACTCTGGATTAATTCGTTATTATAAACTTGGAATGTTTCCAAGTATACATGTAAGAAGATTTTAGTTTTTTAATGTTCAACATTTTCTGTTACAGCTATCATCCCAGCAGGAGCGAGCATAAAAGAAATCGTGGATCAAGTAAAAGAAACCATCGAAGCTGAGCAGAGCAAAGCCTTATGGGTTCCACGAGGGCCCACCTGACATTCAAGGGGGGGTCCTCACAAACCGCAGTGGAAATCAATCTAAATTCCATTCGAGGGCCCTTTCGTCGTCAATACGTAGAACTACAAAGTTTTTATCAAATTTTATTTATGGTCTCGAACCACAATTATTACTCAGAGAAAGAACACTCTGAATGATCTTTTTTTCTTTATTTGTCGAAGAAAAAATCAAATTCAGGTTCTTCTGGCTCTTAACTCTCGTTGGTTGTGATATTTCAGAATTTCGCTTTTTCAATTTCATTTCTTTATTCATATTCATCTCCCCATTCACAGTATTGTATAATATAATTCGTTTCTAATCACGATGGCAGTATTCTCATCTACGTTATAGTTTTTCTTAATTTGACTAGAGCCAGCTGCAGTTTTACCTGGCAGAGTTTCGGTACTATTTCTTTGACACTGAAATATTGCCATCTCCTTAAGTTCTCAAGGGGAGATAAAAAGAATAATTTAACGGGAATAATTTAAAAAGAATAATAGCGTAAACGAAAGCACAGTCTGTGAAATTCAATGAGACCATAAGTGAGCGACTGTATCTATTAGTTGACTCGTATTTTATATTTAATTATGGCCCTTTTGTTATTGCATTTAAGATTTAAGAAAGAAATAAGATACAGTCGAGAAGTCTGAAAAGTTAGAGGGTGGTAGTTCATTGTTAATACTTGAAATTAAAAATTTGTTATGATCGCGAAAAGGTTTACAAAACCGAAAATTTTCGTCTGAAATTTGAATCACCACCCCCTAATAGATATAAAATAGATATAAAAATCCTCAAAGGAATTGACTAGACGTATAGCGACGAAAAAAATGGAATTGATCTCTGACACTCGGTTCCTGTAAATATTGTGTACGTAGACATCGTTAACTCGAACATTAACATTAACGTGAAAATTCGACGCTAGTTTGTACAGATTTAATCGATCCGAGAATTATTTCCCGGATTATAAATATTTATATACGGGGTTTTCAAAGAGCTTAAAGCGCTCATGGTGCAAGAGTAAATCTAGGTACGTGTAAAAGATAAAAGATAAGAATTGTTTCTTACCGATTCAAAGGATTCTTATTACGACTTTTATATCAAATAGCGCCTACCAATTTTGAAGATTCCTCGATCACCAATTTCTCCAGAGCTCCTGCCGAGTTGACGAAAAATTTCGGATTTTATTTATCAAACCTTTATTATTAATTGTACATTTATTAAAATTTTTTTATATTGAACTAACCGAAAATTTCGTCGATGTGGCAACATCATTTTTGTATACGAAGACGACTTTCTTGTCGCAATATCTTTTATTTATTAGTTCTTTCGCGTGATCTCAGAGAAAATGAGTGATCGAAGCAAATGGGTAGCGCAACTCTGTCGAGAGAATTTGTCGAGATTGTGAATTTTTTTCACACGCAAATTTAGTTATCTATCGAGATAATATCTAGGCGTAAGTTACACACCGAGACCAAAAATTAAAAGAATATTCGTATAATTAAAGGAATATTCATAAGGGTTTTACGATTTAACTTAACTTTCATTGGCAGCGAGGCGAGATTTTTAGGAATTATTTGTTAGAGAGCTTTTTTGTCAAATGTTGGAAACTTGCTTTCAATCTCGTCGTTGGCTCGAGACTTACCGAAGTTCGCTCGCACAGGATTTTTTTTAGAGAGTGTCTATTATACTTTCTATTACATTTTGCAATTATGATTTTAATTTAAAGTTAAAAATAGAGTGACTTATAGACTACAGTAGACATTCTCTAAAAACTTTTCGAAAACCTACAAAACGTGATAATGACACTTTTTAATCACAACACTGTGATAAAATACTACTTGACATATCATCTTTCAAATCAGACTTTACTCACTTATTTTCGACATCGTATGCAGACGTGTTATAAATAAATACTGTGTGTAAATAAACACAAATATATATATTTATTGATAATTATATACATTTATATCTCAGTGTAAACAAGGCGCGTCAAAAGAAATTCCTATCACTCTTATTTATTAAATTTACTCAAGAAGAAACGAAGTCATATTTGAATTATAAATTTTAAAGCTTTAACAATTTTGAATTTATTTGGCCTGCCTTGTATGTATATAATATATATATATATATATATATATATAGTGACGCACTTTGATATGCAGAATTAAGCACGATTTGATCAGCTCTTTGAAAAAATCTTTTAAGACAAAGTTTTTATGATGTTGCGACAGTTTTTAGTCGATTTTAGACTCAACTAAGATTAAAAGTGTAAAGCCAGGTGCATTCGTCTCGATAAAAGCGACTACTATAAAAATAATCATTAAAGCGTTGATGGTGATATATTGCGTAGCTAAGAAGCGGAAACGGAGATTACGTTTTATCGATCTGCGTTCAGATTCTAATTTTCATTTTGAAATTTTAGAGTTTTAGAGTCTAACTCAGATCATTAGGATGGGAATCACGACTAGTCTTCGAATAGTATTCTTCTACAATCTACATATTTTTCTCTCGTATTTTTCCTCACAGCTATGCAGCCTCTTAATATTCTTCTTATTCTTCTTCTTGGTGTTTTCAGGTTTCTTCAGATTTTTCTCGGTGGTCCCTTTCATCTCATTTTTCCTTATAGTTGGACAACAAGAATCGCTTCAAATTCGGTGTAGGTTCTTCAAATTTCAGGCCCTTCTGCTTTTTGCAATTTAACTTGAATCTAGATTTTAAATCATTTAATTTTCAAACTATTTTCATGTCTGGTTGCCCACTATACGAGTTTTTAACTTTCAAGTTTATAGAATCTATTTCGAGTTTGAGTTCCAAAAATCGAAAGGTGCTTTTTTCACGAAACAAACAAACTCTTTTGTTCGCACTTATAGGTAAATTTCACTACTTTTCCAGGTGAAAGTTACAATACAAAACCAGAATATAAAAGAAAAGCCTTTGATCAGCGTCCGAAGAATTCGTGGCTCTCAAAATTTTTGGTATGATTTTTCAAAAATGCTCATAACTCGCTATAATCTGGAGCATTTTTCCAAAGCGAATTTCATAAAATAGAGTGTGGATGTAGAGTGGAATAGTGTTAAGTTTTCAAATTAGGTTTTCAAATTAGGATTTCAAATTAGGATTTCAAATTAGGATTTTAAATTAGGATTTCTCAAATCGAAGTTAGTGAAGGGAACTTTTGTTGAATTTCTAGCCTTCGAAATGGTTGTGATAGATAGAAAAGTGTGCCCGTAATAGAGAAGAATTCCTTCTTTTTTATTTTTTTATATTTTTTTCATTTGATTGGATAGTGCTAGCAAATCGTTGTAAAAAGAAAATCGTTATTAAGTTTGATTATGAATCGAACTCAACTAAGAAAATTGTGAAATTTAAAATGAAAAAATACTCTCTTACTGAATTATTAGGATATTGAAACTTAAAGTCGTGAATTTAAATTGCCTTTTAGATCAAGTGTGACTTGTATCATTATGGAATTGGATCAAGATAGAATATTTTTTATATAAAAAGTTTGTAAATTGTCGAATCTAGTATCGAGTTTCAAGGAAGTGAAATACAATTTTAGACTTGAAGTCTGACCGTTAGTTTCAATTGGTGCCTTCGATATCTGTAGATCCTAATGAATTCACTTTGATTTTTAAAAATCCTGTAAGTGAATGTACATTCTTGATAGGATCATTAATTTTTTCGCACAGCTGACTAACAGAATAGACTCAGATTTTAATTGGGATTTTAAATAGAATTTTAATCAACTTCAAAAGTTCTATAATAGTTTCCGGTTAACCAAGCATTATGTAAAAATAATATTTAGAAAGCAAAATCTCATTTACGATTTGTTGTGTAATTATGTTTTTGCTTAACATTTTTTTTTTCTTAAATCTGAGCCTTTCTGGAAAGTTGGCCCTCGCAGTTTCCGTCTTCCTCAATCCTTCCAATCAGGTTTTTCACTGCCTGATATATTTAAAAAAACTCAATATCAATAGCAAAATGACTCAAATATTTTAAGTTCAATATTCTCGAAAAAAATATTCTTGAATTTTAGTATATACTTTTTCAAGGTGATCACTGGACGTGAAAACTGTGAAGTTTTTTTTTATTTGCTTGAAATTTTACTTGAAACGTGGTTTTAGAATAAAACTTTTCAAATTGACCTCCAATTGGTAATTGTATATTATTGGGAATTAGAATCGTAGAAAGAGTGAGTAGAGAAAAAATGAAAAGGCAATAGTAGGTGAGTTTTGAAAGTCCATTTTGATACCAGGATACGACTTTGTACTAAAAAGAAGTGTTTTTCTTATTAAGGCATTGTAAAAAGTAGCAAGCAGAAAAAATAAGAGTACTGTAAGGAAATTGAGTGAAATTTTTCGAAGGTTTTTCCTCCAAATGGTTTTGATACCAAACGTTTTAGCCCGTATTTATAAACAAACTTCTATTTATACACGACTTCTTTATACATACATACGTATATAGATATGTGTGTATATATTATATTATATGTACATACATACGTTTTAAGACGATATGATAACACGACGTTTGTAATATTATAAAAAATATATTATTATATGTATATGTATAAATGTGACATTGATTAAAGTGCATAAGTATTACTGTTGAGCTGACCCAGGCGGACGCCCGGAATAAAAGTATTAACGTTAACGTTCGTTATTGTTTATAACTTCTTATTGTAGAAGAAACTGAAAATAAATTCTCAATCGTAAGTAATTTGTTTATATTCTTGTACAATTAAGTAAATTGTTATAATTAGTAATTTAAATAATTCAAATAAATTCAAATAAATAGGTTTTAATAAATAATGTTATAATATTTTAACTCTTAATAAGACGAGAAGATTTAAGGTCATTTAAACTTAGCATTACTACACCTATCAATAACAAAACAAATCAATATAAATTAACAGCGAAGAGAAACAACAAGAAATGGCGCAATCATTTCAGTCACGAGCCTTGCATTTCGGATTGAAATTCGGGAGCTTAATTCCAAAGCTTTTCAAGCACGGAAAAGATGAGTTGATTTTGTTAACTGACATTAAAAATAACTTCTTAAACAAATAACGCTCTTAACATCAATAAAAATTATAACATTTAAATTAACTCATTTTTTTCGTGGATCGATGCATAATTTTCTTTACTTATAGAACTAAGAACAAAAATCCTTACATTCAGGTCAAACGGAGACAAAATTGTTATAAGATACATAAAGAAAAATTTGAAAATTGAAAATTTTTAATAACATTTTTGTTTTTAAATTTAGGAGATTGTTCCTACTTTGGCAGAAATTTGGATTTAAGGGAGTTTATTTCGTGAAACTCGTAATTTGACTTTTTGTTTCGGCATTCTAGGTGATCGAGAAGTCACTCGAAATTCAACCGGGAGATTGTAACAGCGGCAAAGACAACAACTTGGAAATTTGAACCAGTCGCTGAAAATTCCTCGACATTCGTTATTTGGATCGTAAGCCAACAGTCTGTGTAATCTGTACTGCTGCTCGCACTTGCAACCATCTCGGCAATACATCTGCTTGTCTTCATGCCTGGAAGAATTTAAGTCCTACAGTTAAGTACTTTTTTTAATTATAGTTAAAAATTATTGTTCATCTGGTAGTTTTGAATTCGAATTTTTGACTGACTTTTGTAAAATGATTTTTGTTTTATATAGACTTACGTGCATTTTTCCCAATGAACATATTGCTCAAATGGATAAAGATTTAAAAGGGCGAGAACTTCCCCACGAGTATTATTTGCCCAAAAAGGAGCAACGACTTCTTCTTTCACTGGACAGGCATTTCTGCAAATAGAATTTTTGGGATTAAAGCAAGTAAGTTTTTTACTTTCTGGAATTTTTAAACAAAATCTTTTGATTATTTACTTATTTAAATAGGAAAAAACATACATTCCCTGTCCCTTAAATACAGGCTGCTGCTGTTCTTCTTTTGCAGCAACATCCTGATAAAGTTGGCCCTCCATACTGGATCCATTATTTGTTGTTTCAGGAGGTCTGTACTCAGGTCGAGGTCTAAATTCTTGTTGTTGTTCACTTCCAGCCCCAAGTTGATCACCTGTTTCGACTTCATCAATTCCTTCATTAATATCATCAATTCGATCAATACTACCCAAATTTGAGAATTTCGTCGTCGCCTCCTCTTCAGAAATGTTTTCTTCATCATCCAAAATAATTGGAAACTCAGTCAATATATCAACATCAGGATCAAACCTATCAATTTGACCTGGAATCTCATTGATACTAAGATTCTGAATTTTAGCAATTTCTGACAAAGTAATTGAAGGTGTTGTCGAAAGAGTCTCGTTATCATTAACATTTTTTATTTTCGTTGAATTCATATTCAAGTCTGTTGAATTATGAGATTTCGAAATTGATGATTTTGTAGTTAGAGTTGTTGGTATTATTAGAGATATTGAACTTGTTGTTAACATAGATGTCCTGTCAGTTTCAGTTGTCGATTTTTCAGTCGTTGTTGAAGTTGTAGCGGATGTTGAAGATGTTGTACTCGTCGGATTTTCGGAAGGATAAAAATGGGGCTTTGTGTATTCGCCTAATTTAGAAAATTTCTTGTTGTTTCCATTTAATTTGATGTTCCCATTGTTCAGAGCTCTACTTGTGAATCCTCTACCTTCTGGCTCTTCATCTTGAATATTTGAGTATTTAGAATCACCGTAACCCTCGTCATATACAAAGCCTCTGAAATTTTATTTAATATTTTAGAATTTTGCTTTTTTGGTGAAAATTAAAGAAACGGTTAATCTTATAACATAATCAATAAACAGACCTAGAATCGTCTGGTTTTCGTTGGTAGCTATCATCTTCAAATTCAAGTTCCACATCATTCTTCTCAAGTTCTGTTTTCAAAATATTTATATGTCTTTCATCTCCGTACATTCTCCTCATCAATCCTTGATTTTCCCTCACGAATCTCCGCACTGCATGCCTGTAATTAATTTTATTGTTTTTTTTTTGTTAGAATTGAAGAAGTTTTGAAATTCTAAGTGTTTTGAAATAATCTAAATAAATTAGGATACTATTGGTCAATATGAATCAACATTCGACTAGGAATATTATCTGAATAAATTTGATGATTCACTAACCATGGATAGGCGTTACCAGCGACTGTGCACCAGTTTTGCTGGCGAAAGTCACAGGGAAGATTTTCAAATTGAGCCCGAGCATTACGAGAGTAAGGTTTGCTGCAAGCAGAAGATGCATCGTATCCGAAAGTGCTCGGACCACCTCCTCCAAAATCTTGACACCTGACAAAATGCAGTTTGACTACCTGCAATCAAATTAATTTTTATTTTATTCGCTTTTCCCTTTCCTTATCTCGTTTTATTTTACTTTCTTTACTCTAAATTTTCATTTGCTTTATTCCGTTACAATTGGTTTCAAACCAATGCAGTAGAGCCTTGAAAAAATTTTTATTTTTTTATTTTAAAATTATTTGAAAAAATATATTCAGATTAAAGACTTTTATTAAATATAAATATATTTAAATTAATAATGTTAATATAGGTAACTAATTTATAAATCCCGAGTTGAAGAAAAAACTATTGATTTTAGATATTGATGAAAATTCTAGTATTAAACACTGTGTACGAGAACTTGAATTTCGGAGAGGACGAAACGTGCATTTCTGCATACTATCAAGTTATCGCGATACCGTTACACTCGTTTCTTCAATCTTGTCGATAAAGTTGATTTTTGAAGTAGATTGTCGTTCGATTTACCACGTGTAAAATAAATGCAGATAATTTCTAACAAAGTTATATCAACTTTAACTAAAGGTATCCAATAAATATATTTGTTTAATTATTAACTTTATTGTTATTGTTATCTTCTTTATTGATTTAGATTTGCATAAATGTATAAATAAAAGTATTGAAATCTTATCATCTGATTTAATACTTTCATAAATATTTTGTACATTTTTGGGATTTGTATAATAATGCGTGATATGTTTGTTTTTAATTCAATATGATTTTCCATAGAAATACTTGAAAAGTAGAGCATGGTTCAGTGGCTTTGTTTTTGCAACCCAAGAGAATTTTATAGAAAATTCTATAGTTCCTACATCTAAAAACTGACAGCTAAAGATAATAAGGATTTTCTTAATACTTTAATTCGAAGGCTCTGATTTATAATTGGAAACACCTCATCACTTCACAAACATAAGACACTGAGAACACAAGAAGAGGATGCACTCGAGACTAGCTCTTGAGTCTGTATCTCTATTATCTTGATATTCAACTTCATCAACTTTAACTTCATCTTCATCATCCATATATCTTCAATCGACTCACCAAAAGAGTCAAGAGTACGAGAACTCTCATATCTTCCGGCGATATTAGCCTGGGGAAACCAACCAATCTGTTAATCCGTTCTCGATGGCGAACTGTTGGTCACTGGTGGTCTTACTGGTTCTGAGTGGTTCTGAATGAACCGGTAGCGTAAACTTCTTCGCGAGGGTGCAGCTTGAGGATGGCTGCAGCTACATGACAGCACCTTCGCGAGCGAGGGCGCTTTCATTACTGGCTACAATCGTCGAGTTTATAGCCATGAGAGGAAGTTCCTCAAGGAAAAACTCTGATCGTTGCTTCGAAATAGTCTGACCAGAGGCAGAAGAAGAAGTTTGCTTTGATCGAGTCTGAACGATAGTCGATCAACAGAAACAGAAGAAGACCGGCTAAGGAAAAAGGAAAGGTCTGAGAGAGATAAAAAAAAGAGAGAGCAGTCCAGGTACTAGGAGCAGAACATGAGTACCTGAGGAAGAAGAAAAGAGAGAGAGCTTATGAGAGTAGGTCACTTTGTGGTACCGTTATAGAAGCGTTTGCCATTGATGTGTGTCACGGGGCCCTCGTTCGCGTATTGCGTATTTACAAAAAATCATGTGCGTTGTACCTAGACGCTAGATTACAACAACTTCCTATTCTTCTCTGTCTTGGAAATAATCACCTGACCAACCTCGGAAACTCATTTGCACTTATGGACACCGATATAAATGTTCTTTTTCGAAGATCAAGAAGAGCAACCTAAATCGACAAAATTATAAATATCACGCTATTCAGTTGAGAGACTTTAGAGCGTTTCCATCCTAAAACATTAGGATGGAAAAACACATTCTTCTTCAGAATTCCAAGTGTGATTTATTCCAAACAATTCCGAAATTTTCCGAATCATTCCGGAACTTGTATCGGAATAACACGAACTTTCAATCCCAATAAATCCAGTCTATCTGAATCAATCAGAATTCAGTCGGATACAATATACAAATTCCGGAATGATTCAGAAAATTTGGGATTGTTTCGGAATAAATTTCAATCCGCAACTTTCGCCAGGGAAGAGCTTTTTTTGCTCCTTATGTGAGTATGAATCTGCATATTCTTTTTTAGAATTCCGAGTGTGATTAAATAAGCGTTGTTGAGTATATGATGATGTTTCGGTTCCAGCTATTAGGCGACTTTACGATTAGAGCAAAACACGTATCTACCTGGAGATGATAACAGTTAAATTTTTAATTAATTAATTAATTATTATTTCTAATTTCCTGTTTTATGCACATATTATTACATATAATTCTGTTTTACACAAATATTCAACTTTAAATGTTATTTTTTTTGGAAATAGATAATACTTTGTAAATACTCGAACTCTACCAACCACAATTCGGGCCAGTCACATTGAACTCCTCGATCTTAAGAACACTTTCACCACGTGGGTGAGAAGAAAATGCGCATATATTTAAATAACACCTGTCAAGAAGACCCTTGGATAAGTTTGATGATATTTTTATCAATAGAAAGAGAAACGAAAACCGTAATTTAAAATTTTCGGATACTGAATACTAAAAGTAGAACTTGCATTTTTGTACCTAATATTTTATAAAAATGTAACAATTAATAATTATGTACCAGGGCTACCAGAGTAAAAGTGTGTAGATTTCGGAAAGCATGAACTGCATACAAAGTAAGAGAAAGTTAGTATTAGAATTAGAATAGTTGAAGAGAAAGATAGAAGTATGGAAATTTACGAGTTTTATATGAATAATGATAAAGAATTCTATTTTCCCCGATCGCCTTTGAGAATTAAGCAGAATTAACTTTACTTCAAATCTATCATATGAGTTAGAATTAGAATGTGTTCATTCCTGGTCGCAAGATTTAACAGGATTTAATAGGATTTAAACGAGATCAAATATAAATCGGTCAAATGAATTGAAATATTTACGTAAAAAAAGGGCATTGCTTTGGATTAAAACTACTTTCTATTCAGTTTAATTCACTAACTCCTTTTTTGCAGGGCGTGGAATCATGAGGACCATGTACTCTGCCGGAAATGCAATCCTCCCTGCGATAACAGAGTTCAACATCCATCTGGAAAATCTGTGAAAGAAATAACCAGAAATCAAAATGAGGAAGTTGTTGGAGAAATTCTAGCAATTGCAGAGCCCTTTCTCGCCGAGACAATGCATCCGACACTCAAGCTCCTGAGGATATGATCGTGCTAGCAAGGACATATTAAATGAGACAGAAAGAAATCTTCAGGTTTCTACGAATTTGCTAAAGGAGCCGAAACTCGTACCTGGTAAGGCAAGAT
>JAUESI010000038.1:280668-322201 GCA_032275145.1 Synergus laeviventris
GCTAGCACCTTTGAACATAATCTTAGAAGCTTTCGGATTGGTATCCGACTTCCTCAATCGATGTACAGCAGAGATATTGGCTTTCACCAAATAATGCTGAGCTAAATCAGAAAGTCCCTTCTCAGTAAATCCAACGTCTGGCTTCAAACATCTTATTAAGGTTTTCATCCTAAATCTCCAAAATCTTCGTAACGTCTGTTTCTTTATGATCTCAATGATGGTCTGAGATACTCATTTTTTGTACTCAAAGTCTTTGTTGATCATCACACCTTTAAGAACAGTGTTGTCTTCGATACTGCCTCTAGGATGCTTTCCAATTTAACATGTCGTTTAATGCCAATTTCACGACGTCCATTTTCGTCAAAGATGACTGTCTCAACAGAATCTAAAGCTATTTCGCAGGTAAGATCAGCCCAGCGTCCAATGAATTTTGTACCAACACATGATCTAATTACCTCAGCAACTTTTTTTCCTGCCAGTGCGGTCAATTTGGATACTTATTTGATTGTTAAGATCTTCGATCATATCCTCAAGAGCATGACGATAAGCTCTGATAATGACTGTAGGATGCATTCCCTGGGCGAGGAAGAGCTCTGCAGTTGACAGTATTTCTCCAGCGAGGATAATAACTGATGGTTCCATCATCGACTTCCTCATCTTGGGTTCTGGCTATTTCTTTCACAGAGTTTCCAGCTGGATGCTGAACTCTGTTTTCACGGAAGATTGAATTTCCATCAGTAGTCATCACGATTCCACAAATCAGGTCCATCGGCATCTTGAACATTGCTTGTAGTCTTAGATATGTTCTGATGATGTCAGCGTTTACCTTGAATAATAAGAAAGCATGGTTGAAGTGTGAAATTTTTCCTTCTTTAAAGTTAAAAAAAATTTGAGTATGTTTTTAACATTTAAATGTATAAATATTAATGGCAAAATAGATGTTAAGGATGAGTTTTCCTTAAAACAAATTTTAATGAGAGAATAGGTTAAGTTTGATTAAATTATAAATAAATAAGTTTTTAAATCAGATCTATCAACAAATTAATTGTTGGTCAATTTTATGATTTTAGATTTAGGTCTGACAATTGAGACTTTGTATCGAAAGAATTATTTTTTTCTTTTTTTTTTACATTTCCTCAAAATAAAACAAAAAATACATCAATCGGTATGTATAGCAGGTACAACAAGTTTGGATTGAGCTTACAATTTATATTGATTTAAAAGAATTAAAAAAAAAGGAAAAGGATGTTCAGCAATCCCAGCAATGTCCAGAATGACTATATAATATATGCATCACAAAAAGGTTTTTGCTCTAAAATGAGGAACCCAAAAATCAATGAAAAACCGAGAATTGGGATTATCATTAAAAAGAACTTGACAAATAAACGATTAAAATAAAATCGTCTACATGTACATTGTACCTGATTGTACGCAGGAAGACCCACGTTTCCAGTCTGAATATTGTCCCGCTGAACTTTTTTTCCATCAGAGTCGCGTTTATTATTTTCGCCTGCAACTATGAAACACGACATGATTAAAGTCCTATATGAATTCTTTCTCTTTAGTATGGAATAACAAAATGAAAACAGTAATTGTTGTTATTTGATTTATTTCAATTTTTACTCATTTTTCTTTTAAAAATTTCGTATTTGCATATTTTTTTTGCAATTTTTTTCTTCACCTTCCTTTCCATCCTTTCCATTTACCAGCTGACTTTACGAAATTATTAATCCTCGGTGAGAATCGATTCCTCGATTCCGACTTACACGCGTCGTCGTCGTCGTCGATTCCGCGGAAAACGATGACGACGAGGAATCGATTCCGATTCCAATTTTCCCCCACTCCTAAAAAAGCGCGCGCATATTTAAAATTGTAAAGGGTACACGGACAGTATTTGGAACGGTTTATTGGCAAACTTAAAAACAATATAATAAAAATTAATTTCAATTGATGTTTAAATGTTAAGTTACAAAGTAAAAAATGTTCATACGGAAGACACCTCCTACTAAATGACCGAAATATGTCAATGAGATGAGATGAGGTGGTAATCAGAATCGATGTCGATTCCGACGAAGAATCGATTCCGAAGAAGAAATCGACAGGGACACCAAGGAATCGATTCTCAAAGGAATCGGAATCGACTTGGCCATCCCTAGAAATTATCAGTCTTCGTTCGCGGTTGATTGTTGTGACTGTTTTGACAATTTCGACGATATGTTTCTTGTGTGAATTCTGGAGTGTTCTGGAGTTTTTGAAGTGAATTTCTAAAGATGATTGCAGCTTTCTACAAAAGGTAATCCTTATTTTATTTTTGGTTTAAATTGTCGGCAATTAAAGTCAGAATCTGTCAGAATCGATCATGTATTTGAGAAATTGATAATATTTTATATTATTTTATGATAATATTCTGTTTAAGTTATTTAATATATGTATATGTAAATGTCCGCGTGGCATGACTTGACAATGACGACAGCAGTATAAACTACTGTTACCTCGTTTCTTCATTTATAAATCGATCACGTGCGTGACTACACTTCAAATCAAATTTATCACTGTTATCTCTGGAAAGAATAATTTCTCATTCTTTTTTATTTTATTTTTTTGGTAGTGAAAAATGTGAATTAGAATAGAAAACTAGATTCAAAACTAGCTTTAGAAAACTAGTTTCAAATCTACTTAATTTCCTGATATCAAACGATCCGTAAATTGAAAGTCATACCGATTCGGTCGGTGGTTTTTGCTGCACTCAGCGAAAGGCACAGAAAGTATATGATTTCGCAATGAACAGCAGAGTTATTAAGAAACCCGGAAGCAAAATATTAGAAACAAAAAAAAACATGTTTTAAATAAAATTTATGTTTTTCGGAAATAAAATTTTTATCGAAGGTGGCCGGGATTCAATCTCAATATCTATAGTCACGAAAAATAATCTACAGGCTTCGAATATTATAGTATATTTATAACTATATATTGTAACTATACTATTTTAAAACTTGTTTGTGCGATTCTATTCAATCATTTAGGAGGAATCGAGGTCTAATTAATTGATAGGCAATATAGAGGACTGACCTAGGTCGATACGACACTCCGATCATTGACTCGAAATGATCGATCGGTCCTTGACCCTTTATTTTACATAATGTGTACGATCGTTTAACTTTATATACATAAAAACTGAAAAGGAGAATAATGTCTATTTTAAATACTCTTAAGTATTTAAAAGTAATCAACTATGCCAGTGAGACACTTTTTCCACGTTTGGTCACTTTAAAAATAAATATTGTCGACAATATCGACTCGTCACTATTCATTAACAGAAAGGTCGTAAATGAAAGTTTCCAGCTTCAATGACTTAATAGTCTTTCGGCGAACCATAATATAATATTGCTTTCAAGTTCGCTCACCTCCTTTGCGCAATAAATTGCCAGGAAAAGACAAATAAAAAAAAACTTCCTTATTTCCTTTCACTGTAAAATCATTTTTACTGACCATTAAGAGTGCGAGACTATCAAATAAGAGTTGGAGAAAAATTAATTATACATTCAAAGAAGCCTTACTCCTCTGCATCACGTTTTATAAATAAGGGATTATTTTTATCCAATTTTCTGATTTAGAGGCTCTGAAAAAATCAGAATTTTCTTGTTATTAAGAAAACAGAAAAGACTGTCTATAAGAACACAATATGAACGTGATCTATTTCCGGATTGCACTTATCAAAAGAGCGGTCGTTGCATAACGTTATTTTTTTGTAGTTAATGATGACATATCTTTCCCATATCACTGCAGAATAAACAGTTTTAAAAATCTGGCTTCCGCAACGATTAACTCTACCCGACCGAAGAAAAAGGACGTGGGAAAAAATTTTTAGATTTTCAATCCTTCAATCCATTTTCGTATATTTAAATTGATTTAATTTAATTTGTCTAAAAAAATGGAAATTTATTTTTGATGATAGGTAGAATGAGCTGGACGAGCAGGATGGCTCGTCACGGAACAGATTTATCGCTGCATTTGACAGCGTATCCAGGAAATGCTGTTTCGACACCGGAGTCTTCGACTGGAATTACTTCCCCGAAACTTGAACCAGGAAACGAGACAGAAACAGAAAATAGTCCTATTCTTTCCCCAACGGAATCTCGTATTCCTAGACCTTCTCCGTCGGCTTTACGACGATCGACAAGTTTACGAGTGCGAGGAGAATGTGGATCTCATTTGAGATCACCTACAGTCGGCTTCCCTAGTATCAAGGAAAATGGAATTGATTCTCCTCGACATCGATCTAATGTAAGTAATTACATAGTCATTCATTTCACAATTTAAATAATTATTTTATATGTTTAGGGGCTTTTTTTGCCCAAGGAAAAGACAATAGAAATCTGAAAATAAATTGTGAAATTTATTAAGACTTTTTTTTTACGTACTGTAAGTAAATTAAAGTTATCATAAAAAGTTGAGAAACCTTTTATTTGATTTCCTGTTTTCTGAATTTACAGCCATTTTATCGACTCTCAACAGTTTTGTACTCGAGAAAGAATGAGATTACCTAATCGCAGGAGAACATTTACCCTTGAAAAAAGTGGAAAGTGAGTGAGGTTGCCAGACAATGGAGGCTAAAGTTAAGAATTAATTGCAGGGTGATTGCTAATCAATACGCTGGACTAGAAAATTTTAATTTCTAATTTTGTCTTGAGACTCTGAACACATTCATCGATGTTTTATTGAATTACTATACAAAAACATCTACAAATTTTATAATGGTTTTATCTGGTTTTATTTTAAATAATAAAAAAAACTTTAAGCTTCTGCTTTAATCTGATTCCAAAATTGCAAAATGACTCGAATCAGGTGCGCAAGTAGGAAAGGATCGATTTTTAGTGAATCGCCTTCCGCAAACCAATATCAAGGGTACCTGTTGCAAATCTAATGCATGTTTTCCATTTCTAGGAGTTGAATTCTTCATTCTAAATTCTTGATTAAATATTAGGAATCGTCAGAGGGTAATAGGACTCATTAATCATAAAAAAAATTAAGTTCTTTTGGAAAAAGTAGCGTCTTAATTATTCATTTTCTCAATCATCGAAGATCCACCTACCTGGAGGATCTCCTGCGCGACACTTTTGCTTTGCTCTAATTTGCGAGTCGCTTTTCGCGATGAAAAAGGGAGAGGAGCTCCTGACCTTTACCAACTATCGCGTCGGCGCAAATTCCTGTCATCGCGATACACGTAGTTCCCTAGTCAGTTACTGGTGTGTCGTCTTCAGTTTCAACATCGTCCACGCGAAGTTCGCACGTCCAAGTTCCCGACCTGGGGTTCGCCTTCCGTCCAAAGAAAAGTCGAGAAACGACTCGGTAGTTCAAAATTTCTTAATGGAAATTTGTCCATTCGGTGATTTTAAAATCCACCTAGTGTTGACCTCGCATGGATTCGCACGACGAAAGAAATTCTCGCAGTTGTCCTTCGGTATGTTTTTAAGAAAGCGGGAAATTTTGATTCAGCCAATGAAATAGCACACTTTTTTAGCAATTTTATTCCTGGGAATATGGTGAAGGAATATTAAATATTGACTTCTGTGTGTTTGTTCTCAAATCGCCCTAGTTAGAGCTTTTCAAAAATTCAGATCTACTGAGAGCACGTTTAACGTCCTGAACTGAAAAAGTCATTCTTTGCATGAATTGAAATTTGGGGTAGAGAATATCGATATTTTGTGAGTCAGAAAAGCAAAGGTTGAGCAGAAATAAATATAAAGTTTAAATTTGTAATTAGAAATTAAAAATGTGCAATTTTAAGTCCGAAGTTAGGTGATCTTAAATAATTATTTTGAAAGTTCAATTTTTTAAAGTAAAGTCTAAAAAAATAATATAGCTCACATTTCAACTAAAATCTCACGTACGGTTCATATAAACAGGTCAATAAACTAATCCCTGGAGGTCTGAGGACGAATATATCCTGCTTGAGTATCATTAATCAAGAGAATTAAAAACCATTATAAACCATTAGTAATACCCTCAACTAAAAGCATCGCAATTTAGAATCACCTTCTTATTTATTCAGGACTTAAACTTATCCAATCAAAGTCGGTTTCTGTCGCTTTATTTCAAGATAAAAGAAAATGGAATATGTATGATCCATTTTATTAACTAAATTTTGGAAAAGTGTTAAAGGAAAGTTTAGTTTAAATTATGGTTTGGTTCTTAAACCTAATATCCATTTAACCAGAATAAAACTAGTATCTGATAAAATTAATCTAAAAAATCCTTTTCTAGGATCAATGAAAGTGTAACTATGTGTCATTTTTTTTATTCATTCAGAGTCTCTCACTGACACCGGCAAGGCCGCGGCCAATCTACCCGACCTCGCATTCTACTGTAGGGTTCGACGACAGCGACGTTGAAAGTGTAAAAAGTTACGGAAGTGCCTGCAGTACTGCGAGTGCCTGCGATCATGCAACCTTCGCCCTCAATGGTACTACTTGGTCAGGTCGATCACGTAAATACGTTGTTCATTGTTCCAATCTCTCCAGCGATAGTGACCAATATCTTACCCCCACGCAAAGGGCTGCTAGACAGATTCGAAGATTTCAGGTAAGGTCCGAACATAGAAAAATTAGTTTATTTGTCGCAAATCCTAAGGAAGATGAAAGAAATCATTTCTAATTCTAATTTTTAATTTTGATCAATTAAATACCATTTGGATTTAAATTGAAGATTTAATAAAATGATAAATCGTGATTACTTCTAAATCCTCTATTTTAACTCGATTTTATCTTACAGGCTCTCTTGAAGGAGGCGAGAAAAGAAATTGAAGAAAAGGACCAAGAAATCCTTCGATTAACGAAAGAGGTCGTGGAATTACGACTTTACAAAGCATCTTTGAACAGTCCTGACGAAAGGACAGAAAGTAGCGACGCTCCAACAGTTCGAGAGAATGATCCCTTTTCTCCTCAGTCACCTTCAAAAGATCTTCCTAACGAGGGTGGTTTTGAAACAGCTACCAACCCTAGAAAACAAGTACCTTCCGAAGTTCCATCATCCTTGGCGGATTCTGGACACTTTGAAGATGGCTCCATTCACTCAAAGGAGTCTATGTCTCTTCCAGCAGTTAATGCAGTTAATACCATCACCACTTCCACGACTAATAATGTCGCAAAAAATGAGAGTTCCCTAAATAAGACCTTCACCTCCATTGCCGAAGATTTTGATCGAGATGGGGAAAGAAGAAAATTAGTAGATCATTATGAAAGCCGCATCGAGGAAATGCACCGAAGACACGTGGATGAACTCCAGGAATTTAAAGAAAAGCATAATGACAAGGTGATTATTTTGGGAAACATAATATCCACATGGAAATTTCTAAAGAGAACTTATTATTTTTTCAGGTTGAGAGTTTATTAAACCAACTTGCGGAGGTGAGCACTCGGTACTGTGAAATTCGACCGTCCTTGGATATAGCAGAGACTCGTGTTCGAGAATTGATATCCGAATTGGAAACTATTAAATCCGAGCTTGTAGAGCAAAAGGCCTTAGTAAGTGAGCAAGAGGAGAGAAATAAGCAAATGTACCTGAAGATGTATGCCAAGGGCCAGGAGGCTGCCCGGATCGAGCAAGCTGATCAGGTAAATGTATAATAAATTTTTTTTTTAAATACTCTCTTCATCTTGTAAGAACAAGAGCTTGATTTTATAAAAGGAACCTGAGAGTTAATTCTTGACCTCAATTTTTTCAGATTCTAGAGCACGCTCATCAATCGCCTCCTAAGGTATCGGTAGCTGAACTTCTTCAGCAACTGACAGTCACACAAGCTGAGCTAGAAAATATTAAAGTGAGTTTTTCTTAATTATTGTACTTTGAATCTGGAATCTCAGACATATATTCTTTAGAAATACTTTGTTTCATATTGAAAAGAATTTGATTAGGAAAATTGGGAATTGTTTAGTTTCCACATATATACAGCTGTAATTGGATAAAAATCTCTACACTCACGTTCTATTAATCATCGCTAAAAATTTGCATACAAAAAAAATAGTTCACGCTAAGTCCTAATACAATGCTTTTACGATGAGCTCTCATGATAATTAACGAGTTATTGTGCCTAGACTCTTATGCTTTCCCGTTCACACAGTTTCGCATCCCTTGTGTAATGTCTAATCTCTAAGGTCTGATTTCTAATCACTAACACTTTCTAAACACCCGTATCTCACATTGTTTATACTAACGATGTGCGACTTTTTTGGCCGCTGCTTACTTTCCAGGATACATACTACTCGCCTGAACCTCATATTTCAGCCGAACGTAACCCATGTTTATTAAGTGCTCAGGAGGCTGTTTCTCTCTGGGTTCTTGGCACGCGTAAGGTCTGTATTCCTTACAAAATTTCCATGCGAAGAAATCATTCAATGTTATTTCTTCAGATGTCATCTGGTCGCACAATGCACTTTTTGATGAAAAACACTTGCCTGAGTTTACTGCATTTTCACGATTTTCTGTATTCTTATTCGTAGAAGAATGCAATTTATCATTTGAATTTGTTGCTGCATTTATTATCTCCTTTCTAAAATTAATTATTGGTGTACGTAAATACATCAAATCGAATATTTCAACAGAACTGATCCAAAAAATTCTAAAAACTGATCGATAAGCAAATCTATTGTACTCTTTATCAAAATGAATTAATATTCCTCATTGCATGTGCGTTTTGATCTTTGAATGCCTCTATCTGCATGAAAAACGAGCTTGCCATTATTAATTGTTATTATACAATTGTGTATCTCATTTCATAAATCCACAGTACTTGGAGCACTTGGAAGAAACAGCCTCTATATTTTTCCCTTTTCTAGTGATAAAGTTGCACCTAAACGCGATACACGCTTTCGTAAATATATTCAATAATTTCAAAAATGTTAATTATTAAAAATGTTTTTCTACAGGCGATGTATCGTCGGATCGTTGAATCTAGAAACACCCAGGGAGCTCTTGATCCGGAAATTACTTTACAGTTCCTTAAGTCTGCGATTTATTACTTCCTCACAGACAAAGAAAATCATCAGGGTCATTTAAATGCTATTGAAAGTATTTTGGGATTCAGTGAAAGTGAGAAATCGAATATCGATAAGATTTATCCATCAGTAAGAAAGTAATTTTCCAGTTTGTAAAACTTTTTGCCTTCTTAGCAATTCAGCGTAAGCATCGTTGTGAGCGACTATCGGTGCTGAGTTTTTGCGAATTCAAATTCGCAAGACGTCAAGTTTCTTCTTTTTGATAGTGAGAATTAGAGAAACTTGTATCAGTTTTATTTTATAACTTTAATCGACAATCGATTGAGCGACTGTGATATATATGGTATGGAATTAATTTAATTTAAAATTGAAAATTAAGGACTTCTGTTTAAAAATTTTTTTTTTAAACATGAGGCTTTGAAAGGTTTAATATAGTAAAGAATTTACTTATTAAACTAATTGACATTTCAAATAGTTGAAAATAATCAATTATATAATTTCTGTGGAGGATTTGTAAATAAATTAACAATGAAGCAACGAAAAACTGAAACTGAGCACTGATCGTCGCAAATATGTTTTGCCTCTATTCGATAGCTGGCTTTTATATGTGAGTATTAAATAGCTTTTACGACATAAAGACTTCGGTCCTATCGTTACCAAAAAATAAAGAGAGAATTTGCACAAGAAAACGTCACGAAAAAATCGCTTTTAAGCGAATTCAGTTACCTTTTAAATTTTACTTTAAATTATTTTTCAGATAGTTTCTTATAAATCTGTAAAAGATTAAATTAGCTACCTGCAAATTTATACGTGTGATGATAGAACTTTATACTAGGATTAAAAACTTATTCGAATGTTTAAAATGTTTTTAAGATTCGTTGTGATTGGAAAACGAAATCTTAAAGTCATTTTGAAAATTTCTTTATCTTGTATTGAATGTAAATGCGACAGAATTATTATTTATATATCGTAAAGATTTAAAGATTGTCTATCTCTATATCAAAATCTGGTAAGGCGTCCAGATAGGATAACCGAGGAGACTGAAGGAATATCTTGCCTTTTAAATAAAACTAGATAGAATTCATGAAGTGATTTAGCCAAAAGAAAGAAAAGGCATTGCTCTGTGAAAACACAAAGATATCTTCATTCGATTTACCTTTTGAAAACATACTTTTTCCACAATTTTATTAATAGTAAATGATATAACAAAATGGACACAATCGCACATTTCGCAAAAAGTTATCGAATGCTAATGTTTCTAGAGACAGTTTCCTATAAATTATTATATTTCGTCGCTCAAAGTAATCTTTAAACCTGTTAGAATTGAACCAAAGAACTTCAAGACATTCCGCCGAATCGACTAACCGATAACAGTTAAAATAGCGCTTTTCGAATCTTGTAAATGTTTAACTAGCATCAAAAAAAAAAGTTTAACTGTATTCAAATTAAGATCATCGAAATGAATTTTCGATCTTATAATATTATCATAATAAGGAAGCAAGGTTTTGAACTTTGTAGTTAAATTAATAACGATGAATAATTAAAGAATTTATCAGCTTTTTATATTTCAATTTGAAAAATGGACAGAAATTATGGCAAATTAAGTATTTAAAAGGTTGTGTAGATATAATAATTCTTTATCACTTTTTTTCGTTTTTTTCTGTAGTTTTGATTGATATTTGTGTGAGTTATATTGTAAGAACGGTTACATAAATTATGTAAAAAAAAAAATAATTACCCTATGAAAATCTTGCTTTATCATTTTAGTTTTTAGTCTTAACGAAATAGAAGTCTGAAATAATCTTTACATATTTATTATCATATTATATAAAAAAAAGTACAGTCTACTTTTTGCCAGGCAAAATGATACCATCATATTTCTGTTGGAACCACTTTGTCGCATCTTCTTTTGTCAGTCTGTGTTGGAAACCAACTTTTCCCGTTTTCCTTCTCCTATGAGCAACGTTAAATCCTAAAACCATTTCAAAAGTTTAATTACACAATTCATTTTTGATAATAGTTTGTCGACTCAGTTAAGTAACACACCCAGTAAAAGAAGTGGGCATGAGTTGCAAATAAGAGACAATTTATATAGCACATGTTTGTTATTTCACAGCAGATTAAGCATATAATACAGCAAAATCTACGATACCAGATAATGTGCAATCCATTCGTTTTAGCAATATTTCTATTCGTTCTATCTCCAAAGTTTCATTTATGATCGTTTGAATTATTACGTTTGAATCAAAAATTATTCTTTATGGAATTTAATTTATTTAAGACATTTTAATTTTAAGCGATTCGACAAATTTAAAAAAAATGATAAACTGGTCAATTTTATATTTTAAGAAACTTACCAGGTCGACCAAGTACGACATAGAAGTCCAGACCGTAAATACCAATGCCTGGATCGTATTTGATACCCAAATCAATGTGTTCCTGGATTCCGAAACCAAAGTTTCCAGTGCAGGAAAAGTTCTCTCTTCGCAATTCGTATTCACGAACCTATTTAAAATTAAAGTGAATGATTATTCAACTTTGAAATTAGTGAAATAAACATTGAAACATAAAATAGAAAATGAATTTTTTACTTTCAAGCCTCGCTCAAGGATTTCCTCGGCTTTAGCTCCTCGAACCGTGCAATGTACGGCGATTTTTTCATTTCTACGAATACCAAAAGAACGAACAGTGTATCTCGCTTTAGAGAAAACTGGCTGTTGTCCGGTTAACTGTTCTAAAACCTAAACAAAAATGTAGAATCGAATCATGGAAGAATGTTTTTAAATTTCGAAATGCATGTCTTCAAACTCAAAAACAATTCGCATCAAATAACTTTCAAACTAAAGGGGGAAACATAATAGAAAGAGGAAAAAGGTATAAATTGAAATACGAATTAAAATTACCTTGGAAGCACGAGTCAATCTATCACCAGATTCTCCAACACAAATATTTAGACAGAGTTTGCGAATCTTGACTTCTCTCATAACATTTTTAGATGGATCTTTCTTAATTTTCTCTTTCTTTACTTTTTGCTTAGCAGGAGCGTTTTTTGATGCGTCCTAGAATTACAGAACAAATCTTTTATACACATCACAAAAAAAAACGAATCACATAATTCACATAAAACCGATCATAAGTAACTTTTAAAATCGAATTAAAAAAAAATACTCCTCAAAGAAGTAAGGTTAGGTTCACAAAAACACGTTCTTAATGTGAAGTTACAATTTTTATGTGACACCCAGTACTAAAACGTAATTCAACAGTAAATGAAGTGAACGTTTATTAGTCTTTTTTAATATATAATTAACCATTTTTGTGATTGATTCGTGTGATATAATCGGATTTTAAGGTAAAAGTATTATATTAAAACGCACCGCCATTGTTCTAAAACCAGGAAAAACTGCGCTCTCTTGCGGCGAAGTGCGAACTGCGAAGATATATAATATAAATGAATCAGAGAGAGAATATTAGATTGTGATATTTAATATTATATACCTAATATTAATTTATTAATGATATAAAGAGTATAAACCATGATATCTAAGTATCAAATTCATTAGATCATGGTATAAGAAACAATAAAGGCTGATGGAATGGAGAAAACTGTCGAAACCACTGGTCGAGTCGAAACTGTCAACTCAGTTGTCAATAATTCGCTTCTCACATACGATTCTTGTCGATATTTCTATTCGCTCAGTATTTTCATCCAAGTATTAAAGTCTTCAGAACACTGTCAATGGCTATAAAGAGATATATAAATCATCATATACACCTCACATAGAGATTCCAGAGATTCTTTCACACCTCGCAAAGCACCAGACTGAAATACTTTGAAATAATAAAACTGAAACTAAAGTTTTTTTAATCATAGTTATTATTATCGTTAATATTCATATTTATCAATAGCTACAGTGAAACACAAAACAAAAATGTGATATCTGTACATTTCCTTATGCGATAACATAATCTTTTCTATAGAATAGGAAGAAACTAAATCATAATATTCACAGATATTTTACACGATAGGTTTTTGCAACGCTTCGACATATACATTGTGTTCTCTTCATTATCTAATCCGCAAAATAAAAAAAAAACACAATTAAATATAAGTGAAAAAGTTCACACAATCTACACGTCGAGGACGTTCGATATATACTTAACTCGTAACTGTAATATATGTTTTTTTTTCATTATTTCGCTCGCTCAATCTTTACTTCTACTCTGTACATATGCACAACGCATCTTTTACACTGTACATGCACACGCTCAACGAGTATCTGCGCTGCCTTAAATTATTTTTTACCAAGAAATCGAGAGGGCGTTTGAATTCGAAAATTTCATATTCAATTGGAAATGATTCCGTATATGAAATAAATCACAGTCAAAAGAACATAAATATATATTCTCTTAAATTATCCCAAACGTTCTTTTTGGGATTAATGTTAGATGAAAGAAAAAAGTAAAAACGATATATTCCGATCATATATGTCGTCGATGTCACTATCAAAAATCTGAGCTATCTATAGTTAAGATGGAACGCTCTCTCGGTTCCTAATCTTTTTTTTACATAATATTACTCACTAGAGGTGAACGCCCTATGCGCGTCAGCGATAGTATTGTAAATAACTCATTACTTATATTTACTCGTATTTTTTCACGGCTTGGTGTAATATAATGTAACTTCTTGTTAGCGCATTATTACCTTGGACACGATTCTAAAGAGTCTATAATGCGCGGGATTCCGTAGAAGTAATGGGATGGAAGTGTATTGAGGGGCGGCGTCAACGTTCAATGAGATCAGTCGTACCCTTTGGCACGACAGCTTTAAGCCCCGTTAATTTCTTTTTTAAATCGTATCTTCAATGCTCAGTACGGTTCTAACTAGTCTGTGTAACAACGTTAATGATAATTAATAGCAGCGGTAGTAGTAGTAGGTTTGATAGTAGTAGTAGTACTAGTAGTAGTAGTAATAGTATAGTAATAGCATAGAGTAGTAACGTAGTATTCGGTAGCAGAAGTAGTAGTAATAATAATAATAATAATAATAATTAATAGATAATTATAGCAATAATGTCGATAATAAAGAATCGAGAGTCATAATTAACATTACAAATCTTCCGATAATGTACATAGCGCTAGAATAATATTTTACACATCCTGCTATGGAAATTTATGGTACACTAGGGATAAAGCTACATAAGTAGTAGTCCTCGGTATTCTTGTACTCTCCTCTCTCTTTCACTTCCGTTTTCATTTTCAGAGGTCTCGATTAATTTACTTTATCTCTCAACAAAATCAGCAACGCCCACAGCGACTATCGATACAGTAATATAATACATAGGTATTTATATAGAGTAATATTATACAAAAACACATCACATATCGCGCGAACCAGAGACGGTTTTCCTTATGTTTTTATGCAGATATATATCGTTAAATAATTAAAATCACAGTAGTTATGCCTTTGCCGGCCCGCTTAAATTGGTACAGTATTTACGACTATGCCTTAACACTTAGCTCGTGTATAAAGGGTAGAGTGTGGTTTCTTTCAGGAATCTACTAGGTCCAGGTAGAATACGTCTACGTTCCTTCCCACGAGCACTATAAACCTTAGGTTACAAAAATTCTAAACTTTTTAATTCACAATCGACATCCGAATGAATAAAATTCGTAAAGACATTAAAAAAGAGTGTCTATCTTCGGAAACCAAAAGTGTTTAAATTTTATACATAAATTAAATACTACCATCAAAGAAAGTTCACAGCACTTTTGGTTTTATACTTTGCTTTGACTTGATCAATTTATTATTTTTTTTAGCGAAGAGACACGCGGAAGAGGAGAGTTTCGCTAATCTCTTCGCGATTTTTATATATATATAAAGGTTTTTTTTTATTTCTCGTGGGTTGGAGACGCGACGCGAATCTGACTTTTGGCCAGTTCGTCCGCTTGATTGTCACGGTGCAACTGATGACGGGAGAGGAACTTTAGTTCTTTCGCATGTTTTCTAGTCCGGTACATTTTTTTTGTCCATTCGCTAAGACACTCAAGGCTTCATGCCACTTGAGAAGTGTCTATTTGTGCGAAAAGAGGACATTGTTGAAAAGATTAAAATCCAAGAGACTGCAAATCTGTCTCAAACGGTGGCGATCACAATGAGCAAGTGAGCGATCTCCGCAACTCGGTGGAGTAAGTCTGGAGCAATCCGGGCCAGATTTTCATTTGCAAAGTCACAGGATGGAAAAATGTGCACTACGTAGGCAGGCTAGAAAAAACAAATGAAAAAGTTGTTACTAAAATTTAATTTAGGGATTGCAATAAAATATAATTTACTAAATTGAATTAAGCCTGTTAGACTTATAGAATTTTAAATCTACAAACCTGTCGTGAACCAGGCGCAGCGATATTGACAATTCCGGCCGCCTGTTTCTGTTGGAGGTAGGTTATAAATCCAGTTTGAAGATTCTTGCTCTGCTGAAGAACATCTAAGTGATCGCGGCCACAAGGAAGTGCCAACAGCATGCAATGTTCGTTGTCAGTCTGTAAAAGCATTTTAAAATCCATTGTAAGTTCATTTATATTCATTAAAAAAGAAGATATACTAAATAGTAAATCAAGTGATATCGTTTTCACTAATAAATGAAAAAAGAACCTACCTGCATCTTCCTGGCGACTCCTTCAACCTGAGTTTGCTCAAGCCTCATCCTCTGGGCGATCCGAAGAGGTGGAGTGGATCCATCACTATTGCAAGGAAGACTATCTCTGGCGACGTGGGGATTTCCGAACACAAAATGCATCTGTACAGCAGCTTGATCGTTCTTAAGTGCCAACAACCCTTGCCACATGACCGGGTACCTTTGCAGCAACATGAGAAGAGAGTCAGATTGAGGTTGAACTTGAGCCACATGAGGTGGAGTTGCGACTAATTGTTTCCTAGATCTATCAGGTGTGATTGCTCTATCAGTTGGAGCTTCGCTTCCAGCCATTGGATACTGAGAACGAATATGAGCCGGTGGTGGATCATAGTAGGCTCTTTGAACTGCCACTGCATTTCCAGCGTTATACTGAGGTGGAGGAGGAAGACGAGCATTCCCATGAAGCATGTAAACCTGAGCCACTTGTGGACTGTCTGTTGTCCTGTCGTGAGGAGTCCTAGTATTCCGCCTTAGTTCCAATGGTGGACTGTGGCTTTCTTCTCCACCAGCTTCCAATTTCGGATCCAGAGGCAAATGCGGAGATCTAGTTCCTGGGACGTGGTAGGCGATTCGAGGAGCTGTTAAAGCTTCTTGTTGTGCTCGGAGGTATTGATACTGATAAGCATGTGGATGAATATAGTGGGATGGCAACTCCCCGGCTCTTGATAGACTTCCAAAGTGATTGACGACGTCGCCCTGTGAATTTATAATGTTGATAATTTTATAAGATTAGAAGTTTTTAATTTTATAAGAGACAATAGGTTTAAAGAATTGATAAGATGGAAGCTTGACATTTATAAACGTCGAGGTGAGTTGATGATGACAAGAAGCGAGAATAAATCCAATTTTGTTAAAAGATATAAAAGCATCTTGGAATTCTTTCTAGATTTTAGTAAAAGCGGGTTGTAAGTACCTGAGAAGCATTAGCATGATGATGGGCAGGTGGGGGCAATGGAGGGCTTTGGGAGCGATGAGGGGGGACGAGTCCATACTGTCCCCCTGGCGATGGAGCTGCACCCGCACTCCCATGCTAGCCAAAACCAAGCAAAGTTAGTTAATTAAAATTTTTTTTTATAAAAGCATTATTATTTCATAATACACTCAAGCGAAACTATTAAAAAGGAAAATTTTAAAAGATTAAAGTCAAAATGTATTGCTTAAGGTACAGTAATTACTTAACAAGTAATTGATTAACCAAACGATCCTAAGTGTCTAAATTGCAATGTAAATCAGTTTTTAAATTGAAATAAAATTTTTTAAATTTGCTTCTTAAAATAGAAGAAATTGTTTAAATTTTCAGTTCAACCCCAAATAAAGGATGCACATTTAAAAGTATATAAATCATAATTTTGCTTACCAATGACGCTTCATATGCGGAAATTGGAACAACACGAGGTTGAGGGCTTGGCGATGGGACCATAATACAACCAGACATCGAAACTTCTACTTTTGGAGGATCCATTGCGCCAGATACCTATAACAAATTATTAAGAAAACAGTTTAAATCTCGTTCAAACATTCAAAGCGTTACAAAAGAAAAATCCTAGAACCAATATTTACCTGAGCTTTTGAAGGTGCGGATCTGGAACAAGTGGCGCCAGTGACGACTGGTTGTGGCCCAATAAGATGAGGTTGAGCAGGTGGACTGGCAACGGCTCCAGTCATCATTGGCGGTACAACAGCCTGAAGTAAATGAGTTTTTGGATTGAGTGGATGTAGTTGTCCATTAAGTCCTTTCAATGCAGTGGGTTGAGAAATTCCTGGATGTATCCTCTGCGTAGGCGTCGTAGCCATCGTCCCCGGATGCACATTAATTGGTATCTTCTGCGGCAGATTAATAATCTTCGGCGCTTGTTGTTTTACGGCTTGTAGCAGATGTTGTTTTGGATTCGGAGGAACCACAGCATTATTGAGTACCGGAGACATTGGCTGTCCTTGTTTTCCATTTGCAGCATTCACAGGTTGAACATGTTTGGCATGAGGACTCAAGCTAGGCGAAGCCACTCTGTTGCTTGGAATTTGCAAATGGAGACCCTGAACAGCTTGCACAGGCAGTTTGGCAATATTTTGTACGATCGTCTGACCAGGCAGGTTTGGAACAGCCTTATTAACAACGATGGGATGTTGCAAAGGCTGAACGGGATTCACAAGTTTGCTCGCGCTTAAAACGTGGGCCTTCAGAGTGTGGGGTTTTGCTTGTGCTGTACAAGTAGATGGAGTTGTAACAATAGGAAGCGTTGGAACAATAGTAACTGAAGCAACGCTCGGAGTTGTAACGACTACTGATGTTGGCACTTGACTGAGAGGCGAGGTAGGCTTGGTGATAACTGTAGCTTGAGTTTGAGAAGTAGGGAAATGGGCTTGAATCTTTGGAGAAGCTTCCCTCATCGGTTCCGGTTTAACTTCCAACGGGTGTTCGCGTTTCAAAATAGGTTTGGCCTCTACCACTGACCTCGCCTTTTCAGAACCAGCTAGACTTATGACACAAGTGGATCCAGTTCTAGACTCAACTGTGATTTTAGAAGTATTCAAAAGAGCCTGACCAGAAGTGGAAACAGGAATGTATTGTCCTTCCTCCGACTCTCTCATCGGAATCAACAATCCCGTAACTGGATCAATTAGTGTCATTGGTTCTAGTGAAGCCGGTTTCTGTGACATTGGACCTGGAGATAGCTTCTCTTCCTCCTTGACCTTAACTTCCTCTGTTTTCTCAACTTCCTCCTTTTGAACAGATGCTTCCTTCTTTTCTTCACCACCATCTTCAATATTCTCAGATGTTCTCCTCAACCCCTTCCTACCTCTCGTCGACTTTTTAGGTTCTGATGGTGGTACCAGTTGATTAATACCCTTAAAGTTGTTTTGTCTTGTGCTTCTTCTAGTAGCAGCCAACCCTTTATTTGCTGTCCCACGAACAACATCTTCGATTATTTCATCAACAGTTGTTCTACTTCCATCCTTTTCTGCCAACCTTCGCGATTTTCTAGTATTACTTGCCGGGGAGACAAATTCTGTAGCAGGGATTTCCTTCACAGCAGCAACTGGAGTTGCGGGTTGAGCGTTGGGGCCAGTTGAATTGGGACATGGTGA
This sequence comes from Synergus laeviventris, assembly GCA_032275145.1. Taxonomy (NCBI): domain Eukaryota; kingdom Metazoa; phylum Arthropoda; class Insecta; order Hymenoptera; family Cynipidae; genus Synergus; species Synergus laeviventris. The sequence goes on from JAUESI010000038.1 coordinate 299,441, forward strand.
TTTGATCGTCAGAATCAGCCTTGGACGACCAGCATTATCTTCTTCACTATCGTCATGAAATTCGTAGACATCAGCCGGTTTATTCTTTTCAGTGTAATGTTTTCCACCTCTTGTACTTTTTACTCCTCGTTTATTACCAACGGATGTCTTCGCACCTCTTCGAGTAGTGACTCCACCACGTCCTCGCTTCGATTTCGACCTACCACGACGGGATTTAGTTTCAGCTTCACATGCCTCAACACCCTCGTCTTGGTCATCGTTTGAGAAGCTCTTTTTGCTATCTCCTTCCAAGGATTCTGAATCAAACCAGAAATCTCCCTCACTTTTATTGGTCTCGTGAAGATCAGTTGCGTCGTGGTGTTCAATATATTCATCAACTTCATTCTCTTCACCTTCACAGAGGGCGTCAACTTTCTTTATCACACTCTCGATGTTTACTTCCTTTGCTGACCAATAATCGCTGTCTTCTTTGCTATCAGTGGGATCTTCTTTAGCAATCTCAAGCGCAAGGGGATCTATAGAAGGTTCCTTGAGATCTGTTGATTCATCATCGGGTTCGACTTCTTGCTTTATAGGTTCTTTTACATCATTTGTTGAATCCTTTGTTAGTTCTTCAGGTAAATGTTCCTTCACAAGATTTTCTTTAGGAAGTTCCTTTAGAAGATTTTCGGTTGGTAATTCCTTTGCAAGATGTTCTTTAGGTAGTTCCTTTACAAGATGTTCCTTAGGCAGTTCTTTTGCAAGATGTTTTTTAGGTTCCTTGGTAAGTTCTTCCTTGATTTCCTTCTTCAGATCCTCTGTCTCTTCTTCTGGTTCTTGTTTGATAAGAGGGATCTCTTTCGATTCTAGCTTTACGACATCTTTCTTAACTTCCTTTTCTTCCTCCTTTATTTTAGGAAGCTCTTCTACTTTGGAAACTTCAATTTGTCGATCTTCCTTAAGCTCGATAGACTGAGTTGATGGAACAGGAGGTGTGAGTAACATAGGTTGTGCTTCAGAATCTTTATCAACCTTCTCTACAATTTTCTTGGTCTCTTCAACTTCCTTAAACTCATGGAACTCTTTTACTTCTTTAGTTTCCTTAATATCCATCGACAAAGATGGAGAAGTAGAAGTCACAACTCTAGAGACAATAGATTGCGTCACAGTTGAAACAAGAGGAACATGGGGAACATGTGGAATATGAGGAGACTTCGCAAGCAAAATCCCCTGAGGAATCTGCTTCTGATCTCCAAATTTCTGATCAAACTTCTTTTCATTGAATTTATGTTCATTATACTTCGGTTCAAACTTCTGCTCGTGCATCTTCTGATCAAACTTCTGATATTCCATCTTTTCAGTGGTATGAGAGATGGGGACCACTGTCTTAATCAACGACTGGTTGGGCGATGATAAAGGTGGACCTAAAGGATGAATACTTTTATGCACAAGATGTTGACCATGAGAAACAATAACAGGGCTAGGTGTTGAAGCCCTGGGCACATGAGTAGTCAGAAGCTGAAGATTTGACAAATTTTGTTTCTGTTTCGGCGAAAGCAAAGTGTTTTCAGGATGTTGTTTCTGCCTTGGTGATACAATTGTAGTCTCCAAAGACGCAGGTTTTCCAAAGATGGGACTGGAGGTACTTGCGTTAATTTCGATCTTCGCAGTCTCTGGAATGTAAGTTGGAGGTTGATTGGGTGAAGGAATCTTCGGTGATGTAGACGCCTTGTTGGCAGGCTCAGGTAGAACAGCAGGTAATAATTTAGGTTCATCATGTCTCTGAGATTCGTTAGGATTCACAGGAATTAACGTTTCTATAACGGATTTTCCACCCAAATTCGCATCCCTCTTAACTTGAACTCCAGGGGTTAAAGGTGGAACATTAGGCATATAAGGTCTCGGTGGTATGTTTAAAGTTAATGGTGGTAGACCTCCGCGGGGATAATTTGGAGCCAAGGCTCTCATTCCAGGTGCATGTTGTATAACTGGTTGTTGACTAGATGCTGTGGAATATATATGCTGGGCTGGAGTGTCTAGTCTATGAGCGGAAATTGGAACGCTAACTGGAATTCTGACTGGTGGAGGTGAAGGTTTCCCTCCACTTGGAACGTGAGAAGTCATGACTGAGTTTCGAGACCATTGACCATTTGGAGAGAGGGGTTGCGAGACTCTCGGAGACAATTGTGCAGATATGAGAGGCGGCATTCTTGATGGAACCAAGGGTGGTAAAGGTGCCAAGTTTGCTGAACAAGACGGAGGAACATTCTGCATTCTGGGAGCAACTTGTCTCAACGGAACCATCTGACTCTGTGGAGAAACAGGGAGCCTTTGATGCAGAGGTTGATATCCAATCGGAGTTGGTCTTGGACTCACTGCCGGAATCCTCGGAGCTTCGTTCAAAACTGGAACTCCGCAGGGTGTTGGTTTGTACTGAGGTGGTGGTGAAGGAGATGTGGAAGCTCTTCGAGGTTGAGTTGAAGGTTGAACCAGAGGTTGAGACAATGACTGAGCCAGATTTTGAGGCAAAGTTTGCGGTAATGATTGAGACAAACCTTGAGATAAAGTTTCAGACAAACTTTGTGGCAAATTTTGAGCTGGTCTTTCAGGTTCATTTGCTTCCAAGTTTTGTTTCAGAGGATCGACTTGAGGAGAAACTTGTGGAGCGACTTTAGCAACCTCTCGTGACTTTGATTCGTTTACAGCCCATGCATGTGAGATCACACCGGGTGGACTCGAAGGCTTTACTACGGAAATACTTGAGCTTGGTGGCAATCGATTTTCGAGAGGTTTTTCCAGACTTAAATTCTTTGCGGGTGCTTTGTAAAAAGATGGAATGTCGGGCGTTTTCGGTGGTTGAGTAAGATCAAATCCTTCGTAGTTCGGATCTTCTTCAGTGTCGGTATCAATTTGCAGATCGTGTTCGCTCTGAGGAGTGTCAGGTTTCAAGTCTGCTTCGGCTTCTCCAGCAGCAGATGCGTTCAGGCTCTCAACAGCTTGTTGCATTTCCTCAACGTCCTCCTGAGGAGCCTCTGGTGGTGGGCCGTTGGAAGAATTAACCTCAGTTTCTTCCTCTTCACAATCGTAGGAATAATCTTCAGTAGGTCCACCAAAATTCTCAGCCATGAGAGCAGCAACGGCAACCTCAGTTTCTTCTTGCGAAATAGCAACTCGAGGTTTGTCTTCAGTTTGCGATGGCGGAGAAGCTGGTGCAGGTACTGGAATGCTGGTTTCCTCTCTTTTGTTTCGAGTCTGATTACTCGTGTCTATTGTAACCTCAGGTTCGGAAATACTCTTGACAGCATTTTCGTGCATAGTTTCATCAATCTCGATACCAAAACCTGGAATGAATTTCTCCTTCTCCTCGAGTTGGAACTCTGTTTGAATTGTATTGGTCGTTAATGTTGGAGAACTGTTGGTAACAGTTGGGGAGATCTTGGGTATCGGACTCGGCATTGAATCTCTGGACGGCGAAAAAGTGGGGGACAACTCTTTTGGAAGAATAGGGCTGCTCATTCTAGGAGGACTGGACTCTGCTCCAAGATAAGGCAAGGCTCCACCTTTATCATGATGGTGGTGACGGTGATGATTATGGTGGTGACAGTCCTTGCGCCCTCGCTCGTCTTTCGACTTCTTTCTTTTCTTCTTCTTTTCCTTGATTTTTTCAGGAACTGTGGTTGGAGTCGAAGGTTCGATACTGTCGTTATCATCCGTAAATCGAAAAACGTCATGATCGGTAGACTCCGTGCAAACAGCAGACTTTGGAGAATTCGGCAAGCCAAGAAGCTTGGCTTCGATTTCTCGTCCAGCCTCCGCGAGGTCGACACTGTTTTCATCTTGAGGTTGATGTCGCCACTTCTTTTCCGATTTTCTCCTGGGCATACTTCCAAGTCTGTTGAAGAAAGCATTGGATGGAGTTTCATCAACGTCGTCCGAAAGGGGACCGAAGATATCTTCCATCCGTTGACTATCTCTCGCCTCTTGTCTATTGAGCCTCTTTCTTCTAGCTTTGGTCTTTTCATCTCCGTTTCTCTCCCTGCGTTTCTCCTTCTTATTTCGTTGCTTCTTGTCAGCCCGCAACCTATCCTCAGCATTGTCAATAATCGAAGTACTGGGTGATTTAGTTGAGGTTGTAGTGGTACCAGACTCCGGTGAGTGATTAGGACGACATTCAAGACTAGTGCCGGTGGCATTAACCTTAATACTCTTGTGCTCCATACTATCGGACGGTTCGAGTTTGATGCCTTCCTCACTACTCACTGAGTTTTTCTGTCGCTTTTGCTTCTTTTTGTGTGATTTCTTGCGCGAGTCCCTCTCATGGTTATTTACCACCGGATGGTTCGCTGAGAAAGACATTCTGTCTTCATCATCAGATGTTCTCGGTTCTTCCTTTATCGTCACCCTGATGTTGTTCACCATCACGCTAGTCTTAGGCGATTCTAAAGGATTATGTTTCTCCTCCGAATCTGCAAAACCAAGATCAACATCGCTTTCGTGAAACCTCTCGGTCTTCACGACTGTGTGTTTGTTAAAGGACTCATCTTCCTCGCTTGTATCCGAATGGATGCGTGATCGAGAACCCTTTCTGGAAAGCGATTTTGCTCTTGCGGAATCAGACTCTGAAGTGCCTTCGTCCTCGGTGAGGGCTTTGCTGCTCACAGAATCTCCATCCCAGGAAGTGCTTTGTTTCTTTTCCTCTCGCCTCGCTCGACTTTGCTTCAGTTGAGAGAACTTGTCCTTCAGTCTCACCTGGCGTTTCTCCTCCTCGAGCTTTTGCATGTTTTTTGTAGATCTGGCTTTCACCTTATCATACATACTGATGTACGCTGGTTCGTCATCGACTATGTCAAAAATAGAATGCTTTTTAGGCTCATCACTGTCGGTGTCGGTTGCAGAAGGATGTCGCATTCCTTGCATTTCGTGAGTGGACAAAGCACCTTCGTCCAAATCGCTGTGCAAGTTCTGTTGATGCTCATGATGATGATGATGGTGATGATGATGTTGCATCTCCTTCACATGATGAATCATGATGCCTTGATCATTTGGTATATTCGGGTCGTTTCTCTTTGCCAACTCAAGCCTTGATAGGAAATCCTTGTCAGGTTCTTGAGAAATGGAACTTCTCTCTCTGGACTCCTTCTCCGACCTTTCGGAACGATTCTTTTTACTACGTTGCTTTTCCTTTACACTTGAGTCTCGATTGTTTTCTTTGCCTTCTCGACTCGACTCTCTTGTAAGATCGCAGGAAGCTTGAACACTATCTCTACATTCTTGACCAGGAGAGTCTTTACTTTCTCTACTATCTCTACTTTCTCGACTAGATCGATGCGAATCGTTCCTATGTTTTCGGTCTTCAGACCTTCTGTTTTGTCTAGATCGGTCTTTGCTGTCTCTTCTGTGATCAGAAATTTTCATGCGTTTAGCGTCGTCTTCGACAGGAGTATCTTGGGAAGAACAGCGTCGTTTGATGGCAACTGGCGCAGGATTTTGAACTGAAACAGGAGGGACAGATTGATGAACGTGGTTCTCAATCGGCCTTTTAATCTCCTCTCGATCTCTTTTGTCCTCTCGTTCTCTTTTGTCCTCTCTTTCCTTTTTGTCATCTCGTTCTCTTTTCTCATCTCGATCTCTTTTTTCCTCCCGTTCTCTTTTCTCCTTTTCTTTTTCCTTCTCCTCTCTTTCTTTTCTCTTCTCGCGCTCAATTTTTTCCCTTTCTCTTCTTTCCTGATCTTCTCTTTCCCTCCTTTTCTCTTTTTCAATCCTTTCCTTTTCCTCCTTCTCCCTCTTTTCCTTCTCCTGTCTCTCACGTTCTTCCTTTTCTTTTCTCCTCTCCCTTTCCAACCGTTCTTTTTCCTCTCTTTCGCGTTTCCTCTCCTTTTCGAGTTTTTCTTTTTCTTCTCGCCTCTTTTCCTTTTCCGTCCTCTCGCGCTCCTCCCTCTCACGCCTTTCTTGCTCTTCTCTTTCCTTCCTGATTCGTTCCTTTTCCTGTTTTTCACGCTCTAATCGCTGCTCTTTTTCTTTCTTTTCTCGTTCCTCTCGTTCTCGTCTTTCCCGTTCTTCTCTTTCTTTCCTTTCTAGCCTCTCTTTTTCTTCCCGTTCTCTCCTTTCTTTTTCTCTCCTCTCCCGGAGTTCGAGCTCCTCTTTTTCTTTTCGTTCTCGCTCTTCTCGTTCCTTTCTCTCCTTCTCCTGCCTCTCCTTTTCCAACCTTTCCCGCTCTCTTCTTTCTTCATCTTTCTCGCGCCTTTCTCTCTCTTCTCGTTCTTTCCTTTCCTGTCGATCTCTTTCTTCCTTCTCCCTTCGTTCTTGCTTCTCCTTTTCTTCCTTCTCTCGCCTCTCCTTCTCCTCTCGTTCCTTTCTCTCATATTTGGTCTCTTTACTTTCTTTCATTTCTTTATCCGTTTCTACCCTCTCGACCAAATTCGGTCGCTCTTCTTTCTCCTCCTTCCGACTCTTATCTTCCAACTCCTCCTTTCTTGCTTTTCTGGCTTCCTTCTTCCCATGTCTGGAATCTTTAGAATCCCTAGAATCTTTACCATCCCTAGAGTCACGACTTTCCCTATTATTCACAGCCTCCTTTCTCAATTTAGCTCTTGGAACCTCGGAGGAGGAAGACGACGAAGACGACGAGGAAGAGGAGGAAGATAAAGTGGATAACGAGGTAGACAAAGATGTGGAAGATTGATGACTCGCGTTCGACACTAAGGTCGATACCGTTGAGATCGCCACCGCTGTCGTCGTGATAGTCGCTGTCGTCGTGCTGATTATCGTCGAGATCATGGATCCCGTCGTTGAGGTTGTCGTCACAGGGCAAGTGACAACGGGGTTAATTGCCCTACTCGTCGGAGCGTTCTGGGGATGAACGCTATTTAAATTTCCTACACTACCGTTGCTACTAAGAAGACTACTCGCTGATGCTAAACTTGCAGTTGCTAAACTTGCTGATGCTGAACTCACTGATGCTACACCACTAACACTGCAACTATTCGCCGCCGTCGCACTACCAAGGGCTGCGATTGATAGTGAAACTGGTGGCAATTCTGGACTGACCGTCTTGATCGACGTGCCAGGTGTGACGGGGGTTGTTGGATTCGGATGCACATAATTGTGCGGCGTCGCCGTCCTCGGGTCACTTTTGAGCGTCGGCGTCGTCGCCGAGGTCGTCAGACTACTGGACGATGCAGTCTGCACCGGTGGATGACTAGGAAATGGATACTGCAGGCAGACCTTGCCGGTGCAACCCACACCAGCAAGACTCCCAGTGCTACCGATCATAGAGCTCACACCTAACACACCCGTGAACTCTCGAGGCTCGTACTTCTCGCTGAAGTTCTCCAAGCGCTTCGAATCCTCGTCGAAAACACTCCTCTTAGCGAGGACGGATTTCACTATGTCAGAGGGTTGCACCTCGTGGAGATCAAGATCAAGGAGCTTGTGTCGAAACCTAAAACGCTCCGATGCAGATGCGTCTAGTTTGGCAAGAGCGTCGCCACCAGCAGCACTGATAGCTCGAGATCCAGACCATTTTTCGTACTTCTCGTTGAGGGATTTTATCCGTTCTTCAAGGCTCGGGGATTGAGATGTTGTTTCACTGTCGGAGCTGGTGGGACTCGGACTTGGATGACGAGGTGGGGGCGAGGCTGGAGGTTGAGGTGCCATTCTCGGACTTGTTGTTGGTAGGCTTGAGGCACAAGGCGGACTGGCAATTTTGGCTAGGGTTACATGAGTCGATCTCGAACTACCACTGCTGTTGTTGTTGCTGTTACTCGTGTTGTTATTGTTCATCACCTGGGAGGCGAACCTCGGAAGAGGCAAGGAGAGAGGACCGTCGTGACTTCTCTCGCGAAACGTCCGAGGCTCGGTGGGTCCGTCGTCCGGTCTTTCGTCAACAAGAGGTGTTCCTGGCCTAGAAACCTCATGATGATCGTGATGCCTGTAAAATAAAAAAGGAGAAAAAACTGAGTTTAAAACAAAGTCTTTAAAATGAATACTAAGCTCGACATCAAATCATCAAAGACTTGAGCGCATTTTAAAAAAGTTTAAAGCTTTCAAATTAGAAATTACCTTGTGGTATCTCTTCGTCGTTTGCACGGTCCAGGTCCCCTTCCTTCGCAACTGCCTCTCCTCGAACTGTGATGAACTATCACTTTGCTATCACTAACCCTCCTGACTTCCATTCCTTTTCTCCCGGAATGCGAAGTAACAAGAAGAGAAGCAATCTCTGGTTCGTCATCGTCACAAAGTATCGATGCCGCTCCATCGAGCTTCTGTCTCTTCTTCGGTGCGAATGCGACTTCGTCGCCACTACTGGGACACTCCTCTAGCTGTTCTAACAAGTGTACCCGTTCCTTTTGAAGATGCCTTATATCAGGCGGTTGTATTAAAGGAGGTGGAAGCGCCGGTGGATCAACACTTGTCACAACGCTCTGTACAGCATGTCTTCGAGACAAAGATGAACAATCTTCATCATTAAGCTTGCTTTCACCTATCACTGCACTATCGTAGTCGTCATGGCTCGCTCCGCTGCCTTGACTGAATTCGTCGTAGCTTCGAAATCTTCTCGACGTTGGCTCGTTGAAGTCGCTCTCGTAGTAAGGATCTTGATAAGATCTTCTGGCGGTTCGAGATATCGCTGTGGGATGAGCTGGACTCGCTCCAGGTGTGCTTCCGCCTCCTGGAGTTCGGCTGTAACTCGCTGCCCTCGCTCTTGGTGGTGTTTCGTAGCGAGTGAATCTGCTTCCGGCATTTGGAACTGTCACAGCTGATTCGAAAGTCCTTTCTCTTCTAAAAAAAAAAATCTCAAATTAGTAAACTTATTCAGAAATTCATTCTCATTTAATTATTAAAGGCAATAACAGAAAAGATACATACGCAACGTCGAAGGTAGCAGCAGGAGTTGGCCTCGTGTCCCAAGGCTTTTCGCCTGCAAACCCCTGACGTTCTAGATGTTCGTAAAACGTTTCCTGACACTCTCTCGAAGCGAAGTCTACTTGCAAACGACGTCCCCGAAGTGTTACCCCTCTCATTTCTTTAACCGCAGTCTGAGCGCAGCTAATCTGGTCGAAGAAAACCAAAGCATGCCCTCGTTCCTTATCCACAACCACGTGCGTGATTGACCCGTATTGATGGAACTGCATGTTGATGTACTTCTCCGAAACGCACTCTGCAATCAAACAATTCCATCCATTATTAGTAAACGTGAACTCATTTAGTCTAACAGAACCTTACAATGTGGCGAACAACCGTTTTTTTTTTTATTAAATACCTGATGGAAAATTATGAGGATTAGATCTCGTACCTCCAATGCCGTCAACCCAGACGCAGGACGTGGGCATTGACTTTCCAAATCCGAGTTTGATACGATTCGAACCTAGATGTTCTCCATCCATCGACCGCATCGCCTTTACAACGCTGCTGATGTCCGAATACTGACAGAAGGCGTAGCTCGTCACTGCTCCCTGTTTTTTAATATCAATTTCCTGCACAGATAGATCAGACTTATAATTACATTTTTTATCAGACCTCAAATAAAGTATGAAAAAAAAATAACTGAACAATACTAACGATTATTTCTCCAAAGGGTTCGAAATGTTTCCTGAGTTCAGACGCGGTAACATCTTTCTCAAGATTTCCAATGAACAGTGTTCTTGTCGCCTTCGGATGGTACTCATCTAGCTCAGCCTCATAGGGTCGAAACTCGTTGTCCTCTACATCATAACCCTGATAAGGAGCAACTTCGATCTTGCATCCGAAGAACAACTTGTCATGTGAGACTTCAAGTGCCTTTTCAACGTCTTCAGGTTTCTTGAAGCAGACCAGGGCGTACCTATCACCTGCAGCTCCAACAACCTTAACCCAGGTGACTTTTCCATGCTTCTTGTACTCATGAAACAATCCATCCTTGAGTGAAGTGTCACTACTCCGTGCAGGTAAATTCCGCACACATATCGCATGTGGCCTTCGATCTTCTGGCGAAGTAGCATTCCCGGTTCGATGTGGCGAACTTCCAGGTGAACTACTACCGCTAGTACTGGCACCAGAACTTCCACTACGACTACTACTAGAGCTACCCGACCTGCTGCTTCCACTTGGTGAACTACTACTACTTCGTGATTTCCTCCTCTGTTTCTTGTGTTGTTTTAAACCGCTACCACTGTTCCCACTTATACCATTTCCTGAAAGCAGATTAATTTGATTCATTAATTTTTCCCTTTGGATCAAAGACAAAGTTCTTTAACAGAATATTCATAAATTCAATTTATAAATTTCCCTGACAAACTTCCTGCACTGAGAAAAAAATACTACTGTATCTACAGCACGTGCTATTGCGATCTGCCAAAAGCAGTTGCTCTTGATTTCAAATAATCTGATCTGGAATTCATAGCATCACTGTTGAATCAAAATTTACTATTTTGAATCAACAGTGATAGCATGTTGGTAGTATATTATTTTTAATGAATAGCATCTGCTGCTGGCAGATCGCAATAGCACGTGCTATAGATTCAATAGTATTTTTTTCAGTGTCACATGTGGCCAGTCCCTGTTGAAGTCAAATATTTCTTCTCAACTTCCAGGTTCCATAGACACTCTGGTTTTTTCGAAGAATTTAAAAATAAAGGATAAAAATGTCGATATAATACCTGGCTCATCGGGATAAGAGTCCGTTGTCGCTGGAGATGGTGGAGGTGGACCAGATCCATACCTCGAACTGGCCGACTCATAACTCGTCCAGGATGAGGGCTGCAGACTACTACGGTGGCGGTCTAGGTGGGGCGGGGGTGGCGGTCCGCTAGAGTACGGACCCGTTCGCGGGTAGATCCGATCCCTCGCCCTTGTCGGCGTCACGTGGTAACTGCTACCTGGTGGCGGACGTATACGGGGTATGTAACCAACTGACTCGCCGGAAGTTGGATCGACCTGGTGGCCCACGACGACGCCAACACCGCCGCCGCCGACGCCACCCACGCGGTTGCTCCTGCTGTCGCTACCATAGAAACTACCGTGCGATCCTCTCGACTCAAAACCCTCTCCTCTCTCTCCTCCGACACCTCCTCCACCACCGCCGCTGGATCCATGATCCTCCGAACTTCTGCAAAGTAGAGAAATATATTAATTTTATTGCGACAACCTGCCCCTTTTTTAATCTTCAATTAAACTGGTTGAGTTATCTTAGACTCCCAGAAAAGATCTTCAAAAAGAAACGATGAATCAAAATAGACTCTTGCTATCAAAAAGCACTCGAGACTCGTTACCATCAATCGTAAAATGGTTTTGCATAACATATATGTTTACTGCACGTCACTAGAAGCCTATCACAACCTGCTTGATATCTTCGACCATGAAATCCGTGATTATAGTACTTATGATGTAGCTTTAATGTACCTAGATGTGCGTTTTAACTTCTCCTCTATTTCAGACAGGTGCTTGACTCACTAAAGTGGACATGCCTCTAGCACTTTAACTATAGAACTAAAATCAGGGTAGGAATCCTGAAAATTATAAATGAGCTTTGTTAGAATCTAAACTCTCAGATAAAAAACCCTTGCTATCCTACCTTAAGTTATTTAAATACATTTCGAAATTTCACTTTGTAGTTACGATTTAATTTAATTTTAATTTATTGTTCGGAGAATTATTTCCTCTACAATCTATAATTATTTTGTGATTATTTTATGATTATTTTGCAATTCTGAATGAGTTATGTTCGTGAGTTGACTTATTTCTTGGTATTTAATTACACGTAATCAAAAGTTGTTTCTGTGACATTTAATTTAATTGTTATAGTTTAAATTATCTGTTCCTGACACAAAAAAACATTTTCTTGATTCAAAGAACATTTCTCTAGGTGTAAATCTGTATCGACGGCCGCTACGCGCCCGTCGCCGTTAGTTCTGCTGGTGTACCGTTCTATATTCTTTCTATGCTTCTAACTCCTTTGAAGTTCGATATTTGATTCTTTTTAAATCGAGATATTCATGTCTTTCTTTTTTTACTAAAGGGAAATAATTAATGAATCGAATACTCCTAACAAGGAGTTTTCGCGCCTTAAGTTTGGTTTATCGTTGAACTAAATGCTGAATCATGTTTAAGGCAATTTCTTCACGGTATAAAATATAATTCCATGCTCTACGGAATTTATTTTTCATGATCTTGATCGCCTCGCGCGAGCAAAATAGATTCTAACGGAATCATACTATGCATGCTTAATACGTTTTCTACGAAGATAACTGGGTCCTAAGTTTTATGTAGAAGCAAGATAACTAAAACTCGTCGACATTCCGGAAGTGATTCTCGTCGTCATACTCGTTCATTTCCAAGCTCGACGTGGACAGGATAATATCGAAAGATTCTCGAACAAGTTCCAAGACTCTAATATCCTCCCTTGCTATAAAGTCTGGTTCTAAACTCGTTTGTATTTTTAAATTCTAAATCAGAGCAGTCAAAATTACATTCCCAGGAAAATGAGGTTAAATAATCAAGAGATGATTATATCATAGAAAATTCTTACATGTGCGATGTAAACATAAACTTTTTAAAATCTGGACTGATATTTTAATGTGCAACTCTCTTTTCCTTCCAAATAATCAATTACGCAGGATGAATTATTAACAGCAGATTCTATTTATAGGAGTGAAGAAGTTTCTTGAGTTCAATGAGGGCTCTTACCCTCAATTCGAATTAGAAGGGGTCTTGAATGAATCCGATGAATCTTAAATGATCGATCACCTAATTTATTTTCATATTCACTTGCGTGCATTGGAATTATATCAATTGTAAATATAAAAAGTTCCAGAATCAAAGAAAATTTTTTTTTATGTATAAAAAGATCTATCTTATTTTTTGTGGATCAATAAAATTGAATTTTTACCATTAATTATATCTATAGCTATTCGACTGTCTATAAACCCAAAACTTTTTTATTTATTAGAAACCTTTTTCTCTGGCAAAAAATTTTAGATTTACAAATTGTAGTAAAGATTGAGCATTCGAGTTATACCAAAAAATTATTAGTGAAGACACGCTTTTAGAAATTAGGTCAATGCCCTTGAAGGGTATTGACCGAAAGGCCTACCGACAGCACCTACACTTCTACAGTAAATAATAAGGTTCAGTGCTCTCACTGCTGGTGACAAAACGTGTTTTGACCCACATCCATGTATCTGACGTGCTTTGACTTTTAATGTCAATGTTCTAAATGCATTATGGGTAATACTAAACTTTTCTTATCGACACACTAAAGACAAGTTCTTCAAAGAAAAATGGAAGTATCTCTACCAATAATTCAATACATTTTCTCGGCTTTCACATAGCATATCTTTTCGGATGAATAAGGTACAATTTTGACTCGAGTGCCCTGAAATCTCATGATCAATTTCGCAAGAACCTCGTCTCACATTTATATAACTTTTATTCAGAGTTTATATAAATAGTTGCAAAATGTCATTAAAATTTTTAGTCAATTTGATTAAAATAATCATGACTCATAAAGTATTCAAACTTTAAACTAATATTCATTCAATTTAGAGAGTGTGAATTTGCACTTTCTAATAGTTTTGGGGAGGCAGACACTGCGTACTACTAAAAGTCATTCAGTCACATTTGCTTTGGAATGTGGTTTTGTTTTTAAGAGAATGTTACTAAATATAATCACCGGTGTCTGAGTCTCAGACACAATAGCTTAACTTTGACACTTTAAAGTCTATTTCAAGAATAATGGTACATAAGGAAACATATTTTTTATTACTTAATTATATGTCAAGTTTTGTACAAGACCTCAATTTTATCTCAGAAAAAATAAAACAACCCGAAAGAAGGAGCACGAACTTTTTTATTATATTTTATTATTGGATTTTATATGCTTAAAGTTTTATTTACTTCAGCCAAATGGCGATATGTAAAAAGAAATTTAGCATTTTACGTAAACAAAATGTTGTGTAACATTGTTGAGTTGAAGACCTTTCAACTGAAAAGAATTATGCAGTGGAGAAATAAGAAAAAATTTCACTGGGTATAGTGAAAAACAGAAAAATCAATGAGCAGTGTCTACTATAAAAATGTTCAGTGAACCTAGTTTATAAAGTAGGTTTTTGACCAGAATTATGTCTGATAATAGTGATAAGTTTAGTATTTGAAATATCCCAAGAATGTAATTCTGATTCTAAGTTGGTGATTTTATAGCGAAACTTATTTTTTTTTTGCTTTTCCAATTTTGCGGATAAAGTATCCCTGGGATCGGAAAATTTTCTCATCTGGAAGTTGGTATACCATATATAATTTCCATTATAGAAACCTTCCAAGTGACTTGAATTTCCTTCCTCTGTTTCTCGCTTGGATACATATACTCAAACCCACAACGCCGTTCCAGACGCACTTTGCGCAATTTCTACCATTTGTATTTCACTATGGAAAAGGGTTAGTTAATGAGAGCTTTTCCAGGAATCTGTGCAGAACCACTTAGAGTCTTAGAGGATAAAAAAGACTCATGTGACCCCACGAATGACTTCCTTGATTAGAAAAACTGAGAGAGGAAAAAATAAAGAAATTATAAAGAGGAAAATGATTCGTTATGTGCATTTTCGAGACCTTCATTTATGAAATTATTTTAAAGAGAAAAAAGCCTTAAACCATTGCTAATTAAAGAAACATATGGCCAGATTTATTTACCTCTTTATCTAAACAATAATTGAAAACAGTAAAAGAATCATTTTTAGTGTATGGTTATTTACAGATATTTTAGATTGGTGTTTTAAAGACATTTTCAAAATTTGAAACTTAAGACATTTATAAGTTCCATAATTGGATTAAATTCATCCAGTAAAAATGGACAGTATTTGAATAATTTATTATCGGAATTTGTTAAATCAATGAGAATCTATTAAAGACCAAACAAACAAAATTCGTTCATTGATTCAACAAAACTCAACCCTCATCAAGACTTTGTTTTGTTGAATCAATAGGTATACTATTAAAGGCTTTCCAATTAAGTTTGCTGTTCCAACTATTCTCCTTAAAAGGTTTACTGATTATCTATAATACACATTTTATTATAAAAATATTATAAATTACATCAATTAATTTGCAGAAGTTCAACCATTTTATTTGTTTATCTTTAAAAAATTATTCCGGCAGGCAGGAAAGCTGATCGAATAAAAACTATAAATGATAACAAATTATGAATCTGTTAATCGAAACTTTTCAATTGAGAAATGTCTTGTATCGAAGACCCTCGATACAGTTTGATCACTCTGTCCTCATTCGCCTTTCTTATATAACATAGAGACTCTTGCCACCGAAATGAACAGCACAAAATCGATTTTAGCGTCTATCGTTTCATCGTATTTGTGTACATGCCATAAAGATAGACGAATAATGCAATTTTATTCCTGCAAACCCCGAGGTTAGTCGCGATACGAATCTAAATGCACTGCTTTTCCTGTTTGTCGAAACTCTCGTAATTTCAAAAAGAGATAAACAATAGCGAATCAAGAATGAAGAATAAAGATAGAGTAGACTGAATTACACGCGAATTAAAAAAAGATAGATCCACTGGACTGCAAGTTTCTTTTTATCGTTAATTGGATCCGATTCTAATTATCCTAGAATTAGATATTTAGTTGCGAAATGGAGATTCTTGTCTAAAATATAACGGAGCAAGGTCAGTATGTGTATTAGAAAATTATAATTAGAGGACTTTGTATTTCGCTACAATGCGGATTATAAAACGAGGTATATACAAGAGACAATTGCTACTATTATCATTTTAATAGCATACAGCTCTGGATAATTGGTGATCCACAAAGAATTTAATTCTGAGGAAGTGGTCAAGAAATAACCTTTGAACTAATTACAATCTTTTTTACAATCTCATTTTATAATTTTATTATGAGATTTATGTGAGATTGGAATATGATAAAGAGTAAAAAAAATCTAAATCTTATCCTCTATTGTTCAAATTTGAAGTTCCCTTTGATGTTTCTATAAAGTAATTTTATCATAATATTCTTGTAAGAAAGTTTTATAAAATCAATTTTAGAGAATTTATATAACAATAAGGTGGAATATGATATAAAAAATGGTTGAAATATTACATTCAGGACGCCTAAGCACCGATAATGAGCAAAATGGCTAGTCCCGAAATTCGGGAAGAGGAAACACTTTGTTTGTTTCACGAGTGTCAAGAAATATGTTTTTGATTTAATATCAAAGTTTATTCAGAGAATAAATATCATTAGAAACGTCCAAGCTGGCATCATGTATTTTTTCTAAAATGTTTACAGTACATCCAGTAAGCTCTACATAAAGTCTGCTGTTTCTAATTTAACTGAATCCCTCTGTAACATTAATCTATTTTTTTTCTTCGTATTTAGTAGTTTTAAGGCCATGTATTGATTATCTGATTTATATCTTATCAGCTTTCATTTTTTCAGACATACACTTGAAAACAAATGGATGAAATGCATTTTAGCCAGTAGATAAATGTTCCTTATTGTTTTCCTCGGGTTTATCTACTACCAAAAATCAATTTCAATTATTAGTTTTCTATGTGATGCCTGAAAACCTGAAATATAATTATGTAGAAGGGTCAAGTTACCTAATGTATATAGGGTGCCTTACAGAAGGAATATGTACATATATTAAGACCTTAAGGGTCAAAAGTATTAGACGCCAGCAATACAAAATTTATAAATTCATTTCTGTATTAAGTACAGAGGTTGTTAATAACAGTCTTCAGAAGTGAATGGTTTGAATGGTAAAGTGATTTCTCAACGAAGGTCACGCAATTTAAAGAATTGGTCACGCGAACGATAACAAGTTAGTACATACATATCGTGTTGGGGATGTTGAAGAACGCATTTCTATAATATATTATGTTCTTCATATGCCACGTGCATGTGCCAACCAATTATGGATCAGGGGTTACTGCTTCATAACTGAGGGATGATTTATGCCTCAATTAAAAATTTTAAATTTTAAATGCACACGATTAAGATTGCTCTTTAAAATAGGGTTGCATATTCTATTTTCTGCCACTACAATTCATAGTTTTGTAGTACTTTTTAGGTACTTTGATACTTTCTGATAGTGGAATTGAAACCATATTTGAAAAGATATCAAAAGCTGATTTATTTTCTTTATTCTAAAAAAAAATACTTACATAAAAACTTTCACAATAATTAATTCTGTGATCCCGAATGAAAGATTATTTTTAGAACTTTTCTCATGTGAAATCAAAATCTTTCATACTGTCGCAAACCGAACCATTTAACTTTATTTTTCCCGCAGTAAACAAATATTATTAATTGAACAGAAGTAATTATACCAGATAACCTAATTAATACTCTAGCCCAACGAAAAAACCTTGGAACCAAGGAAGAATAAAATACAAATATGTACCATATTTACTTTTTACGAAATACTAAACCACGTTATACTCAAGACTGATGAGATGATATTTTCAAGGTTTCAGAGAATATATGTATCTGATATGTACAATTGTACATACAAAAAAAATACAAATAGTTTGTATAAATTTCATGAAGAAATAATAATTCTCACTTCTGAAGTTTGACGTACAGTCGTAAGGCATTACATGACCGACTGACAAGTCAAAAAGTTATCAGTGCGCGCAAAACACGTGATACACGTGAGTTACTTTACTCATGCGCAAATATCGATCGCAGGGTCATTTCGTACAAACTATGACTTTTCCACACATATTTCATGATTTGATGCAATGTTGTGGTTCGTGGCAACGTTGTGGAGACACGTCGTCGACTCGTCACGGTCACCTGACTTTTCGTGGAACCAACACGCTTCATATCTGTGACCGGACAACGACGAATCACGTAACTTTGTAAGAATCCACGTCTCAGGTCGATCAAGTCAATTTTTTTCTATACTTATATTTCTTGTAATTCAGAGTGCTTGATAAGAAGAACTTTTAAATGAGAGGATGACAAACTATCGAATAAAACATATCAACCTTTTATGGACTTTTAGTGCTCTCAGCAGATCACACCATATGGTACAAGATTTCCTGCATTAGAGTTTTTTTTCAGAATTGCTTCAATGGTCAACTTTTAACCTCGGTTTCGATAAAAATATATTGAGATATATACTGAAATACTCTTTAATCAAAAAAAAAAAAAACTTATGGAATTTAGGAAAAAAGATTATCTAATAATTTCCGGAAAACATCATTCTTGTAGAACGAAATGGTTAGAATTAAAAATTTGAACATTCATTTTCTTAATTCTGGTTACAAACAGAACCAAACAAATGTACATAATTTGGTAAAATTTTAAGATCTATAAATTCCTGAAACATTAAAAATTGCCTCCTACCGAAATTTATCATTGACATAATAATCTAAGTTTTCTTTAAAAATCGACATTAACTACTCGTACGACATTAACGAGTCTCTTCTGTATAAATTTCAACTGCGTTTGAATTTTCCGTTTGACCTCGACGACTTTGACGAATGTCGAGCCGATAGTGTTATCGTCGCTTGTTTGTGATACGGACCGTCAACAAGGAAAACAGAATCCGCTATTCGCTACGGCAGTAATCGGGATATTTGAGCTGGATATATCCTCAGGTAAGATATTTTTCGGGGAGGTCAAGGTCATTCATGAAGTAACTTTCAAAGAGGTGCCCTTTATTTTGACCTTGGAAGTCTGCTTTTCTTTTTTGAATGAAAACCCCCTTATTTTTACATCGGCAATCGATAGAGCGGGAAATTTTACGTTTGAATATGTACCCAAGTCATAGGTCTAATTTGAACTTCAAAGCAAATCTAAGTTCATTTAAACTTAAACAAGTTCTGCATATCTCTGGAAATAGAAGCTTTTCAAATTTTTTTCGTAACGAAAAAGTCTCAAACTTTAACAAGGCATGTTCAGCATGACCTTGAAGATGACCGAAGATGTTCGAATAGTGTGCTGCGGTCATAAGTCCAATTTGACCTTGAAGATTCATCCAAGGAGTACATTTTATTTACTTTTAGCATTACCCAGGAACAATGACGTGGAAGTAGTAAATTTTGCTCTCATTTGGAGTGCAAAATTTACTACGTCCACGTCATTGTTCCTGGGTAATACTAAAAGTAAATAAAATGTACTCCTTAGATGAATCTTCGAGGTCAAATTGGACTTATGACCGCAGTACACTATCCAAACATCTTCGGTCATATTCAAGGTCATGCTGAATACGCCTTGTTAAAGTTTGCGACTTTGCTCTTTACGAAAAAAATTTGAAAAGCTTCTATTCCCAGAGGTAAACTGAATGGCCTTCGATTTACTTTGAAGTTCAAATTAGACTTACGACTTGGGTCCATATTCGAACGTAAAATTACCTGCTCTATCGATTGCCGATGTGAAAAAGAGGGTGCCCATTTAAAAAACAAAAGTTGACCTTCAATTGACCTTGAAGATCAACTTTAAGGTTGAAATAGAGGACACCATTGGCATCCTCGTTGAAAGTTACTTCAAGAATGACCTTGAACTACCCGAAAAATATCTTAACTGAAGAAATATCCAGCTTTTCCGGGACTTTTGTGACACCCTGTATATCAATCAGTACATCACATAATCATCAATCACATTATCTGCATTTCTCCACGAATATACACCATGGCGCATAAAAATGACCAACAAAATCTAAACGCTATGTACGGTCTGCATAAACAAGTATAAAAAATGAGAGAATAGTAAAATAAAGGACACAGGAGAGGGACTTTGGAACATGGTACTTACCCTTGATGTGTAACGTCCGTCCTTGATTCTTCCGGGACTATCTTCGGGCACAAGAAACGTTGATTTAATAGATTAAATTATTTAAATCGTCGGTTTAGTCAGAATTCAAAGAGAAATTTTTGTTTAAAACATTTTTAACACACTGCTATCCTCCTGAGTCACTGTATTCCAACACTGCATCCAAAGCAATATCCAAAGATGTGGTTCCAAGATTCGATGGCACACACAGCACGTTTTTCTTCTTTCTTTTTTTTTAATACGTTTTTTATCCACTTTGCACTCCCTTTGCTTTCACCAACACCGTTTTTTTTTTCACTTGTGCACACTGGTTTATTTATTTAAGTTGTTTGTTTAAGCACCCGCGGATTCCTCAGACTGGCAGGAAGAAAGGAGGGACATGAGTGGGAAAAGAAGTTTTCTGATTAGCAGGACAAGCGCAGACCGTACATAAATTTGACTTGCAAAGAGATAATAAAAAAAAAAAAACTCAAGAATTCAATGTCGCCTTTACCTGTCACTATGCTTCCGGTGACACGTATATTAATCCTCGCAACATGACTCATTGTAAATAGATAAGTAAATGTGATTTCGAGGTTCAGATTTGCTTTCGCGTAATGTTTAGATTCTCGAATTTTCGGCGCCGAATTGAGTTTCAGGAGAAGAATAACAACGATAGATCGTGCCGCATTAGAGAGTGCGCCTCCAATTTCTACTCTAAATCAGCGTAACTCGAAGCTTTTTCAACACCAAGCACCGAAAGCCGAAAACTTTACCTTATAAATTTGACTCGCGGAAATAATTTGCGCTCTGGTGATTCATCACGCGTCTGAAATAATATATGGCCATGATAATATGTTTTTCGTGAGACGAGTAAAAGTTTTGGATGATGCAATTTTACGGGAAAATTAATCACGGAGAAGAGAGTCGATGAAAATAAAGAACACCGACTATTGCTCCTTAAATCCGGATTTATGCTGACTGAAGAAAACTGTTTTGTCTTCCGTGTTTTTTCATGGAGAAAACAAATCTTTGCATCATTGATATTGATCTGACTGAGTGCAATATTTTTCTCAGAATTTATATTGGAAATGAGAAAACCACTCCGTCCAATATCAATCAAGATATATAATAAATAAAAAGCCTGATTTCTCTCCTATTCTTCATCTTCCCTAAAGACGAGAGTTTCCTTCCTGAGGTTTTCAACAATTCAAGATTCATTTCCATTTTTAAGATGAAATCACTAGAGATTTCCCTGGATGGAATAGAATAGAATAGAATAAAATAATAAAAAGGGATGTGATTCTTACCCGTGTGTGGGAAACCTGTGTTGGAGATGCTGAGGTTCGTAGTATTGGGTGGTAAGGGCTCTTTCGTCCAGGGTGTGTTCTGTCGCGTGGGCCTTCGCTGCAGACTTGATATCCATGAACGCCACCGTCGCGGATACGCCCCCGGTGCTCGTCGAGCCTCCGCCGACGCTACCCCCGCCTCCAGCCCCGGAACCACCTTCGTTCCCCTCGCCGAGGGAACCTCCGTCCACGGGACATTCCTCGCCCCGCGGCAGCAGCTTGACGCTCTGCACGCGTCCATAACTAAAAAAAATAATGAAAAACATTTTAATGTCATATTCACAAATCAACTATGAACAAGACAATTAAGAACAGCAAACTTTTCGTCGCCATTACATTTTCCATCTTTCGCATTGCTTCAACATTATTCCAAGCCTATTAAACAACCAAGAGAAAAACTACAAACAATGGATGGTTTTACACCATGTTCTCTGAAGTTTTTTTTTTTACAAACAGCGACATCCCATTGTGCCTTTAACTACATACAGCAACTACAGCTAACAACGGGACGATGAAAACGTCGATTATGCTCAGGATAAAAATTGCAGCAGAATGTGTTACGCGAGTTAAATTCACATACGCAGCAGCCTACAACTACATCGTCTCGTAATTTCCCGCAGATATAATCAACGTTTTTAATTGGAAATCTTGCGGACTCAGAGTGACATGGAAGTTACAGTATGTATATAAGCGAGATTCAAATGTGTCTGAAGTCGTTGCTTTTCATCCGGCACTTAGGCTGTCTTGACATAGTTCGTGATGTTCGAGTCATCACTAGCCCAGTGTTATACCACAGCATTTATTGTTTAACTTCTGCATGATATTGATCAAGACACGAAGAGAGGTTGCACGTGAGACACGTAAATTAATGGACTTTAATCAGACTTCAGTTGCTTACTATTCTCATAGCAATTTTATCAAATGCCAATCTCAATCCTAAGTATGTTTTGATATTTGAAACTGTAGCAATAATAAAGAAGTTTCAACATTTTTTATTTACATTGTGACTGCTTATTCAATGAGTTGAGATTTCAGTTTGTTTTCTCTTATGTAAGCAAGCTTGCGAATTATGTGTGAAGTGTACAATATAGGGGTACTCAATGATGTCAGTGATTATAAGACAATGATATGTAATTTGTAAAAATGATCTTGTGTTATTCAAGATATAATCTTCTTTAAAATATTCATGATAAAAGAATTTTATTTTGCACTATTGAAATCTATTCATAAAGTTCTGGATTCTTTTCCAGGTATATCGAGAAAGCTTTATTAAAATCAGTTGAAAAGGTTTTATTTTTATACGGTACTACTATCTATATATAATACATATTTCAATGAATAGTATTCCATTCAGGCTTCCACTCAATCTTAAGTTTTTTCCTGTAAATTAGAAATAGCGCACAAATTGGAACATTTCCGTCATAGAATTGCATCTATACATGACTAACAACAAATTCAAAACTAGTTCCAAATGCAATCATGGGTCGCATTGTTATTGGATTTTACGGACTGACTTTTTTTAGAACGAAAGGAAATAATGAAGAGATGATTGGATGAAATAACTCAAGTTATAATTTATTTTGATGAAATTTTAAAAATTTCAATTATAAGCACGCTAGCTATCAAATCAATTCTCCTATGCAAATTCACATATTTCTATATGAAACTACATATTATACTCTGAA
>JAUESI010000038.1:367577-378421 GCA_032275145.1 Synergus laeviventris
GGGATCCTCAAATTGAGAGTCGCTGTCGAACAATAACTTCGTGCCGCCGCGAGCTCTCAAAATGGCTGTCCTCAGCTATTATTACTTCGGGAAAAAACGAATGTCGGTGCTCACGCTAGGAGGAGACAGCCAAGGCCCTGAACGTAGAATCCTCGTTGAGTCTACACTTCGTATCGAAAACATTGTGGCTCTTTGGGTTCCTTTTATACAAAAATGAAATAAAAGAAGAAAGAAAGCGCTTGTTTTCGAATTATCGGGTTAGACGCGATCCTGCCACTCTATATTCTCCCAGTTTAAAAAAATAAATAAAAAAAGAGGAATAGAAAAACATAAAAAGAGATTATGATATGACGATGAGACACGTCGCTAATAAAAACAGGAATGAAGTCAACGACGTTACACGTTAAAATTTACAATCTCTAAAGAACAGGTTGAATTTTGTTCAGGAAAACTGGAAAGTCAAAGTTGTGCAAGTTTGTTCTGAGAGTCGTTAAATTCCTATGAAATATTGCTAAAAAGGATCGACGAGCGAGTGAAACTCCATTTTTGGGCTTCCTCGTTACAGAAAAGGAAGGTTTGGAAATTTCTTTTAAGAAATAAAGTAAACAAATAAAAGCTGCTTTGTTTTTATAAATGAAGCAAAGCAACCATAATACATAAATGAAAATCGACCATTTTCAATTATAGACAGCGTCAGCTTCGAAGAATTTATGTGTACCTGCAAATTGTACCTATTCGAATGATTTTCGAGTCGAGTTGGGAACGAGACCCACGTTTCGTACAAAGGAAGCCCAAGTAGTAAATTACGGGTATTTCGTGAAATTTGCGTGCTTGGGGGGGTTTGGGACCAACTGTGAGAGGGGAAGAAGGTCCTACGCAGGCATTTTCAGGGCCGCAGATCCTATCATAGGATTTCAAGAAGCATTTACTTCGTAAATTCAAAATAAAGCTAAACCAAACATGCAATAAAATCGAAATTCAGTTAAATCACATTAAATAAGAAAGACACTTGATTTTAAACTCATCGAGGTTAAAAAATTCTCGGATTTTCAATGATTAAACAATCGCCACTCATTATAAATTGTTTAATTTTGAAAGTTTAAATTTTAAGTATAATCTAATTGCAATTTTGTCAATTTAAAATTGTTCTATGAAGGTTCTAAAATTTTTAAAGGTTTGGATTTAGAATCAAAGAATTCAGAATGTTTCAATCTGACATTAGAGACATTGTACACTTTCCAAAAATTTCAGTTTAAAATTGTATAACCTTACACATTTAAATATGAAATTATATGGTTTATCAAATTTTAGATTAACATCTTCAATTTCAAACAATATTTACAATTGCCTAATATTTACTAAGCTTAAATTCAACCTTAGGTCATTTATGAGGTAAGGTTTAGTTTTTAAATTGTTGTTAGACCTTGAGGCTGTCAATGTGTTCAAAGAATTCAGTTACAAAGTTGTGAATTTAGATTTTAAATATCAGTATACAATATACAATATGTTAATTTAAAAATTTTGAAGACTTCAAAGAAGTACTTATTAAGGCTTTCATTGACCGATGCTCCAATTTTAAGACTCTAATCTGGAACTTCTCAACGGTTACAGTATTTTTGGTTCATCATTTAAAAATTTTAACCACCTATAATTTACAGTTTTTAAAGGAAAATTCTCATGAGAAAGCCATTTTACCCACAAAATCGTAATCAAAATTCTCACTTCAAAAATGCCTCTCAAAAAGCGTACATTAAAATGAAAACAAAAAATCTTACCGTTTAAAGTGCTCTCTTATGCGATCCTCACGGATGTTTTCCGGCAGATTTCCAACCCACAGGTGACGTGTCTCTCTAACCATTTTGCTCCGAACTCTTCATTTGGGATCGGATGTTGTGGTATCGTTTGGCGGCACTGTACAACGACACACAACTCGCCCGATTTTCTTCACTTCACTTCACAAAACCCACCACTTCACAATCAATCAAATTTCTTAACCAATTATAATTATTTTTACATTATTTATTTCCCAAACAATCAAATCCCAAAATATTTTTCCATGAGACAGAGACAGTAACGCTCGCTTCCGAGCGAGCGACCGTTACTCTTGTATCTCGACTTCCCAGGTGCCACAACACCTCTTTCAATCTCAATTTTCCTCCTCTTTAAAAATATTTTGCTTCTCCGAATTCCGTTTTAAAACTACCACTAGTCACTGCATTCAAATCGCTGATCCCTTAAACTTGGACTGCAGCAAAAACTGCAGGATTCACCACTGACAGCGGTAACGAGGAGGAGGAGGACCTTTTTCGAACACCACATCGCACACACTAAAATTTTTACACGTCACACCAGATTTTCACATCTCGTTCTGATCCCGACATTTCACTCCCGAATCCCGCCTGCCTCCTCGTTAACAAAAGAACGGCGTTTTTTATCCGCACACAACTTTTTAGAAAAGCTCAGCTACTTGTAAACTAAGCTATTTGTAAACTCAGCATAAACTTATTGAACTTTTTGTGAGGTTACGTTTGGCGCGCCTTGTGCCTTCCACTCACGAATCGCACAGAGGAGTTCTTGGAGAAGACACTTGGGTAAGTTGGGTTATCCGGGTACTGTTGGGAGAGGAAGATGATAACGGTCGTGATAACCGTGATAACTCGGAGAAAAATGTGCAAGAAATCTACCTGAATGCATGCACGTTGCACGCAGAACGTGCTTTATTTAATTACACTTGTGTAGCGATAATCGTTTCGCGTACTCGTTTCGTTTCACTTGGGTATGTACACGGACGGAGCTTCGTTTCGCTCCTATTACACTACTGTGAGTGACGTCACTGGCGGGAGCGTTAACGTGGCTCGCTAGCCAAGCAACCTAGAGAGTGGGGATGAGAGCGAGTCTACAATTCTGTGGAAGGTAGAGGGGAATACAAAAGTGGTGGGAAGCAAGGAATCGAAGCAAGGACAAGTGGGGGGATCAGGGGCGATTTACAATATCAGAGGACCCCGGCCCTAACAATTTAATTTATTTATTACTTTTTCTCTATCAGAATTTTTTGAAAGATAGTTTTTTTTTGTAATTAGGCAATGAAAGTTAAAAATGTGCCAAAACTTGAATCTATTGGTTTCTTTCCGGCTTTTTGTTTGAATTAAATCCCGACAATTTAAACCTAAAATAAAAATGTAATAATTACTTACTTAAAAACTGGATCTTAAATGGACATTTATTATATTTTTAATAATAATTTATAACTTGTATAAATAATAAAGTAAAAGAATTTCTAAAATATTACACAAATTTACAGTTTTTTGATAAAAACGTATGCAAGTTCAATATCTTGACGTTTTTTTGTATTACATTTTTTTGCATTTATGCATTACGACTAATGCATAAATGATATTAATAAAAATTCAAAAAAATCTAATTTGAAAACATTTTGTTATGAATCTTGACGACTTTTGGAAAATCCATAATCTTAAAAGGTCAATAAATTACCCTTTCAATACAATTCCCACATTTCTGAATTTAAGACCCCAAAAATTATGATTTTCTCCGCAATAAATTTAAAAAAATAGAAGTTCTCATACTTCAATAAAAGAGTTGCATGAAAGAATAAATACAAATAAATCTCTCTCACGTCGCAGACATGTTTGAAAATAAACAAAGGGTATGCATCGTTCAAAAATAAAGTCATCCTTGTGAGTTATTTGGGGAAGAATTGTGCACTTTTGTAGAGTTATAAATCACAAAATATTAATGAAATTTAGATGACTCGCCCTTCCATTCCACGATGTTTTTATTATTTGGGTAGACTGTCTTTCTTCATAATGAAAAACGATCTTCACTAGAGCTGAGACTTATATAGATGCTGAAAATAATGCAAAATATCCGGTCAGTGTTTCTGAGATAGAAGCAATATTAAAGGAGATGTATCAATTCGTGTAGATCAAACATCTGCTTCAGACCCACAAGCCCCGGTCAAATAGAAACTCTTATTATGTAATTGAATTGCAGATCATAGAAATGATCAAATTCGTGGTCACTCTGTTTACAAGTTTGAAATACCTTATTTTTACCTCGAATCAAATCCGAAAAAAACATCTAATATCAAATCTAATTTTTAAATTCCTACAATCTAACTTAATATTCAAGTCTGGATAATTCCGTTAAATTAAAACTTGTTTAATTTGAATGCCTTTAAACTAAATATTCCATTTTTTCAAGTAATTTAAAATGATGACCCTAAAGATTCAATTTGAAAATGAAGAATGTGAAATACTACAAATTTTTAAAAAGTACATGTCTAAGATGAGAAAAAAGAAATAACTGACCAAAAAGGTGATTAAATGTACTAGAAATTCATAGATTTCCTTAATTCTTAAAATATGTCTAAAGCTGGAAGGAGCGAGATTTTGTAACTGTAAAGAAAAGTCTAAGATATTCTTAAGTGAAGGGAGAGTTGGAGTTTTGATTGTTGGAAAACATCTCCTTTAGGTTGAGGGAAGGTGTTCATTTATCCGCCCCTGCTCGGGAGCAGGAGGAAGGAGGGATAACGGGTCGAACGAGCTAACCCGAACCCCTGTGCCAAGCTCGTCTCACCACATCTTTCTCTTTTGCTCCTCTTTCTCCTCTCTGTTAATCTCTCCTTCTCTCTCCTCAAACCCAACTAAGCCCATGTAGGTAGGAACTAGAAACGAACGGCGACGGCGACAACGACGACCGTAGATCCACGGCTTCGAGTCGAGACCTCTCAATCGTTCTTCCGTTCAATGTTCCAATGTTCAATCGTTTTTAGCTTCAAACCTTCCAACACACAATTCCAACATGGTCTAGCGAAATCCCCTTAGCGACAGACCAACTTTTTCTACTCTTTCAAATCATTCATTTGCAAGAAAATACATTTTGATTGCTCATTTCATTCCAGTTTCCTTAGGGCCTGAGTATTGATCATTCTGATTCCTCCTATATTTCCAGTTTGTCAAATCATTCCGATCATGATTCCTCAAATCTAGTTTTGCAAGTCTTTCTAGATCTAGACTTTGAATCGAACCAGTTGGCTTCCTCCAGTCTGGTATCTCAGATGAGTCCAGTTCCAAACTGAAACCAATCAGACTACCCGAATCTGGTTCTTCAAATCATTCCATTTTCATTCTGGTTTCCTAAATTATTTCAATCTTATGCAGCTGAATGTCATTTGTCGTAACTTATTCTTTCCACATCCTCAATTAATTCATTTCCAAGAAAAACAACAACATTCTGATTGCTCAAGTCATTCCAGTTTCCTTAGGACCTGAGTAATTGACCATTCTGGTTCCTCCTACATTTCCAGTTTGTCAAATCATTCCAATTTGATACCTTAGAATCTTAGATGAATCCAGTTTCTAAACTGAAACTATACAGACTTCTCGAATTTGGTTCTTCAAATCATTTCATTTTTCAAAGCTGAAGGCGTGCTGATTCCCCAATTTAAATTCCTCAAAATCTTATCTTTCAGAATATCATTTGTTTCAACCTATTCTCCTAACCCCTTAGTTTTTCCCTTCTCTAGGAGTCCACCAGAACCACAGAGAAAGCGAATTTGAAAACATTTCGCTTTACCCAGAGGGCTTTGAAACCAACAGTTTCTGTATTTCCTTGTTGAATTCCGCTGCAGTTTCGGCCTCTAGGTATTTGCTCTCATGTTTAGATTTCGTATTTGGGCAACACTTCATGTATACAGGAATAGCTCTTTATTATATTCGAAATCAATTATAATCACAAGAAAGACTTTAATGCAAGCCAGGGATTTGATTCGAATTGGTTTGAACTTATTTTGACCTGAACATTGAATCGTTAAACAAATCCTTTGGCTTGGAGTTGAAGCAAGAGAGTACCAACTCGGGAAAGTAGTACACATCCTCGTTTCATCATTGGTACTGTAAACACGTAACGGTCTGTTCGTTTTATAGACAAACACTGTCTTGTACACCAGGGCTCTATACGTCGACAAATAATACTTGTTATAAAAATGATAGGCTGAGACTGGTCATTTTTCGTCAATTATCTTCAATCTTGTTATAAAGGTTGATTTGTGCCTCATTAATTCATGAAGAGAATTATTTAAAATAGGCCGTGGGGTCGAGCTCACCAAAATACTGTTCGTTACTCTTGACGCTCTTGACTGATGATAATGATTATGATTATGATTATGATAATGATGATGATGATGATGATGATGATTATAGAGGTAGTAGAGACATCTAGCGTGGGTAGATTTTCAAGATTTTCAGTAGATGGAATGAGTGGTTCCATCTCATGGTAGAGAAGACCAATTGGTGGTTCTGATCGATATTTTGCCGACTTCTTCTGATTGTTGCTAGTGGTTACTCGTTGTTAACAGTTATCGTTGTTATCCGTGATAGTGCCTAGAAACTAGGAAGGTTTTTTAATTTAGGTGTAAGTTTTATTTTAATATAACTGCAAACTTCAATTTGTAAATAATTTTCATCTGAAGAAGGAATCAGAAGTTTGAATATTGTCATGATTTTCCGATTCTGTATTCTAATTTAAGTACCATTAGAATTTAAGCCTTTAAAGTTTAAAGGATTTTTTTAGGTAAAGATTTTTTGGTCCCTTAAATATCGTTTCTTACATTCTTATAAATTTCAGAATTTCATTTCTAAATCTATTTTTAAATTGATGAATAGCCTTCTAAAACTAATAATTAATATAAATAATGATGGAAGTACACTTAAAAATATTTTAAATCTAGAATTTAAAGTAAAAAACAATTTAAAGCAGACAAATTTTGAACATTCTGAAGTTGTATTTTAAATTCGTCTGCTTCAAAACGTCAAAGTGGAAATGGCTGTAATTAAGAATTAATAATATTGATAACTAATAATATCTAATCTTACTTTAGTTTATAATGATGGCTAAAAACGGTGATATTTCTCCAAAAAATGTTGACGAGCCGGAGGAACCTTCAGTTACATCGTCAGATCCAAATGAAAGAAAGTTAGCTCGCAGGCTTCGAATTCAGAGACGACAAGAAGCTCTTAAAAAGTAGGTATTTAAAAATGCTTCAATTTTACATACCAGTAAAATCAAATTAAAATTTTTTTTAGACAAGTTACATCAGAAGAAAATGAAGATGAGGATAAAACACTATCAGAAAAGCAAATTATTGCAAGTGCAGAATATTTGGAGAAATTAATAACTGAAGGAAACGAAGTGGTATACAATTTTATAATATAATGAAAGTTAAATTCATTGTATATATTGTATATATTATATATATATTGTTTAATAGATTATTACCATACATTTTTTATTTTAGACTACAAATATAAAAGTAGCTAACGATGCAAGGGAACTCCATCGCCGACAAAAAGAAAATGAAATTCGAAATAACTTGCTACAAATGTTGGAAGAAAATGCCCAAGAATGTACAGAACGTTACCAAAAAGTTAATGAAAAATGGTCCTCTATTCTTGAATCTAAGGATCCTTTAAATATCCATGATGCGATGATGGCTCAAAATGAAAAATGCCTCGAGATTCTTGCAAGGAAAGATTCTGCAATTTTGGAATTAAAGAAAGAATTGAAAGAGACAGATAAAAAATTTAACTTGGATCAGAAGAAACAGACGGAAGATATTGATATATTAATTAATAGAATTGACCTTCAAGTAAGTTCTCCATCTAAGAAATTTCTTTCAGAATAAAATAAGACATGACTTTCTTGAAAGAAAATAAAAATATTATATATTATTATCTTAGGTGAACTCAATGGCTAATGCTTATCGCCAAGAATTAATTTTGATAGAAAATGCTTTGGATTCTGAACAAAAAAGTCTTTTGGAAACATCTACGAAAAAATGGGAGAGTTTGTACAAACAGAGACAAGAAAATGAGATTGATGGTATTGAGCAAAGAAAAGAAATTATGAGGGAATTCGAAAAGGAAATGAATAGGGTGATAACTGAACATCATGAGGAATATAGAGCTCAAAAAATAAAATTAGAAACTGAGTGTCAGAAGCTACAGCAACAAATTCAACAGATGAAGGCAATCTGTATGTTGAATGTTGAAAAGATTAACTATAATTACGCTGTTCTAAAAAGAAGAGAGGACGAAAATGCTATTGTCAAAAGTCACCAGAAACGAAGACTTAACAAGTTCGTTCATTTTCTACCAAATATCTAATTTCATTTAAAAAAAAGTTAAATGTTTATTTCATACAATATTTTTCACAAAATTATCTAGACTTCAGGATACCATAAACGACTTAAAAAAAAACTACAAAGATTTAGAAGCGAGGACGAAACAGGAAATAAAAAAATTAACAGACCAAGTTTTGAAAGCGCATAAAAGTATTTTAGAACTCGAAGATAAGTCTGATCATTTTACTATGATTAATGATAAACAATATTTGGAAATTTGGGAGATGAACTCAAAAGCTGCTGATGAACTTTTGCAAAAGGTATAAAATAAAAATATTTTTAAAGTCAAAAATCACTATACTTTTTTTTACAATTTTCAGATTTTAACAGCAGACAGAATAATATTTGAGCAAGCTTTGGGTTTAGAATGGGAACTACCAGAAGAAAAAATTCTGAGAAAAGAGGATTTACCTTCTTATAGAAAAGCAATCGCTTTAATTGAACAAAGTAATATCTTATTCCAATTAAAAGAAATCTTTAAGTTTATGTATTTTCTAACCTGTTCTAATAAATTGTCCGACTCATAGAAAAAATAATTGAGATCGAAAGAAATCAAATGTGTGAACCATACACTCCAGCAACGACTTTGGAAGAAATTAACTTAGAAAAAAAAATGCTTTTACGTATAATGGAACTGATGTCAGATCGTTCTGGGTTTTTAATCGAAGAAAAATTACGGGAATTGCTTTCAGAGCAAAGCTCGGAAAATCGAATTATTATCCGACTTGATAACGTTTTTCAGGTTGAGAAAAAAGATCATTAAATTATTTTTATGTGTTTCATTGAGAGTGATGTTTTACTGAATTATTTAATTATTTACAAAAATTGTTTCAGGCACTGTCGATCGAGTCAAAACAGGACATTGACATGCTTTTAAATTTCTTTTTGCCCTACGCTTACTGCCCTAAATGTATAAATCAGGAAAATGAATCTGTTAAAAGCCTATCTGAAGAAACTTCAACCTCGAGTATAAAAGAGTAATTTTCTACTTACAATACTATGAATTTAAAAAAAAGTTTAAACTAATAAAATTGAAAAAATAAAAATACAATTTCCAGAGAAGTTTGTGGAGAGCCAGAAGAACCGGAAGACGAAAAGACGAAAAAATTCATCACAACAGTAAAGGAAGGAGTAGCTGCGGTTTTTACTCCTTGTGGATTAAGCGAAAGCAGTGAAAGTATTTTTACAGAAAATACTGATTCTTCAAGTTCTATAACTGATAAAGCGACTATCGAAGGTAAAATTATTTTCCTATTTAAATGCTATTATAAGAAGTTTTTAAAATTCAATTCTCCTCCTAAAATTAACTTTCATTTACAGGGTCAAAGTCCAATGAAGAATTATCCTGCGACTGCTTTGGCGATTTAAAAAAACGAAAACTACTTTGTGAAAAAGGACATTTGTTCGAAATACGAGTATCACACGTAATAAAAGCCTTAAAAGAATTCATAAAAAAATATCACGTTGTCAAACAAGGAGAAGCACCTCCCTCATTTAAAGAAAAATTAACCGAAACAAAATTTACGATTTCAAGAAATATTTCAACTGAGGATGTCACCAAATTTTGGAGTTGTTACAGGGAAATTTTTAATCAAGAGAGGGAAAGACTTTGGGACGCACTTTTGATTGGATTAAATAAATACCATGAAATATTAAAAGAACGACACAAGTTAAACACAGAAACTAAAGCGCTCCGAGTGCAAAATTCTGAACTGCAGCGATTATTAGAAACTTACAAAAAGGTATGTATTTTTCTAAAATAAAAATAAAAAGATGTAAGTTATTTTAATTAAAAAAATATTTATAAAGTTCAATTTTCAGCCAAGGAATGATTTTCCAACCCTACGACTGAAAAGAGAAAACTGCTGATATGAATTATAATATTTCATATTTCCACAATTTACCTAGAATTGAGTAATAATTACAATTGGATACTTTCACGAAATTTGAATGTAGCCTAATTTTATTTAACAATACTTACATACTCTCTTATTTTCTTCACTTCGATAAACTCTATTTTAAAGCACTCTGAGTCTAATTTCTCCGTCTTAAAATATATCGTCACTCATTTCACAAGAAGTACCATTTTGGAAGTATCCACTCGATACGAAATAATTTTCCAAAGGCTGCTTCGTTTCAAAATTTGTCAGGCTCGTCTTCGGATTTGCTTTCGATTTTGCTTTGTGCATGTCGGTAAATATTCGCTTTCGCTTTTCCTTCTTTTTCAACTTGATCTTTTCCACGTGTTTCTTTTTGTTACAGTGCTGTAATTTAACAATTGATATTAATTTTATCTTCTCATTTCCAATGTTAATTAAAATTTAGAAAAAGGCTGACAAAATTACCTTTTTGTATAATTTCAAGGTCTCAAAAGTTTCTTTGCATGTTCTGCAATATGTCTTTTCATAAAAAAGCTTTCCTGTAATAACTTTTTGTGACGAAGATGGGTTCCCTGACTCGATTTCAGCTTCTAATTCCGTAGTTCGCCATCCACCTATAAAATTAAAAAAAATATTAAAAAATATCGTTTTAAATTTATTTAACTTACAATTTATTTGAAAAAAATATAAAATACTTACCGCTTTTTGTTTAAATTATTTCACTACTCATTATAATAATAATAATAATAATAATAATAATAATA
>JAUESI010000038.1:378521-396469 GCA_032275145.1 Synergus laeviventris
TAAAATACTTACCGCTTTTTGTTTAAATTATTTCACTACTCATTATAATAATAATAATAATAATAATAATAATAATATATACTAAAAACCATCAAGAAAAGGCAAGCCTAAAAATTAAAAGGCGAATTAATAGAGAATTTTATAGAAAAAAAGATAAAATAAGAAACAATCTTCTAGGTGATTCTGCCAAGTCATTCGGTTTATTCACACGAACAATGGAACTTTTAGTCCCCAAAAATAAGAATCATGAAGAATCATAAACAAACGTGAACAAATGTGAAACGTTAGGTAGATAAATCCTCGGTCTGAGACAAAAAAATAATAAATAAAAAATAAACACGAAACTACGAACAAGTAATAAATATTTACAAAACATTTGAGAACTACACAACATCGAAAATTACAAACTATAATCGAAGCGACTTGTGCTTAAAGAATGTAAAGATGAAAAACAAACGTAAGCAAAAACGTAAGACATGCGAAAGTGAAAATAATCAAGCAATACACTAAAACTACAGCATCTTTCTGAATCGCATTATCTAAATATAGCGATCGTCTAGTTTTAAAACCAACAAGTGGACTAGCTGTTCCACTAGGGGGTTTATTACCTCTTAGTGCTTTTTTCTTGTGTCGGTTTCCTAAAAAAATTAAAAATTAAAAATTAATAGGATTTTTTTTAATGGAAATTTTTCTTTTTTTCTGATTGAATAAAAAAATTCTCTCTTTTTGAAAGTCAGTATCGAAAATAATTTTAAAAAATTGTAAGACCAAAGTATTACCATTTAAATGCGTTTGGAGCTGCTGCATCGAATTAAGACGGACGTTACACACATTGCACTGTAGCCCATTTGTTTCTGCGTCCTTTGTAAATGGGACCTTTGATTCGTCTAAGGTTGCCATTATGGTTCTCGTCCTAATCTATTTGAAGAAGTAATTTAATTATTACGAAATTACTTAACATTTCGATTTTGATTTATTAATTTATTTGTAGAGAATTTAAAATGGATGAGTTAAAATTGATTGAAATACCTGCTTGGCATGGCGAGCTCCCTGCAAATGTGCATCTAATACTGCTTGACTTGTAAACGAGAGATCACAATCATCACAACGATAAAAGGGTTTTTTCGTGGGTAAGTTGCCCATTATGTTGTCGACCACAGCCTTCGTAACTGGATCGTTGAGAGGTTGGTTGTTGCTGGACTGCTCGAGGTTTTGATTTCCAGCATGTTGATTTTCCGAAGGTTGATTAACTGATCCATTTAGCATGGGATGATCGACAGATTTGATTTTTAAGGATTCATCCACCATCAATTGTTGTGGATTTGCCGACAGAGGTTCCGTCATGGCGGGACTGCAATTAAATTACTAAAACAAAAATGTATACTTCGTCAATTTACAGCCTTTTAAGAGTTTATAACATAATTGAAAGCAGCTTAAATTAGTAATCCTTTAAATTACCACTCTCTAATGATTAAATAGACACTATGCACTATTAATTAATTTTTTACTTTTTTGTCCTGATTTTTATTGAGCATTGGAAGTTGTTGCTGGGGCCTCAAAAATTGAACAAAAGCCGCTAGACCTAAAGAAATTGATGATAATTAGGAAATTATTTATTACAGTAAATATGTATACTTATTATTATTCCTAAATTTATCGATCTAGATATCTAAATTATCTTACAGATATTTAGAAGACTCCCTAACCACCCATTCATTTAATTGACAAGGATATAACAATACAAACTACATAATATACACAACAATAAGCTCTCTGAGTCATCAACTGTTTGCAAACACACAGATTGATGACCTATAAGAGAAAAAAGCTGTCAAAGTCAAATCGTCAAGAAAGTAAACAAAATTCACCAATCTAAAAATCATGAAATGCCAAAAATGTTTAAATCATAAAAGAACATGCAATTTTGTTTAAAAATTAACCTTAAAGAACTAGCTTACCAATCCGGCTTAAGTTAAAAGGAATCCATGAAATTGTTATTTTCCAAGGGGTGAATGGTGAAAACTGAGTCGGCTCAGACTTTTTCTCCGTGGAAGTACGTATACACATACGAATAAAGTCGATCGCAGGGAACGACTCGATTATAATAAAGGAAAACTCGGCAAATGATGGATGTTGACAACTATTCTACAAGAATATTCGTATTGTTAAAGCCACATTTTTTCCACTTTTTAATAAGTGCTCTTAGAGTTCTTATTACAGCTCGAAACCGCTTGCTTGAAAGCGCTGATGGAAAATCGGAAAATGTGAGCAAATCATGAATTCAGACCACTGAAAATATTTCAAGAACCAATCAGCGGCTTTTTGTCATTAAATTTGCTAGAGTTCGTAAAATGAAAAGCTCTAAAATTCGCCATTTTATTACTCAAATATGTCTGGCGGGTAATTCAAATTATGGAGTTTTCTGAATGTGTAATTCAGGGTGTAATTCTCATATTTCAAATTTCTTTCATTAATTTTCGACAAATATTAATGGGGTTTTGAATTATTAAATAAGTGAAATTAAATATAAATGAATTAGGTGAATAAATCCAGCTAGCATAATGTATTTTCTTTTAACCGTTCAATGGAAAATTTAAATTTCGTGCCGGAGCGTGAAACAAAATGGCGTATTACTATTGACTCTAAATTTGGAGGTTATATTTCGTTAGCCAATTAGATCGTCCCATCCATACCGACAATCAGTACGTCCATGTTATATGCGCTTATATATCAAGCACTGGTGTATACTGTATATATCAAACTCCGAGCGAGCAATATAGTAGCAGCCATCTTATATTTTGTGTTGAAGAAAAACATTTATTTAAACAAATGTCTCGCTGTATTCCGTGAGTAGAAACGGCTCGGAGGCGTGCGCTCGATGAGGCGTAGCTTTTTTACGACTTAGCCTGGACCACTACATTAGCAAAGGTTAGTCAAATTGTGAATAAAACTCTTATTCTCTTCGCTTTTCTTCAAGCAGTGTGCGACCTCTCGCTCCCAGAGCCGCGCATCATGGTACACTTTTAGCGTCGAAATAATTCGCCCTTACTTCCCACCCTCTTAAAAATAAACCTGCTCTTCCCATTTCTCTCCTCACAAATTTCCCTCGAGAAAATGTCGCACCCGTACTCGGTTCTCCGCTCGTGGAAAAGTTATGCAATCAGCTGATCGCCTCTATTTCGTCTCTTACCCCGCACCTTCTTTCTGTCACTTGTCAAAAATAAATGTCAAACTAATTTCCACGTATCATTCACTTCCAGCATCTCTTGCCACTCTTAATGATTTCTAAGGACTCTCGAAATCATATGCAGAATTTAAAGTGATCCAAATGACGCTCACGGTTTCTTGTGATTTTACAAGGATTCCCTCTGTTTCTTAAGACTTTTGAGAGAGAGAGCTGCAAAGATTTAGGTTGTTGTTGGTATGAATTTCTAAGATGTTGAGTGACTTATAATTATTTTTTGGATTTGGGTGGTGGAGGTTCGAAGCACATTTTAATAAAATGAACAGTGGCTCTCTGCAGGTAACTTCAAGCTGTTGGGTCCTATTTCAATAAAATAGTAAACAATAAAGTAGAAAAATAAGTGGAGGAATAAATATATACTTTTAAGTGACTTTTAAGTGTTGCAACGCTTCAATCGTTATTTTATAGTGGTTTGATTTCTAAAAAGCATTTACTTTTTGCAAACAAATTATTAACAACAAATTCTCACATCAATTTAGACATGCAATATATTATATATTTATTGAGTCAAAATAAAAACAAACTCTCACTAAAAATTGACTTAATTAAAATTGTTTGAATTTTTTTCATTCATATCTAACTCTCTAAATGCATTTCTGATTTCAAGTGAAAATAATAGACAATGTTTAAAAGAAATGTACTGATAGAAAATGAATGAATGACTGACTCTTGTAGGTGGATTGGTACGCAGGATATGAGCAGTTTGTCAAGCGCAACCTGACTCTGCTCCCGGAACAGCAAGCCAACCAGCAACAGCAGCAACCGCTGGCGCAGCCTCAGCAAGACATCATGACATCCATGTTCGATCAGCAGATAAAAAGTGAGCCGATGGGATTCTATTCAGTGGCCTCGAGTCGCTCAGACGGTTCGAATTCGATGGTGAATCTCTCGGACGACCGGGAAGAACTTTCTCAGCAGGAAGGCCATCTTCAACAGCAAGAAAGTCACCTACAGCAGCAGGAGGCTCATCTCCAGCAAGAAGGTCATCTCCAGCAACGTGAGGGACATCTTCAGCAACAGGATGGGCACCTTCAGCAACAGAATTTGCAGACTCATCAGCAACAGCAGCCACAACATGAGCAACAACAAGGACAGAGTGTCTCGCCAAGTCGTCAGTCCACTGGACAACAGACTGTTAAGGAAGGTTCGAGATCTAAACCTCAGCCTTGTAAAGTTTGTGGCAAAGTTTTATCGTCTGCGAGTTCTTATTATGTCCACATGAAACTTCACTCGGGAAATAAACCGTATCATTGTACGGTGTGCGAGGCTAGCTTCTGTAGAAAGCCATACCTCGAGGTTCACATGAGGACCCACACTGGGGAGAGACCTTTCCAGTGCGAACTGTGTCTTAAGAGATTCACTCAGAAAAGCAGTTTAAATACTCACAAGCGTGTCCACACTGGAGAAAGACCCTATGCTTGTGATATTTGTCAGAAGAGATTTGCTGTTAAGAGTTATGTTACGGCGCATCGTTGGAGTCACGTCGCTGAAAAACCACTTGTTTGTGATAGGTATATCAAACTCAAATCTTTTACTAAACTTCCCGCATGTTTGCTGCATTCATGTGAATTCTTTATATGATAAACAATGTATAGTGTCTGAGTCATACAAATATTCAAACGAATCTTTTATCATTATTGCGCGTGTTCATAAATTCTAAGAATACACTATATCTAAAAGCTGGAAACCGATAAGAATATTCCCTGGTTTATTGTTACTGAATTTTAGAAATTTTAATAAGAAGAAAACAAAGTTGCACTCAACTTTGACATTCTTTTTCGAAAAAGAGGATATTACTCAGTCATTATCATTCTTCTTCTATCTCTTCTTTCACTTTTCTTGTTTAAAATTCTCTTTAATTGTTTTTTCTTTTGATCTGTGAATAATAAGTTCAAATTTTTATACTTAACTAATATTTGTTATTTCTGTCACAGGTGTTCGTTGACCTTCACGTCGAAGAGTCAATTCGCGATTCACATTCGCACCCACACCGCTAGCAGCACTTACGAGTGTAACATCTGCGGGCGCACCTTCGTCCGGGACAGTTATTTGATTCGACATCAAAATCGAGTGCACCGCGAGATGAGTCAGACCAACGCCAATCATAATCCGCCAACTCCGCAGAGCACTGGGGGTGGCACACCAGGCACAGGATTCGAAAGTCCGGTGTGCGACCTGCGTTATAACGAGGGACCCTCTTCGTTGGATGGACTCGGTGCCAGCAAAGGGGGCATAGCCGCCGACATCGCTAGTTTAGCCAAGCAGAATAGTCTACAACTTCCTCTTCCTCTGCTGCATCCGCAGACCACCAACTAGTGTTTAGACGGCGGCGCGTCTCAGCCTCTGCCGTTACAACAGTCACCGCAGCAAGTAATTTGTCCCACCTCGGCGACTTCGCCGTTCACACTCAATTCCCCCCTATCTCACGAGCACATAACATCTCAGAGTGTCTACCAAACGACGGGATCCTCTGGTCCCATAAACAGTTCCAATTCCCAAATATACTCTCACCTATCGCCTCCCCTCGACCCGTCGGATTCGCACCAGTTGCACCGCGGAATCCCTCCGTCAGGGCTACACCCTGCGCTATATCTTTACGCCCAATACACCAACACTAATCCTCCGATTTCGTATCCCGAATACATCCAACGCAATAACTGAAAAGAAATGCATGCTAGCATTGGATAGTCATTATCTGTTTCTTTTACAAGTTTTGACCTTGCAGCTATAGTTTTTTGTGTGATGGATTTGCTTCATTCTTCTTAATAATATTTTCTTTAAATACCAAAGCCTTAAAATTTGAAGGGTTTGGGAATAAAAGGCTTCCATTGGTTGGAAGTCGATTTCTTTCGAAATCGTATGCTTATCAAGTTGGAATTTTCTTGAATTTTAAAATTTACAATTTATATTTTAAATTTTATTTCAGTTTTGGTTTTCAATGCCTTTGGTATTCAAAGGCTGCCCTATTTTCTAATATTTATTTCTGTTTTATAATAGGAAATTTTAGATAATTCAATTCGAAATTTTTAATTAGTTGGTTTTAAAGTTTGACGTCCAAAAGAAATTGATTGAAAATCTTTTTTAAAAAGCGAATTTAGAATCGGAAAATGTAGCCAATGCTAGCAAAAATCCGTTCTCGGAAGTCTTTACACGTTTCCATCGTATCAGCACTTTTCTTTTGTATCTTTTTTAACTACGTCTGCGAGTATACATATATTATGCGAACATCACACATATTTATATTATATTTTTAAAGGAGTTTAGTCACTTGAATCTGTGATATAGATAGTAATTATTGTCTACAAGGTTTAAACATTGGTTTTGCTGTTTCGATATACCGAAAAAAAGAAAGAAAGAAAGAAAGCAATGTCATGGAGCGATGTAGTCATTGGTCTCCAATGACATTGGTCTCTACCGAAGGTGTTTGGTAGACACCCTACTATTACCGCAACAACACGATTACTACGATTCTTCGATACTATTCGCTATCACTAGATTTTTGCTTATATGGATTATAAATTATCGACATCCTACTTATATTTCAATATCGATAACAATGTTAATTACTGATACTCTCTTCGTGTCCGAACCAGAATTAGATTTTTTAAAGACGAGTTCAATCAAAATAATTTACAGAAAGCACAAAAAGAGAAGATACTTTTCTGGTACAAGTCTCTAATCGAAAACATAGAAGTAGAGGTTTTAGTACTTGAAGTTTCTAATTCTGATTCATCGCTAATTGATGTTCAAATTGTGTACCGGCATGGTTTCTCCATGACTTAAAATCCTTTAAATATTTCATTTCAGATAGTTGCGAGTGATTCTCTGATTTAGAATTTGCTTAGGTTCTGAACAATTGACACTTGGATTATCCGAGAGACTTAGGCAGTTTTATAAATTATATGATTTTCAGAGATTCACTCTTGGCTCTGTGATTAATTTTTTCTTGGAGCAAGAAGCAATATCGACCTGTGACGAGAATTCCTAACTAGATTTTAAATTGAGATTTCGAGCCATCAGTTCAATAGGTGTACTACTTATGTTTGACATATCGAGGTATACTTTATACGACGTTGTAAATATAGATTGTACCCACAAGCCTAGAGAATTTTGATGAAATTATTCATCATTATTGGTCTATGGTTCCAAAATCTCTTATAGAATTTTAATAGTAGGGCTGTTATTGTAATTTACAATTTGTAAAACACTATTAGCTATTAGCTTTATCATTTCTAACACAGCTTCGAAAAAATGGGGGAACCATGAGTTTTCATTGTTCGTTAAACTTATGTAGACATCGCGGATTAAACATTGGGAAGCGTGTCGCACCGGGCGACTGTTTATACAATACATACATTATAATTATATCCTGCTATCATTATTTGTTTCACAAGTGACTCGAATAACGGCAGAAAAGCCAATCGTGATTTCGCATCAGCGATGCCTGGGTATTTTGTTTTTCTTAGATCCGTCTTCGCTAATTTTTAGTCTGTGTTTTTTTTCTCTCGATAACTGCGCGCGTATGCCTGAGGCTTTTAATTCCACGAGATATATACGAGAAGTCATCGGGCAAGACTGATTATCGTTATGAAGTTAATGTGTTTTTTAAAAATGAGGAGTAGAGATAGGCAAAATTTGAAATAAGCAACACTCGAGATTAAGTTATGGAGGATTTTTTTCGTGAGAGGCTTCAACTTAGGGTGGTTCCATTTGTTTTCTTATTTAACACTATAATCATTAAAGTCCTAGTAATTTAGAATGAGAAAAAATGGTCTAATCATCCTAATCGAAATACTGAGAGGTTGAAAATAATGATCTTTATATTGGCTAGTCAATGTGCAGCTAAGAAGATGTCGTACTACAGAGCTGTGATTAAAGCCTCCGAGCATATTGTCGCGCAGATCCTTTTTAGTAATCTAGCGATATATTAGCGTATGACCATGATAAAAGTAGTGATTGTAGAAATATCTATTACCGAAATTATTCGTTTTTATGAATCTAAGATCACTCGAACGATCCTGATTCCCAATTCATTTAAGCTATTATATGATCTTCAACTTCCGATTTTCACTCCTTCGATTCCAGTGTTTCAACGCTTTTCTTTTCTCTCTTCTAAGCAAACAGCTTAGCTTCTCTGAAATCAATTTTTTCCGGCGCGTATATCAAAAAGATATTTTTTCATAGAGTTGGAGAGCAGGAAAGAAAATTTGTATAGAGCGTACTGGACAAAAAAATATTGAAAAACAATCCCCTTGGGTTTTCAAAAACTCTTCAGCTGATTGAGATTAGATTTTCTTACACAATATGTGTATACGCTGTGTATAGGTTTTTGCCGTAAAGCTTTTCGTTGAGTAGTAATTAAAAATAATTTCTTTTTCTGGTTGATTTGCGATTACGAAATCGTCATTTAACGATTTCATCGCAAAAGCGTTTTTCTGACTTCGATTGATTTTGAACTTTCAGTAATTATTAATTGATTATTAATTAACTGTTTATTGATTGTTCTCATCGCAGAGAGACGCGCAAGAAAAGTGACGATCGAAGCGAGAAAAACTTTTCAGCCTTGAAAAAGCCAAGCTTGTAAATAATCTAAATAATAATTCATAATGGAAACTAATGAGTAAAGGGTCTACGTAGGTTAAATACATTTAGCCATTGGTCGAGATAACATTATGTAAAACGCCCGATGTAAAATAGTTTAAGGCACTAAGTAATACCAAGGCGCAACAGCTATTTTCTAATCGAAACACGTAAGTTAGAGCGATAGAAACAGAAGTTAAATACTGATTAGCAGTCATACCTCATCGACACCCCGCGAAAATCGTATTTGATACTACATAACACTCGGTAACCGGTAAATGTCGTCCATCGCGTCGTATTTTGCCTTTCGTTCAGTTTATATCCACAAAAAAAAAGAAAACATTCACTAGTCTAATCCCCGTTTAAAACAAACGTGATAGAGGCAGATCTGGTTTCTAATTTAGGCCGTAATTTTTTTTCTAAAAATATAGTACTTTGGAAATATTCTACAAAAATAAATTTTTTTTAGATGTTTGATCTCCAATTTTTAGTGGTAGTTATTTTGAAATTCGACATTTTTTACATTTAAATATTGGAAGAGTCTTGAACTTTTAATTTCTATATTTCTTTGAAGTTATAATTTCTTCGATTTTCTTGATTAAACATTTCTTTTAAAAATGGTTAAGTATAGACTA
The DNA here is from genome assembly GCA_032275145.1 of Synergus laeviventris. Lineage (NCBI taxonomy): Eukaryota > Metazoa > Arthropoda > Insecta > Hymenoptera > Cynipidae > Synergus > Synergus laeviventris. The sequence goes on from JAUESI010000038.1 coordinate 387,981, forward strand.
TTCTGTGATATAAGAAAGAGAAAACTGAAAATTGCGGTTTGAGATAAAAAAATAAAAAAGAGAAAGGCAACTAGTTTTTATTAGAGTGCCATTTCGCTGCAACCCAGTTCTGAACTCAAGTTTTAAACGGGGATCTTCTTCCATTCGATCGAATGATCAAATAAAATTAATACTGAACGGTAAAACATCGAAGCACAAAGTAATGTTTTATCCTTCTTTATATATAATTATATAAATATATAGCTTATGCGGATCGCAAAAAGGACGAGAAATGCTTCTTTGAGCTGTGTGCTATTCGTTAACGAATCATCTGTGATGAATTTTATCCTGACAATGTAACATGAAAAATGCAGCAGTCAGATTTGCCATCGACGAAATTTAATGCACAGAATTAAATGTAAAGAATTCCTGTAAAAAAATTCATTTTAGAGAGGATCAGTATTTAATTCCAATATCTATTCACTTATAACAAAATTTTTACTTTTCAAAAAAAGTTTGAATTTTGAAGATATTTCTCCTCACTAGAATGAATTTTTAGAAAAAAATTTTCGTGCGAATAAGCTTTGAACTTTTTAACGTCAAACTATTGAGTTATATTTTTTGTATTTATGACGTTGAATACTCAAGATCGGCTCTCGATTTTCTTTGAACAATAAGCAATCTTGGAAAATCGGGGAAATTATTTTTTTACTGAAGAATTTGTGATAGTTTGTTATTTTTTAGTGAGATGAACATTATAATTATAGTATCAATTTAATTACAGATTATTTGCAATAGAAACAAACAGATAATGTGTATTTTTCAAGAGTCCATTTATAATATTATTTTGTATAGAGTGCTTGCATGTGTTTTTATTTGGATGACTTTAAATCTGAATGACTTTCGAATTTGAGGATCTGAAAATTTCTTCTTAAATTATTTAATTCGTTATTCAAATTAGCTCTCTTTATTTAAAATTAAAGTAATTTTCCTTCCCAAAGAGGAAATTGGGTTATTATTTTTAAGACTTTTCATTCTTACTTTCGCGATTGTACGAAATCCTCGTTTTCTGAAACTCGGGAGTCGTTCGTAACTGATAAGAAAGCGCGAATTACAGCAGTTACTTTCGACAACTGCAGTTTTATCAGGTACAGGTAGACGATAAAGAATGTGAAAGTGTGAGAAAGCGCGGAGTCAAGAGAGTGTTTCGAGAAAAATCTTCAGAGAGGTAGAATCGATTCGCAAATTAGGAAAGCATCTTAGAGAATATTGTAAAATTAATTAATTAAATGAAGAAATACTTAATTGATTCATTAATTAATTAGCCATTGCTACATTATCGCACCTTATACAAATTATATCCTAGTTTTTAAATAACGAAAAATTGAGGAGGGAGTGTTTAGAATAGCAATTAGTAGCTTTTTGCGAAAGTGATTGACAGTAAAAACAAGGAGAAGAAAGAAAGATTCTCTTTAATCGAGTTCAATTTTAAGAATCAAACTTAAAAGTTTCAAACTCATAGAAGCTAATAATTTAAGGAGAATTTTTCTTAGAGAAAAATGAAGAAGAATTAAATCTTAAGCTTGGCGGATTTCTAGAATGCCATACGAATCGTTTGATTCGCAGGGGAAACTTGAAAAACAAACAAAAGGTTGTTTTTTCTTTTTTAATCCAAAACGATGCAAAGCAATAGTTATTGATTTTGACGCAATCTGAGAGGCCGAGGAATAAAGATTCAAGTTCAAGAATGCAGACAAATTTGAACAAGGCATACCTGTAGAACAAACGTAAAAAAATACGAAACCTACCTAATAATATTTGTCATAAAAAAAAGAAAAGAAAAGAAAATGCTCGCGTCGCTCGACATTGCGCCTGTACCATTTTGCTTCTTTAGCAGAGTACAATGCCATTTATTTTTGTAATACTTTTACGTAGAATAGTTCTTATTTTTATAGAGGTTTTACTGTGCTACCGTAAGTCTTAGAGGCCTGCGTATAATAGGTTTAGAGAATTTTGTAGAAATGGGGTGGAGGGCAGGAGATTCAAAAATCCGTGTTCGGCGCTCAAAAATGACCAGATACGTGCTTAAAATTTTTACTCCAACTCTAAGGACGCAAAACCGTAATACATAATGTAGAATTTAGGTAGAAAAACGAGCGTCGAACGGGGATCCAAGTCGGAGGGAAATTTGAAAATATTTCCAATGGAGAGCGATCCTTGTTTTTGTTTGGAAAAAATTGATAAATAACTAAGAATTTAAATAAAAATTTTCTATCAAATTTTAGATTCTCTTCCAAAATCCTAAAAAGGTTAAGACTGTCTAATTCCTCACTTCCCTCAAAAACATAAAATCTCAAGAGTTTGTAAGGAAGACGAGAATTTTGAAGATTTGTTAAAATCAAAAAATTTTTTCTGAAAGACTAATTCCTCAAATCTCAGATCTTGAAAATGAGTAATTAAAATTGAAAACTAAAAACGGATCGTATCTTCGGAATAGAAATAGTGGATGAAATCGCGTAAGCATTAACGGAAAGACACCACAGTACTCTATTAATAAAAGTATCTAATTAAGATAATCTACCGAAGTAATAACGACAATGAACGAGTAGGTAATTAGCTAGATCACGCGATGTTAAATACCTACACAAAATATGCGAGTACGAAGGTACATGCAGGCTCAGAGACACATACGGACACTTTTCTAAGAGCAGTTTAATAACAAAGATGAATAAACAAACAAACAAAAAAATCGAAAAAGGGTCGACGCTTAAAACATTTATAATTTTCACCGACATATCCTGGCTAAACACATCCTCTTTACGTACATACTGCATATACCTAGTTATTATTATATATAAATATAAATAATATATATATATATTATATATATACATGTTATAAATAGGCTATTTTATGTGTAAACGATAATTATTGAATTATCATTATACAAGACCATAGGTACATATACATATAACAATGGTACAACTAAGGCAAGTATGTACTGTACATAGCTGTCACTTACCCTCTGCCCACCCACATACGAACTATACATAAAAAAAATTATATATATATACATACATCCTCTAGTTTAAAAACATTAACCATTGTTGTACTAATTATTATTATTATGAATTATTGTGAATGATCAATTTATGATTATTAATTATGAATTATTATTACTATGATTATTACTGCGAGAACAGAACAATATATTGCTATTATTTTAATTAGATTAAGCTTTACCACTAGCGGAAGTAGACCCTCACTTTTAGCACGATCGGAGAGAGAGAGAAAGAGAGAGAGAAAGTGCGAGAGAGATAGAAAAATCTTATTCTTCAAATTGGATTCTACCTCAATTTTATGATAAAGAATATTGTAATTGTGTATTCTTTTTAGAGGAATTCCGAAACAATTTTGAGTGGAAAGAAGAGAAAGACCGTTTTGAGAAAAAAAAGCGTATCGTTGGCCTGCAGCGACCTCATACTGTGATAACTATAAAGAATATTATTTAAATTAAGATTCGTTGTATTAAGTGAAAAAAGCGACTTTCTGTGGTTGAGCGAGCAATACCTTTGGGTTTTCAAATAAATATTTCATGAGTCCAGACCAATAAGATTGTCTGTAGCTTTGGAAGTTTTCGAATTTAATTCGGCTCATTCTTCAGATTTTGAGAAAACAATGGTTTTCCAATCTTTCATTTTGTCAAACTTGAAAGGCAGGTAACTTTTATTGATGTAAATTGCAATTTTCGAAAATTTCAAATTTAAATCTCTCTTGAGCCTCAATCCTTCATCTGAATTCTAAGTTGCTTTTTAAAAATTGAAACATATCAAATTTGTCCAATTACAAATTCGAAGAATTTCAAGCACGGATTTCAGCTTATCAATCTTCATAGAAATTCTAAAAAGCAATGAATTTCCTTCAACTAACTCTCCAGATAATATTGACATAAGTCTCGCTACTAGTCGAAAAATTTGCTAACTCTTCTGGAAATTAAAAAGAGAACGGAATAGTTGAGATCGCTGTAAACCAAGTGATAATATACTGTTAGTTTTGTACTTCCCAATTACGAAGAGCTTTTAGTTCTGATCATGAAGCTCGTTACTCTATCGATATCGGTCAGAATGATGAAGGAAAGGATCGCTAAAGTTAGACATAGACGATGATATTTTCAGTATATTATATTGTGATGTTAGGTTTTAAGCTGTGACCTAAGTCGGGAGAGCTAAGCTGAGGTCGCTGTAGTCAGACTTAAACGCTAGCGTGAGGGATCACTTTCACATTTTTTAGGCCACCTAAACGTCTCTTAAGAGTTACAGCTACAAAAAGTATCCGTATAATTGTCTTTGGATGATCAAAACACAATGGAAATGTATATTGTGATCGGCAAGCTACAATGTAGTTTGTTCGTATTATCATGAACAAACGAGAACACTTGTGTAATAAAGTAGATGTCCATAGACAAAAAGCTTTCGTTTCAATCATTCCTTTCCTAAAATGAAATGGATTTTAATTATAACTTTCAGTAGAAGGCTCTTTATTTTATAAATTTCATGCCTTTGCTCTAAATAAAACTGTAAACCTGCATGGAAAATTGAAGAAGTGCCGTGAAAAAAAGCTAACATATCGTATGTGAATTTCTTGTTTCTATTTTTCTTTTAACACAGAAAGAAAAATTTACCTAAATTTAATTATAGGATATTGAATATTTCAATTTCATTTTCAAGAAGTTTTTTGTTCATAACATCAGTTTCTAGACTATAATCTAGTTTATTTTAGTCTAACCAGGTCTAACCATCAGTTTCTAAATACCAGTTTAGTAAATAAAATTAAGAAGATGAATTACAATCCGATGAATTCAAGATGAATTACAATTCGATAAAATTTATTCTCAGTCTCATCATAATTCTCTTAAGAACACAGGCGACCTTGAAAAGTAAAAATGGTTTGCAGACCTTACTAAACACCTCAAAAATAATTATAATACTTTTCAAACAATCATAATGGTAGATCCTACAAGAAATTACACGCAAACTTGTCATCTATTAAGAAGTAACACCTACGAGTCTTTCAGAGTCGACATAACGAAGATACTTTAAATTACATGAAAAACAAAAGAAAAAAACTAAAAAATTACTTACAAAAAGTCCATATGATCAAATTTATTCAATCTCCACGTCCACAATAGCATCCTCGACGACAACCTGCTCCGAAATCGTCGGAACTTGTAACATCGGCAAAGGATCTGGAGAAGGACTGAAGACATTACTTGAAGAATGATCTTTAAAATATTCTCCTCCTTTTTCTTCATATTCTTTTCGAGTTACCAAATACTCATCAAGATCACCATTTAAACCAAAATCTCTCGCTCCATACCAAGCATCCAAACTTGTATTTTTAGCAATGTTCACTTGGAAACTAGATCCAAAGGGTCTTATTTCTTTGAGCTCGCGTTGTAGTCGATCCAATAATCCAGGAATGGAAGCAGATCCGCCAGTTAAAAAAACATTATTTGCAAGCCTCATTTGTAATTCAGGAGAGTAACGCTTGAGAACGAATTCTATAGTTTCTGCAATTCCAGCTTCAACGAGGCCTATCATTGAAGGCTGGAATAATAATTCTGGAGCTCGAAGACGTTCAATTCCTACGTGTAACTGATGAGTTTCTCCCGGAATCATTTGAACGCTAGATCCTGCTCCATCAAATTCTGGATCATGGTGACGAAGGACATCCTCCAGTTCTATTAGTTTTTCCTGTTCGAGTTCCGAATCAGAATCTCCACCTTCCTGCAAAAAAAAAAATTATGACGATTTAAAATTTTTAGATTTATAAATTTTAATTGTTCAAATATTTTTTAAATTCTGAAACTTACTCGATTTATAACTTTATAGACGTCCCAATCTTCGTCTCGCATTCCAAAGTCGTCATCTCTTTTTTCTTTCCTAGCTAATTGACTAATGATTCGCATTCTTTCTTGTGCAGCTGCCGTTCTGCGTTTTGCCATATCTTGTCTTCGCTGTCGCTTTGCCAGGCGCTTGTCTAATATATCCTGCCTAAGATTACATACAAAATAATTAAAATTTTAAGATTAATAACATCCTTCCACTCATTTCTTTTTACCTTTTCTTTTTTACACTGGAAATCCACTCGTCAAAATCTTGCTGGTCCTTCGGCTGAAGACTTTGCTTAATCTTTGGTTTCTCTTCTATGACAATATTTTCCTCTTGAGAATTGGCAGCAACTATTTTTTGACGAGTCCTCTCAACTTTTGCCTGGAGATTATTGATCATTTTGATCAAGTCTGCTTCGTTCGAAAGGGAATAAGATTTTAAAGCTTGCTCGAATTCTTCCGTGTCACCTTCTTCTAAAAGGTCTTGGACAGCTAACAGTTGATTGAGTTGCTCCTCATCTTCTGCAAGCTGAAAATATAACAAATATACATGATTAAGGATTTAGTTTATTTATTTACAATTAATTTAGCAGAATATTTCTCTTGTTCTGAAAGTTGAAAATACTAACCCTCTCTTCCCTTTTCCTAGCATTAATTTCCATGAGACGTCGAGCAAGTTCTCTTTTTCTTTCTTTCTGTTGTTCTACAGTCAAACCAGGAGTACTCGTTGGTGCTACATAAGGTAATTGAACTCTTAAAATATTCATATCGTAATAATCCGGATCCGCCCATTTAGCAAGCTCTTCTTGATAGCCGAGGGCAATTTTAGAGTGATAGTGAATCAATTCCTTAAAAGAGAAAATTAATAAAGTTCTATTAATTAAAATGGCTTCTTTTTATCTACGTTTTCACTGACTTTAATTATTCTAGGACAGTTACTTTGTTAAAGTAAAATCTTACTTCTGCTCGACTCGGATTGATCGCATTCACATGAACCGGATATTTTAATTGAAGTAATCTGTGCATGTAGGAAGTTATATGATAACCACCAACGTTAATTCTTCTTGAATTTGCCGCATCCACTTTTCCATCTAATACTGGAATAATGTGTGTTGTATGATAACCGATGCTAACAATTAGACCATCGGAAGCGCAATTGTTGTGATGGTAAGAAAAAAGACAATCTACTCCATAAGCAATCGAGGGTACATTATAGCACTCAAATAAAAGCTCAGCCATCACTAAAAGAAAATATTTTGAATGAAATTACGATGCTATATACCTTCATAATTAATATTATTCATCTTTTACAACATAATATTGTTATTTAAAATATATTTTAACTTAATTTTAACACATACTTACAGTTTCTAGAATAATTTGGGTTGAGAAATGCCTCTGTTAATATAATAGGATGATTCATAGACCCAACGGTGTTGATACCCAGGTGAGTAAATGTGTAATCTAATATTTGTTCCTGTGCCTCGAAATGAGTTACAACATTTCGATCGAATTGAGTTTTTAATTGGAATCGAACAGCTTCTATATTTGCTATTTCATTTCCTACTTGCAATTCCCCATCTTTTTTTCCTCGTTCTTTTCTGGGTTTTGCTATTAGGTTCTTGAAAATTAAGAGTGGATCTTTGTCTGTTGCCCATCCAACTCTACAGTTATAGGATCCTAAAAATATTTTTTGTGTAATATATTGTTATTAAATGGGTTTTATCTATAGAAATATTTTTCTAACGTGTTTTTCAGTGGTATTTTCAAAATAATAGAAATTAGAGTTATTCTGGTATACAATATGTACAATATATTTTTTAGTAGAAAATAAATTGCAAATCTTTCGTATTTTTGGTATTTAAAAAAAAAACTATTTTGAGGTTATTTTTTTCTATTATAATCGTTTTGTACAAAAATTGGAAAGATACACAATCAGCAATAATTTTTAAAAATAATTTATAAATTATGTAATGAATATGGTTTTTATTAAAAAATGAGATAAAAGCGGTAAAAGCAAAAGCTACATCATTTTTTATGAGGTTAGAAAATTAAATAATCACCATTGTCGATGACCAATGGAATTGAATCTGCTCTAACTTTCTCAGAATACGTATGAATTATATCAGGTACTGATTTTACATCTTTCAGCTCAAGAATATCCATTTTAAATGGATAAAAGTAATTTTTTAACTTTTTCAATTATTTAAAGTCGGTAAACACGTCGCTGATTGCTGCCTGATGATGCTCCGCAGCCGCAGGTGCGTCGTACAGAAGACCTCATTGGTTGCAGTTGGCGCGCGTATTTGAAAATAATAAAACGTGCCAATCATTTTTTATAAAAAATAATTATGTATTATAAAATTCAAAAATATATTTCTCTTATGACAAAATATACTGCTGTTATAGATAGGTGGTGAAATCATAATACGAATACATGTGATTATTTATTAAAATAGTCAATAGCAAAGATAAAGCCATGGAGCCAATGAGGTTCGCCGGTCAAACGTATGCGCAATGAACAAAATATGGCAGATGATGGCAAACGTCAATTTCCGGTTAATGTTACCATGGAATGCCATGGAAGCCATGGAAATTGGAAAGAGGAAAGACGATTGAA
>JAUESI010000038.1:396569-409177 GCA_032275145.1 Synergus laeviventris
TATATATATATATAAGAAGCAAGAGATTTTAAGCTCATATTGTTTGAATTATTCATAACGTAAATAGTAGTAAAATCACTTAGGTTTTTCAAAAATCTACAGTCTGCCCGCTTAGTTGAAAATACCAGTTTAAAAAAAATATATACTCAATGATATTTCCAGGATTTCATAGAACATAACATAAGGCTTAATGAAAGCATGAAAAATAATACATATAAAAATAAATGTTAAGTTTGCCAGGCGAAATGACAAAATGCAATTATTTGAAAAAATATAATTTATAAGATATTAATTAGAAATGTTGTTAGTATTTATTTAAAAAAAATTTAATATACGTTTAAGATTTAGAGATCTTAGTGATCTTACAACTGCAATCAGTGATAATCCTCTGATTATTTGGTGATCATCAATTGAAGAAAGACGTCTAAAGCTAAAAATGAACATTTTTTCGCCCGTTGTTTCTCCATCTGTAGAGCTAAGCTCCTACAAAGACCAGCACTTTAAGGTTAGTTTATGTCTTATGGCGAAATAAATCAATTTTCTTTTAAAATAAATTATATTTCTGTAGTAACCAAGGCAAATAGTAAGAAGATAAAGGCTTCTGTTAGGATTTTTTCTGAGGTTAAAGTGCCTTGAATCATACACATTTTTACTTAATGAAAATCAAATGTGATTATTTTCTAGGGATCTCGTGCGGAGCAAGATAGGCTCTTGAGAAATTCCACGACATTATATGTCGGAAATCTTTCATTCTACACCACCGAAGAACAGATTTATGAACTTTTCTCAAAATGCGGTGACATCAGACGCATTATTATGGGGCTCGATAAATACAAGAAGACGCCCTGTGGTTTTTGTTTTCTCGAATATTATTTGAGAAGTGATGCTGAAAATTGCATGCGATATGTTAATGGAACTCGTCTTGACGATAGAATTATCCGAACTGATTGGGACGCAGGATTCGTAGAAGGCAGACAATACGGTCGTGGAAAAACTGGTGGCCAAGTATGTTTTCCCTTCTTTTTAATAATAATAGAGCATTTATTATTTCACGACATTTTTTTGCAAATTCTAATTCTTTTGGTTGATCTGTAGGTAAGAGATGAATACCGATCAGACTTCGACGGCGGCCGAGGTGGATATGGAAAGATAATTCAGCAAAAAGTGACTCCCCTTGCTGATACGTTTGTTCGCTGAACCTCAATCGACTGACTGATACTTAATTTAAGTTAAAGTTTACTTTCAAAAATGCTTTAGAATAAATACCTTTTGTGAGAGTTAAAATGTAATTTTTAATCATTAATCGAATGCTAAGAATATTCGACCATTTAATTAAAAGAATTGAGTTTCGCTTTTATCTGGGTTCTGATAGTACTGAAGGAAATTTTTTGAAACTTTTTCTTAGAAAGAAAGTGCATTAATTATTTAGAAACAAATTTCATTTTGATCATAGTAAATTCAAATAAATTTCATGGTAAAGATCGAGTTTAAGGGACGTATGTGTGTATATATTAATATTAATATTCTGAAAAATAAATATGAAATTTACCAACATTTTTTTTATTTGTTGACTGAATTTCCCCACTTAAAGATTCATTCACTCACACTGTTGGAATTTTCTTTAAATCGGACTGTAGCTTAAAATATTATTTTTCTTGTGAAATAGCTAACCTTGGTGAAAATTAGTGTCAGTTTACAGATTGTGACCTTTTTTTAATAATTTTCTGGTTAAAATTGTTATCAACATTTTTATTTTGCCTGAAGCAGACGGAAATTTAATTTGCGCAGGCGCATTGCACGTTTGTCATTTGTTATTGTTTCTCAAATGTTTGTATTCCGACGGAAAAGAAGAAAAGCATTTGTTTTTTGTATAATACTTCATAGTGGTCACAGTTATTAGAATTTTGGTGTGGTTTCTACATTTAGGTGATTCTTCTCTATTTGCCAAAAAGTTTACGGCACTTTTTTTGTGTAAAAATGAACATTGTATCGCCTTCAGTTGAACTGAGTTCGTATCGGGACCAGCATTTCAAAGTAAGTTTTATTCCAAATTCCTTGTTTCATTAGGACGTCAACACTTTTTTGTTTAAATCTGAGCAAATATAATTTTCTTATGCATATAAAGTAGAACAAAATGTCATCCTTATTTAACGGCAAAATATAAAAATTCCTTCTGCTTTCTAGGTTAAAACCTATAAAAATTTATTCAGTTTTGAAAGCCCTATTCTAAAAATGTCTAATTTTTAAGACCGAAAATTCCACATTTTTCAGTTTTAAAACAAATGCAGTTTGTAATTTAAGTAAGTAAAATTGATATTTTTTAAAGCAAACCTTTAATACAGGGATCTCGTGCAGAACAGGATAGACTTTTAAGAAATTCTACAACCTTATATGTGGGGAATCTTTCCTTCTACACGACTGAGGAACAAATTTATGAACTTTTCTCAAAATGCGGTGATATTAAACGCATCATTATGGGCCTCGATAAGTATAAGAAGACACCTTGCGGATTTTGCTTCATCGAATATTACATTAGAAGTGATGCAGAAAATTGTATGAGATACGTAAATGGAACTCGCCTAGATGATCGAATTATTCGGACCGATTGGGATGCTGGTTTCATTGAGGGCAGACAATTCGGCCGAGGAAAAACTGGTGGCCAAGTAATTAATTTAAATTTTCCATCTGATAACATTTTTGCCTTTTTTAAAGAAATTTAAAAGAGCTAGAATTAAATTTGGTACTCGTTTTCTGAGTGAAATCTATTTATTGTGCTACAGCCTAAAGTTCATAATTTGATTGCTTCTGATAATAAAGCGCTGTAAATTCATATCTTCTGAATAACAAATTGAATTTAAAGAATATTTTATCAATTCTGTGATTCGATTATTTCAGGTAAGAGACGAGTACCGATCAGATTTCGATGGTGGTAGAGGGGGTTACGGAAAAATCATCCCCCAAAAAATAACGCCCCTTTAACACAGTTTTTTCCACTTGAGATTCACAAAATCTGCAAAAGTTGTGTTCACGCTATTTTCCAAAAATAAATTAGAATAAATTAATATCTTTATATATACTCACTAATGATAAAAAAATCAGGAATGTCTGATTGACTGAGAGTTAAAAGTGCATTGATTGACATTGTCAAACTGATTGAAACAATTAGTTCATTGGAATGATACAAAACAGTTCATTTAAGTTGACTTGTATTTATTGCAATACTGTTTTACAAAATACTTTAATATAGTATAAAATATCATATTAATTATTTACACGATTAATTATTATATTAATAAGAATGTGAGATGCGAAGGCAATGTGGCACTTGTGAGTAAAGCTACTGATCTCTACCTCTGGAGTTTAATTTATAGTTTATACAGAGCCAGACAATCAGAATCTCAATCTTCGCGAATCTTTAATAACTCCCGAAAGAAACGTGAAGATTTTATCCTAGTTTTTTGGTAATTTCATTTAATTATACGCAACAAAATTTTCTTGAAGATGGCGATTTTAAGACTGCTCTTAAAGCTTCAGTGAAAACTTCCTTTAGACCTTCTTGTTTTACAGCAGAGCATTCCACGTACTTATAGGCTTTGATTTTTTTCTTCATTTTCTTACCTTCACGTGTCGTTACTAGATCCAAATTCTCTTCACTCTTTAAGTCGCTCTTCGTCCCTGTAGAGAATAATTTTATACAAATTGTGGATTTCAATTGTGTAGAGACAAGATGTAGTTTAGTGCATTATTCTTTACAGAAATAAGTTATAAGATATATACACACCAACAAGGACTATCGGGACGTTGGGACAGTGATGCTTTATCTCCGGATGCCACTTACTGGCGACATTCTCATATGAACTGCGAGCACTAACCGAAAAGCAAAGCAGGAAGCAGTCAGTCTGAAATTAGAGATTTGAAACGTACACAGAATTCAATAATTTCTGTAGATTGAAAAAAGATTATTTGCGTTCGTTCAGCGTTCTGTCTTATCTGAAGAAAATACTAAGAATAGATAGGAGTTCTAGAAAACGTTGAGAGTATTAACAGGAATCTTTTATATTTGGAACGTTTTAAAAGATTTTAACAAACGGCTTAATTTTTCAAATCAGGTCAATTTAATCTCTTTAATTTGTAGATTAAAATCAACTTGTCGACTCCAATCACAAAAGTTTTTTCTGACATTAGATATTGTTGACTCACATGTGGATAGGATAAGGGCCTAAGTCTTTCGTAATCTTCCTGGCCAGCTGTGTCCCATAATGTCACGTTAAATTCTTCTCCATCGAGCATTATCTTTTCTGGGTAATTGTCGAACCTGAAAAAATACTTTACTATTATTATTTTATAAATTATTGACTTTACTAAAAAGAAAGTTTTACTGTTTGGAATAAGTTTTGGTAATAGAGGAAGAAGAACGCTTACACGGTGGGGACGTATTCTGTGGGAAATTTTTTCGTTGTATAGGTAATGAGCATGCAGGTTTTGCCAACCATTCCATCGCCCACTGCAGTAACTTTGATGGGTCTGTTCCGAGCCATTTCTTTGTTTTCTGTAATAGAGAGAAAGCTTTTTTACACCAATTTAATAAGCATCAAATTGCAGGGCAAAAAGAAAAACTATAAAATGATAAAATCCTATTATTACTTATTTTATAATCTCCATCTTCGGGAAGAGATGACTTTGTATTTACAAATTTACGTAGATTTACATAATATCAAATAGTGCCTGTGAATAAATTTGTAGAGGTGTGCCATCATTGAATATTTCGAACTAGCATTAACTTCAAATTTTTACCAATTAATGCATTTTAATGCTCTTTCCAGATGAAAATAAAATTTTGAATTTGAAAGAGACGAACGAAAAAAGTGAAAATAGGACCAAAAAAAATTATTTTAAATAGAGCTTTAAAAATGTAGAAAAAAGGGTGTAGACTAGGAGGAATGCTTTATCAATTAACATGGAGAAAGATATAATTGTGCGTAGGACATACTGGAATAAACCACAAACGTAAAACGAACACCCACACGCTATTTTCTCCTCAAGCTTTCACGTACTCAATTTATTACGAGTAATTTTCGTTTGTACGATCTTTCTGAATCGTGTGCTTCCTCATTATAGTTTCATGAAATTTCTACCCCTTTTTAGAAACAGCTATGATATTTTTCATCTTTTAGTAGATCTAAGAGGTGTTTATACATTAATTTTTGAAGGAAAAAATGTAAACTTTTGTTTTAATAGTTAAGTAAATTGATACATTTTTCTGGATGATTTGAGTGAATGGAAAAATTTTTTAATCTGATTTAATTTTGGATTACTCTGCATGCAAGGCCGTTTATGGAATTCATAACAATACTACATATTTTGGGTTACTGAAAAGGAGGCGAGTTGAACGCATCCGGCGACTATACGATGGCACCACAGCTATCCACAGTGGCATCGTTGTCACTGTTTGGAATATCAATGAACCTCAGAGTAGTTCTGCATTTTCATTATACCATAATAAGTTCTACTCTAAGCTTCGTTTATGTCTCTGCAAGCATTGGGTACATCCGTCGATACGTTTGCTGCTCGACCAAAATATCGTGGCTCATTTTTCGTCAATCCTATACTTTTACTTTCATTTAATAAATTGAAACAGAATTCATTACTCGAAAAATTAAAATTACAGTATAATTACAGTAATTACAATATTTTAATTATTATTATAATAGTCATGTGTAATTTTAATTATTTTACCTTTATTTCTGCCGATGCACATAAGGCTACTTTTGGTTTTTTTCTTTTCTTCTTGCATTTGTTCTTATTCCAAAGAACAATACGGCGTAGATTAAAAATATCTGCAGTATCGCGTTGTGCCTTATCACTAAATTCTGCGATTCGTCTTATCAGTCCACTCAGTACCTACATTGTGTGGACACCTAAAGTTTAATTTTCGAAATATAAAATAAAGTACATCAATTTAAAATCCTATTTGTTTTTTCGCATTACTCATAAAAAAATCTAGCCATAAGATCCTGAAATAATTATCAAGTTACACATTTGAAATTAAACATTACATCAAAATTATGTAAATAAAAAAAATCAAAGTTTGGAGTTATAAGTTCTCAATATTGTTTTCCCTTTGGCGAATTATTCAATTCCTTGAATATAATTGTTTATTTAGACTAAAAAATTATTGATCAATCTTATGATTGATTGATTTAATTGCGCTTGAGTTTTCAAGAAAATTATACAAGGAATGAATAAATTAATTAAAAAAATGATTTAGATGTCTAAGTTTTGACAGAATTTAAGAATTACAGTAAATTATAGTCTGAGTAGTGATGATCATTAAGAGCATAAAAATTATAATTTCCCCCCTACGGTTGACCTCCGGTACCCGCCGAATTCTTGTATCATTACATAGCCTCGAGTTTAACGCTCGAACTTGCAATTAGTTAATTAAAACGTGCATGCGAGTCACAAGTCCTACACGTATTCTCTAATTTGTGCACCACCCACCCAACTTTACTGTCTGCAATTCAGGAAAAAGTTGAATTGAATTTAGTCACGGAATATTATGATAGAATAATTAAATTAAACACAGAGAAACAAGAAAATTTATAGTTTTTTCTAGCTTTTCTATAGTTAATAGTCTACCGAAAAATTAAATGATTACTTGATAAATTAATAAGGTTACATAATTAAATAAGAAGTAATAATTAAGTGAAAAGTGACAGATCATAAAACAAAACTAACTTTTCCAAGATTTTGCCTCATTTGAATATAAAGAAGCCTCTGTATAGATCTGATAGACCTTCAGATTTTAACGATGTGACTCTATGAACATGTGCATCACTAAGTGTTTATCTCTTTTTACCGATATCCTCGAATATACCATACATCACGTCATCGAAGATGCGAATATTATTCAGGCTTTATTAAATTTACAGTTTACGCGTGTAACTAATTAAAAAATAACTTTCTCTGATCAATTTTTTTTAACATTATTGAAAAAAATGGTAGTTTATTGGTGAATGAATTGATTCCAAACTTAATTGTCTGTATTGGTCCCAGTCGTTAAAATGATGTAGGTAAGATTATTTATTCTGATAAGATTATTATTCTGATAATATAAGATATCTAAGGCATTAGTCAAAGTGTAAAAATCAAAGTTTTATTTATATAGGTATATACTGAAAAAAGTGATTGTGTAAAACGAAAATTTACTTTAAAACCTTTTTATCACTGGAAAAAGAAATCAAAACATCTATTAAAATACATTCAACATATTTTAACAAAAAAAAATCCAGATAAAGAAGCAAATATTAATTTAATATTCAAAATACGTTATTTAAATATTTAGTTTTTAGTAGCTTATATAGTGTATCCGAAAAATCCATGACCAATATTTAGGATGACTCATTTTTTAACTTGATTCTGACGTAAACTTACAACACTATTTAAATCTAATCATCTGTGAGAATTATATTTCCAGGCAGATATGTAATTTAATTAATAATGTAAGTTTACAATTATAAATTAAACTTGTTTTTATAAAATCAAAAAGGATACTCAAGAAATGGAATTTGTTCTAAATTATAAGAATAAAGTTTGTAAACTTACCAGGAATAAAATTCCGTTTAAAGATTAACTAATAAAATACACTTTTCAATTTCACAAGTATTGGTTCTTCTTCATGAGATTTGTGAAAGTACAGAAGTAGAGAAGACGGTGTACTGAGTTTCGTCACTCACCAGTGTCAATCGAAGACTGAATCTGAAACTTCGTTGAGTACAGTTGAATCAGTCAGTCAGTCTCCACATGCTCCTAAAAAAACCTTCACCAGTCACATATATGTTACTTCACGCATACTGAAGAGTAATCACGAAAAAGGAAGTGGACAATATTTTTTTAGAACGCCTCATTATCAAATTCAATTCAAAATTTTTTTTAGATTCTTTCAACTACCAATTTTTGCATTCTCATCAGAATGAGAAGGTATGTATTTGTTTTTTTAAATAGTTCTGTAATAGTTTAAAGTAAGAAAATTTCATCTACTATTACTATAGGTGTCCGGTAATATCTATTAATCTTAATAATTCTGTCTTTAATCAATCCTCGTTAAACATTTTGAAAATAAGATTAGAAAGTTTCATTTAAACGACAAAAGTATTATAAAAAAAATCGAATTGCTGACACATAGTTTATAGTATGTCATTTGTAAGATTCTGTCAAGCTTCGGGTTAATCAAGTTCAGGACATTCTGACTCACTGATGTACGAAGAATCACATTTTCTCTATGTAAAATATTGAAACTTGAATAATCTTTTTATATCCCCAAACCAGCAGCACTCATAACTATTTAAAATACCTCTAAATTAATCAAAAATAATTATTTAATTAGTAAAAAAGTTACCTAAAATAATACCAAAAAAAAATTGTGTCCTATTCCTTTGAACCGAAATATAAAATTTAAATTAAAGAATAAATTACTATAATTATGTTTAAAACTCTAAAAAATTGAAATGTAATAAGTGAAGGACAATAAAGAAAAATTAAGATTTATTTATTGTCATCTCGCTTATGACAGGTACAACAATACTCGGCGTTTATTTAGCGCTTATATTTTGAGATAATACTATTATAATATCTTAAAAACGAAGTAATTACATGTTTACATTTCCGTCATATATCGTGTAAAAATAATATGAGAGAACATTTATTTTTTTTTATCACCCGTTCATCACTTAAAGTACTAAGTTTTCAATTAAAAAATGAATGTATCAAAGAAGTTTGATAAAATAAATCTATAAGAAGAAATATAAAATAAAAATTACATAATTTTGCATTTGTTCTCTCATAAGTCTCTTAATAAATAATTGACTGTTTGGTTGTTACTTTTAGATCATAAAATGAAAATGAAAATTACAAAAATAAATTAAAAATATATGGTAACTTAACGGTACTAAACCCTGTCCAAAGTTCTCCAATTTTTGGTCAATTTTCATCCACAAACGATCAATCTAAAAAAATCCTTTGATAATAGTTTGTGTGGTATGAGACAAGGCACAACGGAAGGACGATTTGCCGTTGTTTCTAAGAGAAAGCAATTCCACGTCCTAATAATAAATGAAAAAAAGAATTTTAATATTAAAAAATTAATTAGAATAAAACATTTTCAAAGAAAAAAAAAAATGCCTCTTAAAAACACTAAAATTAAAACAAACTCAAAAGTAGTATGTTGAAAATTCTATCAAATTTTAGTATTAATTAAAATATTAAGCTGCGCAAAAAACATAATTACCACGTCCAGTTCCAGGTCGAGATTCCTTGTGTTTTTTTTTCGTGCCGTGTCCCCTTCCAACAGAAACACCCAAACTTGGGAATTCCGACTCGTCGTAAGAATGTTCTTCCGCCACTTTTGATTTTCCTGCGATAAGAGCATGACCTGGAAAAATAATTCAAAAAAGCTTAGAAATGTATCAGAATTGGTAAAAGCCCATTATCTTTAAATAAATATTTTGAATAAATAGAAATAACTTACTTAACGAGTTCGGGCGACGCAGTGGTCTCTGATACTCCTGAAATTAAGAAGTATTCAAATTAGGAAATTAAACTTTAGGAATTCGAAATTCGTATAGAATAATAACTCTTTTTTTAAATTAATACCTGAATACCAATATTAGACGAAGAAGGACCAGCAGCAGAAGAGGACGCAAGTTTCGGTTCTCCTTTACCTACAGATGTAGAATCGTTAAATTCGCCATACTTAACTACTGTAATAGTTGTCTTGTCTCTTCGTCGTTTTTGTTCATCAGCATCCGTACGTTCAGAAACTCTGGTTCGGTATTCCTTGCTAACCTGGAAAAAAAAAAAATTAGTTAAATAATGTTAAATTATTCCTAAGAAATTCCCTATGGAATTTTATTACTCACGATTTCATAAAATTTAAAGCATTTTTGTAATGGAATTATGTCGAATAATAATGAATGCCAAACTTACTCCAGTCATAGATTTTATACTAATCGTATCTTGAATTTGCATTTGGTCCATTTTCTCCGAGACAGCACTCACAGAATCGCTCTGGGCAATCTCGTCATAAGTATATTTTAAAGGCAGGTGGACACCAGGTTTCATTACGATATCCAAATTCTCGCAGCAATAATCACAGATTGTAAATGCCCATCGTTTGACAATAGACATACTACAAAACTGACTCGTTCCGTCCAAGTTTTTGTGGAACTAAAGCACAAAATTGAATCAAATATTTAAATTTTCTGAGAAACAAGTTTGAAATATAATATATTCTGAGAAGTAGAAATGAAAACTCACGTCGCAGTCAAGTCCAGGGGTGAATGAGAAAGAATCTTTGATGAGTTCGTACTCTGCCATCACAGAAGGAAAATTATTTTTCTCACCAACTTTTGATGAAGCAGCATTTCGCAAATGCATAAAAAGTTCCTCCAGGTCGTAAACCACAAAAGTATCATCAGGAACTCCTAAAAAATCGTAATTTATTCATTATTTTAATATTCAGAATATTATATAACAATAAACATATATGATTTTATTAATATGATAATAACCTAAATGGTCGGTGAATCGTCTTATGAGTGCTCTTACGGCGTTTTTGATTTGCCTTGATGTATACAGGGGAGGATAATTGTTTTCCGTCATGCCTGGTCTTAAAAATTCTTTCAAATTTTCGCCCATTACATCAAAGCGATCTTCTCCACATTGTAAATTCCAAGGTAGCTGATGAGTTTCCTGGCTGGTTTCCATAGCTTCTCTTGTGTATCCGCACCGAATTTTGGCTTTTAAAATTTGATGATAGACATTTGTCACTCCGTCACGCAATGAGAACTCGGAAACCGCAAACTCAGCAGGAATGTAATCAAATTCATTGTTGTCTAAGGCTCTTGTATGGAACCAGTTAGAGTGAATGAAATTGAACTTCATTGTATCAAGATCTGTTTAAATGTATTGCATTAAATAGAGTCTGAATTGCTTATCGTAAAAATGATTAATGTTAAATAAAAAATATAATTTATTTAACTTACTACCGTATTCCATTCCCAAAGCGACTGTAGAGGCAATATCCTCCCTCATATTTTGTTCAAAGTTTAATTTCCTTTTTCGCTCTCTTTCAACGGCTTCCATACACTCCCCAGTTCCCGTTTTTTTACCAGGTCCAGATGATTTCGTATCTTTCGCGCGTCTATTATATTCTGCCTTTCTGTCAGGATGCATTGACTGAAAATATTGTTTTACGTTATTTTTAAAAAATTTTAATATTTTGTCCACTAGTATTGTTATTGATATTCAATTTTGTAAAAACTAATCATTATGGGACACAAAACATCCTGAATATGAAGTTGTATAATTTTGCATAAAAACTCAAAGCCTTAACTTTTCGCTTTTCTTCTTTCTTCAGCTCACTTATCGTGATGTTTTTAAAAAAATACATATGCTATTTATAAATACTTACGAGATAAAAACATCCTTCTGCTATCTAAGGTATTATTGCAAAATAAATAAAGTTAGTGAGTGAAGTATTAATTTTCAAAAGTATTTCGTAAAACTAACAGATAGTTTGTTTTGAATTTCAAGTTCATATATAGAAAGGTCAATTCTTTTCAGAAAATTGAAACTACCCTTTGTTTACATTGTGATATTAATATTTCAAATTAATTTAGAAGAAACTTATAGGTAAACGTTATTTTGTATTTAATACATTTTGTTATGGGGACAAATTATAAAATGAAAAACACATTACCTGCCATTCTTTATTGCATCTAGGATCGGCTTGGACTTCCTGCAGGCTGGTGAATTTACGTCCTTGGCGTTCTTCTATTTTTCTAAATTCCAACATGAATAGAAGAAAACCGTTGGGTTTCTGTTTTGGTGCCATCGTACGTCCTTTGTTTCTCAAATTATTCTTTTATTACCTCGAGGACCTCGCAAAGCTCGAATTTGAAATCTTGTAAACTTCCGACAGTACTCGTCGATTGGCTCAATTTTACTACTGAAAGTTAATTTCAATTTCGAGTCCGAGACCCCGAGTTAATAAAACAAAATTAACGATGAAAGGTGGCAGAATCTCGTAAATTATTGAGATTTTAATGAAAGAAAAGGAAGAAAAATAAAAATTGAATACAGGTTGTTGCCGCGTACAGACAATACAAATTTACAAATTTACAGACAAGAAATTATGAAATTCGAGAAAAATAAATGATATTGGATCGGACTACCGGCACTGACTCTAACTCTAACCTGCTTTGACCTGACCAACTGACAGTATGACGATGTCTCATTTCTCATACTCTCATTCCCCAAATCATCACCATCTGAACGATCTGAACGATCTGAACCATCTGAACAAAGATGTATACAGTTGTAAGATAAGAAACGTTTCATTGAATATTGGGGGGAAAGGGAACGAAATGTATATCTGACTGTATCTGACAGAGAGTATCTGATTAATAACCCCAGATAACCCTATACCACTTGTGTGATGAGTGCTCGTGTGTGCTCATCTTTAATATTCATAATAAAGGTTTATTCACAAACCGTTGTGGCATCCAAAGTCGATCATTGGTTTATAATGATCACGTGATCAGCCACAA
>JAUESI010000038.1:418201-431439 GCA_032275145.1 Synergus laeviventris
TATTATAAAATAAAATAAACGTTTAATAATCATAGAGAAATATTTTTATGGACATTTAAATAAACAAATGTCTCTTGGCAGTTAGTTAGAATTGATTTTGATATTTATTTTATGAAACTGAAACGTCGACATGGATTTCATTTCCCCTCATACAATAATATATTGGAACACTGAAATAACTTGTTTATTCCTTTGGGATGGACGTCATCGATCGATCATCATACGTTGTCATTGGGATTCATGCGAATCAATTGTTAACATTTATAGGAGATAAGAATTGCACGTCGGAACAATTCACGTGTCGCTCGGGAAATGGGGAATGCGTGGCATTGACGTGGATGTGCGACGAAACCCCTGACTGCTCTGATGGGTCGGATGAAGCTGATTGCAGTAAGGGCTTTTCGCTTTTGCATGAATCCATTGCACGTTCAAATTCACAATCAGTTCTTCATAGGGATCATTTCCATTCCTCCATTTTTATTTATTTTATTTTTTTAAATTTATATTTCATTCTCTTTTATTATCAGAACAATGCTCAGTATATGGATGGGGACAGAACTCTAATGAGAACAATATTAACTGAAAAAATAGATTGTTGTTCAATTAACTCGACTAAATTTAGTTCTCTTTGAATTTTTTTATATAATTGGGAATTGAAAAATGTTGAGTCACTTCCAAACTCCTTCTAATTTGTATATTTAAAGTGAAATTATTGCATCTAAATAAAATTAAATAATAATATTTTATTGAAATTCACTCATGATTGAAAATAATCTAATTATTTTCTATCATCCCTCCTATCTTTTATACTGACAATGAGCAAAATGTGTTTTTTAATAACTTTATTGGCCAATTACCATGATTAAATTAATTAATTAATTAATTTGCTCGCACATTACTTGTGCAAGCAATGATAGGTTATTTATTAATTACTCAATACTGATTATTATCATTCGCTTCAATAATTTTATCTCTATATTTTGCCTCTAATTATAATACAAATTTATCCATAATTTGAACGTTCAGAATTTCCTTCTCTACAAAAAAGTATTTTTTGCATCACTTATCAGATCGAATTTTCAACTAACTGTTAAAAATGTCTGAAAGCTTCTATTTTTATATAGCATGAGTAGCTTTATTCATATACATTGATTTGCATGGCGTCTATTTACATATCTCTTTTTATTGTTGTTCCTGTTCTCAAAATTCTATTTCGAGATATTTTTTTTAAAGTAAAGAGTCACTTTACTACTGCAAGAAAAATTGTATTGCTTAAAATTTTAAAATTAGTAAATATTTCTACTTATTAAATTCTAAGATAATAACTATTCTGCACTTTGAATTCGAAAGAAAAAATTAACTATGTATTTCAATTTTGAAGTATTCAAAGTTCAAGAGAAATAAAATTTAACTTTCCAATTTTGAAATTGTTTCAAGACTTAAAATCTAAGTTTTAAAGTTTATTACACTCGAATTATATCAAGCAAGCTGACTCTATTTTTATAAATAAAATAATTATTAATCCAAAAATTTGATCTTCTTTACAGATGATACTTGTAGATCCGATGAATTTACTTGTGCCAACAAACACTGCATCCATAAACGGTGGGTTTGTGATAACGATGACGATTGCGGAGATGGAAGTGATGAAAAAGATTGTGGACCTATTGCTTGCCACGATAGCATGGATTTTGCTTGTTCTCCAACCTACTGTATCACTTCCAAGTGGCGATGCGATGGAGATTTTGATTGTACAGATCATTCTGACGAAATCGGTTGTGCAAATCAGCCGGATAGAAAAAATAGTCATTGTGCAGAACAAGAATTCGACTGTGGAGACAGAATCACTTGTATCCACCAAAGTTGGGTTTGTGATGGGGACAAGGATTGTTCAAATGGAGCTGACGAATCATTGGACAGATGTCATAATATTTCCTGCAGGGCTGATCAATTCCAGTGTGGAGATCGATCCTGTATATCAGGTTTGTGATTATTATTTTTAATATTATAGTATAATCCTATTCTAAAAATGACATTGCGATTATATTGAAAATAAATTCTCGCAATCTCAAAATCTGAAGCCACATTTTATCTTCACCTATTTTTTAGATATGTATTCGAATCGTTGTATTTAGTATGTATTTAGTTGTATTTAATTATTGTATTTTAGAATCGAGATCAGAGCAAAATGATTTAAAGTTTTATGATTTTAATGTAATAATTTCAAAAGATACAAAATTCTGTTGAATTCTTTCAAATTTTGGAAACTATGTGTTTCCGACATTGATTGACGTCTCGTTAAATTTTTCATCCGAGTTTTCATCCCTATTAAAATATTATATAAAGTTAGATTCTTTTTGGAATAAAAAAAGTATAATAAATGTCCCATTTTGACATGACCCACTTTAAGTTAAAGAAAACAAAACGAAAGCTGTATTTCATATTTAAATCTCTTGTTAGAAATTATCCCAGACAAATTAATTATTGGAGTCACAAATTTAAATGGACTTGGAAGACAGAAAAGATTCTGAGATTCAATAACGAAGAATGACGATTCAGCAATTTGCTGATTCAAGTAGACTTTAAGAACTCTCCAATTGAGCTGACTAAATGCACCAACGCCTTCGATCTCCATTTCAAAGTTTTTCCGGGTCTTTAGGTTGAGATGAGAAATGTTTCGTTTCAAACGTGAAATCTGATAAGGGATTTAAAAGAAAAACTCGAAGAACATTTCACTTTTGCAATATGGTATGTCAATGAGGTCGTTTCTAATGAGGAGATGATTAAAAATATTTTTGTATTCCCTGACTTGTGAATGTGGTTTAAATTAATTGACATCAGTTTAATAAATTTTGTTATTTTGTTTTTAGGTCACCTATATTGCGATGGAAAAATAGACTGCGGGGATGGAGGCGACGAGAAAAATTGTACTTCAAAGGTGAAAGCTTGTGATCCAGCTACTGAGTTTGAATGTAGCCAGGGATCTTGTATACCGCTTGAAAACGTCTGCAATAAAAAACCAGATTGCATTGGATGGGAGGACGAAAGTAATGAGCTTTGCGGTGTTAATGAATGCTTAAAAAATAACGGAGGCTGTTCTCAAGTCTGTGTGGATCTTCCTATTGGCTACAGATGTGACTGTAATTCAGGATATAAGCTCATCGATAATCGAACATGCGACGGTAAGTATTTATGAAATTATTATTACAGTATATTTTCTTGACAATTGTGGACACTTTCTTTTAACGCTATTGACCGTTTTGAAGACTCTTAACCGAACCTAGATAAAGACAGTTTGATGGAATTTCAAGGAATTTTAGAAAATTGGTTTTAAGCCTGCTCTTAACCAATAATATTCTTACAGATATTAACGAGTGCGAGGAACCAGGAACCTGCTCGCAGTATTGTTTCAATGAAAAAGGAACTTTTAAATGTAGTTGTGGGGCTGGATACTTGAGAGACCCGAGAAATTTAACCCGGTGCAAAGCAGCAGAAGGTCATGCGAGTCTACTTTTCGCGAGACGCCATGATATCAGAAAAGTAGCTCTTGATCGTCAAGAGATGACTGCAATCGTTAACGACACTAAAATGGCAACAGCTCTTGATTTTGTTTTTCGAACAGGAATGATATTTTGGAGTGACGTCAGCGAGAAGAAGAT
The DNA here is from genome assembly GCA_032275145.1 of Synergus laeviventris. Lineage (NCBI taxonomy): Eukaryota > Metazoa > Arthropoda > Insecta > Hymenoptera > Cynipidae > Synergus > Synergus laeviventris. The sequence continues at coordinate 421,861 of JAUESI010000038.1, forward strand.
TTACAAGTAGGTTCACTGAAATAAAATCAGACACGATTTTTAATTTGGGAAGATCAAATTTTTTAACTCAGACTTGCTACTCTCAAAACATGAAAAAAAGGATAATAATAGGGGAATATAGTATAATAGAGGACATACTCTGAAGCTTGTTAATTTTTTTCAGAGCACCAATTGACGAAGGAAACGAAAGAACAGCAGTGATCGATAAAGACATGACGACTTCGGACGGTCTCGCCGTCGACTGGATTTATAATCACATTTACTGGACCGACGCAGAAAAAAACACTATCGAATTAGCCAACTTCGAAGGCAACATGAGGAAAACTTTGATCACAGATCGTGTGCAAGAACCAAGAGCGATTGCTTTGAATCCTTCCGAAGGCTGGATGTTCTGGACTGATTGGGGTGACGAAGCTCGTATCGAAAGAGCCGGAATGGATGGTACACATCGATCAGTAATCGTTGGAACTGAAGTAAAGTGGCCAAATGGTTTAACTCTTGACTTAATTGGAAAGAAAGTTTACTGGGTTGATGCAAAATTGAATATCATCGCTTCTTGCAATTACGATGGTTCAGGAAGGAGGACGATATTATATTCTCCAGATACTTTGAGGCATCCTTTTAGCATTACAACCTTTGAGGATTATGTTTACTGGACCGATTGGGACAAGGAAACGATCTTCAAAGCGAATAAATTTACTGGAAAAGATGTACAAGCAATAACTTCATTGAGGTCTCAACAACATCCAATGGTCGTTCATGTTTACCATCCTTATCGTCAACCAGATGGAATCAATCAGTGTCAGGCTGTAAATGGTCATTGCAGTCATCTGTGTCTGCCTGCACCAAAAATTAATTCGAGGTCGCCACTTCTCAGTTGTGCTTGTCCAGATGGTCTCAGGTTATTAACAGATGGACTTATGTGCGTCGAGAACGGTAAGATTTGTTTCAGATTTCTTAAATGCTCGTGATTCCATCGTGATCGGGCAAATTTCATGTAGTTTGTACTGCACAAAGTCAGAGGAATGACAATTTAATATATGGTATTGCATGATTATTTTTAAATGAAGGTACACCTTTGAGCGAGGTATCCTTTTTTTCAATTGGTGTACACAGGCATTTAATCATTGTTTTTGAAATGCTGATAGATTATCTATGCATTGTACCAGATTGAACACTCAAGATGCTTTTAAATTGCAATCGAGCAATTACTATACACCGCATTTCGAAATTACGTACCTCTCACCTTAGAACATATCTTTTTGCAAATATTTTGCACTGGGACCTGGAATTTTTGGTTCTCATTTTCATTTTAGTCGTTGGTTTTTTGAATAAAAAAATTGATATTCTTATAGTCTACTATAATTTTGATATTGCTTGAAATTTAAACCAAAAATGTACTCAAGTCGTCAATTTTAATTTCGAAAAATGCTTTAAATTTAAATTCATGCAGAGGTTTTATCATTTTTCTAAATCTAATCTTTAGGTTTCGATCTTGATTTTCTGAGACCTATCCTTCTGATTTTAGTATTATTTTTCCGTTGATTTTATAATAAACATTTTTGCATCATTCGCTTATCGATGTTTTGATAATTATTATTTTTGCATCGATGTTGCATGAAAATGGGGTATTCCAGTAACAACAACAGTAGCACCTACGACAAAAGAGGTAACCAAGCCATTCAAGAAGCTTGAGCGTTTCAACATTACCACAAGTACCAGTAAGTAATGCATTGGTTTCATTTTACGAATAATTTCTTAGATGAAATTGAAAATTTGAAAATTGAGGTAATAATATCTATATATATATATATATATAAATCTGAATGTCTGTATTTATCTTAAGGATTTTTTAAAGATACTTTTTTAAATATTGTTTTCTTCTTTCTTTTAAAACAAATTTTAAATCCCCTGAAATCTCTGGCGATCTCTTGAAATCCCTTGAAATTCTTTAATGTCACTTGACATTTTTTTAATTTTAGGCAACGCCGGATAAATTTCTGCTAGTTAACATAATAAATATAATAAATAAAATGTAATTTTTTAAACTTAAATTTCATATTTTCAAGTTCGTTCATTATGAATTTACCTATCGTATTTGAGATGTAAAATGTACACATTTAGCATGGCATCCTACTTTCACATTACTTTTTGTAAGTTTTTTACTTAATATATATTTTCGTATGAAAGGGATTAACATTCACGACATGCATTCATTGCATGGAATTCTCAAATACATTTAAAATCAGTATCGTATTCCATTAACCATTAATTTTCATTTGCTTTTATCAAACTGAATAGAGAATCAGATGCATTAAAAAAAATATTAATTTTTAAATTACACAGGCATTTTTAGTGTTGTACAATTTTGTATAATAAAAGTTTATTATTTTCAAGAAAGGTTGAGCGTAAGTAATTTCTCTTAGACAAATTGACTTTAAACTTTCGAATATTTTTAATATTTTAAATATGATTATTTTTCCAGGTCCGGTGAGTCCATCTGATCCTGATCGAATTAATGGTTCTACAAATGAACCTTCTGATCGTGGTATAGTCGCTGGAATTGTGATAGGTGTAGTCTCTCTGGGTCTTCTGCTTCTAGCACTCGTAGCATTTTTGTGCTACAGGCATTACTTGCATCGCAATGTCACCAGCATGAATTTCGACAACCCGGTTTACAGGAAAACCACAGAAGATCAGTTCAGTCTCGAGAAAAACAGATTTCCCCTCCCAGCCACCGGTGTTGGAGAAGAGGTAGATAAATTCAAAATTTCAATATAAATATGGAATTAAAAAAAAAAGGTCATCAATTTAAAGAAGCTCTCTCTCTCATCCTAAATTAGTAAGAATTTGACTAATTGAATTAGTAGCCTTATATTTGACTACTGAACTAATAATTTCTCCACTGTCTTTTAAACGAAATAGTAAATCACCTATTACCAAAGTAAAATAGTAAGAACAACTTATAGTTGAATTGTTCCTTGAATATCGAGATCATGTTAAACCTTTTGTATAAATAAGAATGTTATTTTTGGCATATTATATAGTTTTTTCAATTTATTTAACAAATTTTAGATTTACCAGGATTTCGTAGGATTATAAAGAAATTTCAGTTATTCAATGAGATTTTAAAAGATCTTTCTGATTTTTAAAAAGATTTAAGAAATTTTAAAGAAATTTTAAACAATTCCAATGGATTTTAAACGTTTTCGTCGAATTTTAAGGGGTTTCTAGTAATTCTAAGAGGTTTTTAGAGATTCAACTAATTCAGAATGAGAGAACTGGTTATAATGCTTAATTTCTGGAATTTTAGTTAAGTTAAATAATTTTTTCACAGGCTCAGGAGCCTCTGACGAGTCCTGGAACCAACGATTACGTGTAAGGTTTAATTGGTCCTCGAAAGAGACTCAGCAGGCTGAGACGAGAGGTTTCACCATGTGCAATACCATCGCATCAGAGAAAAAAGAATAAAAAATCGAGCGATTACTCTAAGTCTGTCGGAATGTGCGCCTGCCTGCCAACTCAGCTGTGATTATGTTTATTTTTTTTATACTATGTCCTTTCCTTTTATGAACTTGTGCATGTCATCGTTTACGTTTAACTTCACATCTGCGCAAAGATCTAGTTTTTTCTCGCACAAAAGGAGGAGCTTTTCCACTACTTAAAATATTTTAATCAAAGCTCGGCATCGTTTACACTTTCAATGAAATGCCTTGCACTTGATCAAGCCCTACCGGCTTTACTAATATTTCTCATTCGATTTATAAACACTTTTTCTTTAATTGTAAATACACTATTTCTCTACAAATTTTTACTTTCGCGATAAGTTAAAACTCTGTATATATATTATACACGCGCGTTGTTATTTAATTTAGATTATTATATATTTGTACATAGGCAGTATTCATTAAAAATCTGCAATTTCGTGTCAATGAATTTCTATTGGAATCGTATTAACGAATGAGTTTTAACTTTAAACCACTCAAGTCCGATAAGGGATAAGTTCATTTTTATTGAAATGTTTTATAGTCATATTTCTGAAATGTGCAATATTTATTAGGATTGTTAAAAAATCTTTGTTGTAAGATTGTATTATATTATTTGTAAAAATTGAATTTTAGATTAAGCCTTTTTAAATGAAATTTTAAATTAAAATTTTAAGTATTCAGAAAATAATGTCCTATCGGTTTTGAGTGAAAAGGTGAGAGTGTGAAAAAGCGTGTTTCTCCTTTTGTGCTTTTATACGAAACGCACGAGCAGTGCCTCTAGCACGTCCAAATTTTCGAAAATAAGAAAAAAAAAACTATAGCAGTTGCTCGTGCTTTCATGGGTAGATTTTACTGTCATGCCATAAAGAGCTTAGTTTTAGGAGAATTTTGTTAATTATTGTAATAATGTATGTAATAATATAATAGGTGACAAACCAATTAGATGTAATAAGAGCAGCTCAATGACACTAAGTGTGACTGTGCGTCTGTTGAGAAAAAAATTTACATCTAGGTAATTCTACATGTTTCGTTTAATCTATGAGGGTTCGTATTTCGTAAAAATCTACGCATTTTACTCATCATTGTAAGGTGTATTTAGGTTTCCTTCGGGTAAAGTTTCCGAAAAATTCAAAACGAATACTTCCAATACTCGCGAGTAAAATTTAAAGCTTCGTTTCTTACCTTTAGTAAATCACGGATTCTTACAAAAGATTCCTATAACTGCCTTTCCAAGATTGTGTCCGTGAAAAGATTCGAAATTTAGCCTATACTTAAAACTTCGATATCGGTAAGCATGAGTAGAAGAAATCTTGAATTAGAATCCGTCCTGGTTAATTACTAATTTCCCATTTGATTTCGCGATTTGACGTATTCTTTAGAATCAAGCGACGCTGGGTAACGAAGGACAAAAATTAAAATAAGAAAAAGAAAAGGCAAGAGGAAACTTGGCGTTTTTGTGGCATAATAGTTTGGATTTTGAATGACTCGGGAATTATTTATTTGTCCTTCGTTTCTTGCAAGCGTATTTCTTAGATCTGGGGGTACGAGAAAGAGAATGATTATTAAGCACAGAGGCTCACGTTGATTTTTAATCAAAAAGTAGATAGTGTGGTGAATGATAGTCGCAGATTGTCGTGAGAGTCGTCAAACTTAGCCAATCTGTCCGCCAAAATTGTGTCAAACATAATTTCTATGCAACATTACACACACACGTATATATTATAATAAAATAATAATTGTATAAATAAACACGAGAAAAATAGTCAGCATATTTTCTTATTTTACCAGCATATGATTAGTTTGTACAAGATAGTTCTTAAATTATACTAGCAAATTATATAAATTACAAAATGCGTTTTCAGCTTTTGCAAGTAATTTAGCGACTATTTCATTTTTTTAAATTTATTACCAACCTGTTCTATTATTTATGTTCTCTTTTTTTCTTAAATTATTGATTAAACCAAAGAGTGATTTCGATAAGCTCTCTTAAATATATACATAAAAAACTGATTTCCACTGAATTATAAATGTTAGAATACCATGTTTTTTTAAAATAAAAAAAAAAGTTTCTACAATTAAAAATAAATACCAATCGTTTTATAATTAAGGTAAAAAATTTTCATTTGTGTAGAAAAAACCTTAGGAAAATACAAAATCGTAGGCCCTGAAGTGAAAGTCCCAGCAGCAGATCGAAAATTCGAATTAAAAGTGTTGGTAGGGCTAGCTAAAAATATTGGTAATATAATTTTCGGTATGCGGTTTTCATTTTAATATTTTTAAGAACAAAGAAAGCAAACAAAATCAATGACTGTACAACTATTCTGATAAAAGACTTATTATTAAATTTACGAATGTAAAAAAAGCATATATATATATATATAGCATATATATTCTACCGACATTTTTCTAGCCATTCCAGCACTCTTAGTATTAGCACAAATATTTTGAGGAAATTCCTTCTGTAATAGTAAGACTCAATCACCTACGAAACACCACACTCTTTATTAAATTACACATCCTCGTTAACACAGGAGAGAAATATACTTCTTATAAATATCATTCCCATAGCTGACAGCGATTGTCCAAACAAACGTCCTAGACTACAAGAGTCTCGCTTTCAGAATCTCATAAACCATTTTATTCCTAAAGTAGGGCATATCGTGTTGCCTGAATGTGATTTTTCTGTTAGCACAAATAAACTCAGCAAACATGCAAGAGAATACGCCACAGTCGCTACCGTTCATTTGCTGGGGAATGTCTTTGACGCTCTCGAGGGTCCAGTCGTTGGTATCGTAAGGCTTTTTCTTTTTATCGAGACTTTCATCCTCTATGTATTTGCGAAGAGCGACAAGACATTTTGGATTGGGGCTGCCCATGCTGTCGAAATATCTGATCGTCTTGTCCCTGAAGTCGATAATGGACATACACCAGTGAATTCCCAGGTGAATGGGAACTACGACGATGTCCATGGAGAAAATATCAGCTTTCCGTGTCCATCTTTTAAGCGAAGCGTGTCCTCCGGAAAGTAATTTTGGATAAAAGAAGGTATTCATACTATAAACCTTAGGGAATTTTTCTTGTTTTCCTCGTTCCATAAGGAGATTAACGTAGAAGTTGATGACCTCGTCGTTCAGCCAGTTTAGACCAGCGAGGGTCTGAATATCTTTCCGAGTGACTCTTAAGCCGAATTTTTCGACTAAAACATCGTTTGTGGCACGCGGAGCGAGTGCATTACTTACCTCGACAAGCATCTGTTCGGTAAGGGTAGGAAGAGGCTTTTCCTCTGGTTCCTCCCTGTCGTCGATCACAGCCTCGCATAATTTCAAAGTACGAGCTAGTTGATCTTCAAGGGTCAATTCTCGGGTTAACCGGTTTTTGTCAGAAAGTATATTCGTTTGGCGTTTTAGTTCCTCGACTTCTCGAAGCTGCTGCTTTCGTCGCTCTTCGTGTCGCTTTTCTATTTGAGGCACCAGGTCTTTCTTCAGGACAGACTTGGATGAGAGAGTATCACGTAACGTGTTCGTTCGCAGAACCTTTAGAGGCATACTAGGTCCTGAAGATGAACATGTTCTTTGGTTATTATAGTTTGTAGGTTTTATATGTTCACTAGCCAGGGTATAAAAATTCAAGACATGAGAATGACAACTCGGTAAATACCATTTGATTTTTCCCTTAAATAATACATAAATTAATCGGATTTAGGGGAAAATTAAAATGGATTCAATGATTGAACCCGAGTTGTTATTTTCGTGTCTTCAAATGTAATTTACTTTTAGAGAAGTAGCTGAACTCAAGGGAAATAAAGAAGCAACGTCCTAAAACAAATAAATCCAAAAGAAAATATTTTTATAAATTTAAATTAAATCTCACCTTCGCCTTTAATTCTTTCCGTTGTCTTGGACGATTTGAATGCAGTTTCCTCCCTCTCAACTTGTATCCTGGAGATTGTGGCCTCTGAATTTAAACTCCTTCTGCTTCCAGAAACAATTCTTTCCTGTTCTTGATCCCAGGGTATAAATAGGCGTTTCTTGTGAACTGGAATGGATTTATGAGAGTTTTGAGACTCATCAGTTTTTTCCAAATCAATCACTTCTATAGGTGAAACGCGATTCTTTTCTAGTTCATTGTGCGTCACTTGTACTCGCCTCGGAATGAAATTCTGTAGCATCTCACCATATTGAATTTTTTCATGCAGCCTGAGTGTCCTGTTTAAGGTGGAGTGTCTACAATTTGTAACCATATTTTGGGTAGGTGGAACTTTTCCATTGAAGTTTCTCATATTAGAGTTGTTATCAGTACAAAAATACGAAGACTTAGGTTGTAGAGTCCGGTAGGAATTTGTTTTCGATGAAGGACAGGAACGTTGTCTGTTTCCATGATTGTTGCTCATCTTCGTCGAGGACCTCATGGGACTGGAGTGATATTCGGAAAGAATCTCTATGTCATCATTTTCATCATTTTCATTGTTTGCGAGGTCTACAAATATTTCTTTTCCGTAAAAGGTTTCATTGGAACGCAAACGTTTGCTATTATTCACAAACTCTGACTCATAGATGAGAGCCTCATTTGCTGTGCGTTTCCTAGTGTTTCGATCTGCCCACGCGAATATATGGCGGAAGAAATCAAAGACGTTGTTTACCATGTTCATTATGATCACTTTACGTGATCAGACATCAACAGCAACAAATATTCTTCCGTTCTAAACCTCAGTAATTCCATTCAGTTATACCTCCCAGTTAACGAATAAAGCCTGAAAATATCCTCTTTATGCATTACAAATATATTGATAGTCAATCTAATATTTTATTGACAATTAAATTAAAATGTAGGTGTAATCGAGTGTGCGAGCGATATTGTATGTTCTAAATACTTTTATAAAAATAAAGAAGTGGTCAAATTTGCTTACATGTTTTGTTTGATCATCACAGAATGCGATAAAGTAATGATTGGTGATGTATACTTCAATTGCCAACAATTCTCGTTCAATTCACATGATCATGTTTCAAATATTTAACGTCTTTCATCTGAAAGTTAAAAAATGATATAGTTAACTGAAATCTGAATTGAAGAAATACATATTGCTTGTTTAACTTTTTATGTTAATGTAAAGTATTTAACAATAAATTAATATCTTGCAATCTGATTAGCGGGACGAAGAGATACAATGAAGTTTGAAAGATAATATTATATCCGTTTCTCCAGACAGAAACTTAGGATAAGTACATACAGTCAAATTTTGACAACTTGCGATAATTAATGGATTTAATCATTTGGACACAACATTCTGAGCCGTAAATTTAAGACATAAATAAATCTAAAAATACTATGAATCCTATATTTTCATTCTTGAGTGTAGAATAACACATAAAACCGTAAATAATATTACACTTCAATTACTAATGTATCAGGTAATGGAATATAGGTCTGCAGGCTTTCACACAAAGTGATTTAAAAATGCCACGAAAGGTTTGGCGTATAATCTTAGAGAACCACGTAATATAATTTCTTTCTTAATATAATCATTCAATTATAAAAAATTCAAATTTTTGAGACTAAATTGTCTTGAAAACCTCAAAAAAACACCTCCAAATAAATCTTGAAATCTAATAAAAAAAAAAACTCGGTGAACATACTCGATTATTGCAACAGAAAGAAAGATAAAATGAACGAAATTAAATAAGATACAACTACTTTGGAAGCAATAAAATTAAATTTTGCAGATGATAATTCGTTATATGCTGGCATACTTACGTTTTTTGATGATCAAATTATAGAACAAATAGAAAGACCCGCCTTCGGGAAGATTTTACTCGTCAAAAAACTGGTGATTTGTTGCTTTGTTCAATTTAAAGAAAACAGTTTAGTGGAAAAAACGAAATTATGGTTTATTTAACAAGTAATTTACTGTAAATGAAACAAGAATGTGATTTTTATGTGTAATCTGCTTCAAATATTATAACTATTAGTCGTAAAGCTCTTTGAGAAAAATTGAGGTTATGTGCACACTGCGCAGTGCGGCTTGCGTTGGACCCGTTAGACGCTTGCGCACGCAGTGCAACGCAGTCGCAGTGTTCCCCGCCTAGTGATGGCT
>JAUESI010000038.1:431539-448336 GCA_032275145.1 Synergus laeviventris
GATGGCTGCCCTGGCTTCCCCGCCAGCCTCACGCACAAGAGCCACGAGAGTGAGAGAGTCACGAGCACTGATAGTGGTCACGAGTCAAGCGCTCAAGCGGTACTGCGCATGGCGTTTGATTGGTTGGCGCACTTCGCTTTCAAGTATGAGCGCGCGCAAAAATGCTTATGACAAAATTTGTTTTTTAATTCAAAAGAAAAGATAAATCTCAGGACACTCGCGCTTCGCCCTAGTTCTGTGTGTGTGACTAAGAAATAAATTTAAATAAATAACAATTGAATTAATAAAAAATTACATCATTTTATGTTCGTATATAATTTAATTTTAAGTTTTTTTCAGAATAGAAAAGAAACTAATAAAAACACAAAAGAAAATTCTTGCACTTAAAAAAGAACTATAATATCTTAAGAAATATTTTTTTTTCTATTAAAGACAGAAGATCTTCTAGGTTGATCAATTTTCATCGAACTTTATACATAGCTCCTGGAAATGTGTACTGCGAGTTCGACCTTATACAGATTCAAAATATTTTATAATTTAATTTATCTTCGGAATTTGATTCTTACATTGTATTTTGTTATCATTCATTCAAATATGTGGTAGATTTCTTAAAAAACTTCGCTCATACAAAAATTTAAAAATTATAAGTAATTATAAATACACTTCCGAAAATTAAATTTCATTACATGAACGTTCCAGATTCATGTAAATTACTTTTATAACTTTCAAAGTATGCACAATAATTCTTTTAACTTTCAAGAACATGCAACCCTATACACAGAATTGGAATCTAAAATTTATTTAAATTTGTTGTACTTATTGACTATAATCGTCATAGTTTTTCCTTCTTGTAACTATGAAATTTTTTTAATTTTTTTAATGCACATTTTGCTGCAGTGCACTTTGCGATTCTATAATTTCGCCCAATGCCTTTGAACGATCCTTTTCCAAAAACTTCTACCGTGACTCTGACTCTTCGACCATCCGCTAATTTTTCCGGCTTTCCGAATTTCGCCGTTTCGGGTTCTAGTTCCAGTAATTCACGAATCGGAGATTTAGGAACGTTTGTGCTAAATTGTTCTGAAAGAAAAGAGAGAATAGAAAGATAAAAATCATAAAGAGAATAAAAAAATAATTAATAAAGTAACAAAAAATTCGTTACCGATTTCGAATTTCATAATTTTGTAGTAAACTCCCCAAACAGCATCCAGAGACATTCCACTATCTAAATAAATTGCTCCAGCTAGAGATTCAAAAACATCTCCAAGTGCTTTTGGCACTTCGACGTCTTCTGCTTCTTCACGCTCTTCCTCTCCGATCAAATAACACTGAAAAAAACATCATTGCATAAAAATATAATTAATTTGAAAAGAATTTGTATTTCTTTAAGGAATTCAGTTTACTTCTTCGCTGATCGAATGCCCATTTTGCTCTTGAATTCTGACAAATCGATCAATAACAATACTTAATCCGGGCGATAAGTGCCTAAAATATTTATGAAATCCACATCTCACAGCCAGGGATGCAAAAATCGTGTTATTTACAAGAGCAGATCTTAAATCAGTCAAAGCACCAGGCGAATGTTGCCTCGAATCTTCATACAAGTGCCTCGTGATTAAATAGTCTAAGAAATTTAAAATAAAAATTATTATGTTTGTGTAAACATTTATATGGAAGTAATGTGAGTTTCTATATTAAAACTCTCAAAACATTACCTAAAATTGCATCTCCAAGAAACTCTAATCGCTGGTAACAATCGGTTAATCTATTTGGTTGATAGGAAGCATGAGTGAAAGCTTGCAATAAAAAACTTCTATCTCGAAATCTGTAAGCGATTTTCTCTTCTAGTAAATCGTATCCATCCAGCATCAGTTCTAATTCTCTTTGTGGATTCGAAACATGTTCCACCAACGGATTCTGTGGTTCTTCCAATTTACCATATCGAGTCTGCAAAAAAAATGTATGGAGTTTGAAACTTTCCACCACTTTAAGCGATAACAATATTTTGAACTCTATGAAACTATAATTTGCCACTCTCAATAATTGTATGTATTATTTTTTACCTGCGTCCAAGTAGTTCGACCTACTTCATCGTTCCCCTTAACATAAATAGTGCTTCCTGGGGGTCTGTCCTCAGGTTCGGTTTCCTGAACCACACAATAATCCTGCGTAGGTAAAACGTGAATACCCAACCATGCCATGAATAAAAGAGCACCTCTTGGTCCACAAGCAATCAAATAAGCTCCAATTAAAGCTTCTACACAATCAGCAATACTTTTGTCTGGAATACTGTGCTGTGTAATTAAATTATATGGAATAAAGTTATTTAAAGTCTCTAATGGATTATTGGGCATGATTACATCTTTTTCAAGTTCATTTTTCATAATCTCGAACTTGTGTTCCGTTTCTCGAACGAGTTCACCTATTTCCGTCGGATCAACGTTTTGCAAAGTTGGCATATCAGCTTGATTCCAATGCGATGATGGGATTCCAGACTTGATTAAAACCTGTTCGATCTCCTTTGGAACGTAATAACATGGTGGTAACCAATTATCGTGAGGCTCAAATTTTGTAGCTATCATGCTTTCTCCTAATACTTGTTTTTTTCCAAGCCGATAGAGATTTAAATTACTTACCTGGAATCATAAATTATATTATTAGTTATTCATACAACAGCAGTTCATGACTTTCCAGGATATGGATTTTCTAATCTAATGATTAGGAAAAAAAATCGGTATAAAGTTTACCTGCTTGGACCTCAAATGACTCAATTTTCCTTCATGTATATTATCATAAGTACAATATAAGTATGTCGTAATTGCATACTTTAGAAATGAATCCCCAATTGTCTCCAATCTTTCTAAATTAATTCCATCATTAGCATTCGACATTGTCAAAGCTTGTAAAATTAAACTAGGACTCGGTCCCGGATGCCCTTGTAATTCCGGTTGTGAATCAAAACTAAAAAGTTCCTCACTCTTATTTCTCATCACACACGTTGCATTTTGTTTCTTCACAGTTTTTGGTACGGAGTATTTATCCGATATGTGTTTCTTAAATCGATTAGCGATTCTCACGATATAATATTTATGTTTAAAATCATGTTTTTGTACCTCGTCTAGCGACCCTATTGACATTTTTCTCGATAACGTTATATTTAGTTTGCTGGAAAAAAAGTAGCCTTTCCTCATGATATATTGTTTCCTAGATTTTGCAAAATCGAAATGAGCAAATCTGTAATTGACTAAATTTTCTTCATCTTCCTCGTCGAAACTGCAAGAAAGTACATCTGAATTCTTTTCGTGTTTAAGAATTTCTAACATCTTTCTGTTAAGTTCTCGCTTTTCAAGTTCCTTTTCATCTTCAATAGCTTCAGCGACATTTTCTGCTTTGTATTCGATTCGCAATCCTTGACTACTTTCTTCTTCACTATTATCATAAGAATATCCATCTAAATTATCAGTGTAAGTTTCATCTGAATCATAAGTGTTTTCAGATTCAGGAGATAGTGGACCGTCATTTAGAGGAAAAATATTCTGGGAATTAAAATCCGTGGATGTTGGTGCCATATCGTTTGACCAAGTACCGATTTCTAATTCGCTTCCATTGGAACAGGGGGAATCTTTTTCTTCCTGAACAGGAAGTTCTTTGATTTTCTTGCTCGTCTTACTTTCCGAAATTGAGTCTGTGAGAGTTTTGCTTTTTACCTCGTTTGCTTTTTCTAATTCTTTCGACTTTATTAAAACTTCTGCCAGGCTCCAACCGAAATCTAAAGGCTGCCACTTGAAATCTGCAATATTTTCGAGATTAATTATGTTTTATGAGATTCTTTTCGTATTTTATGTAGGTATATAGCATCAAATCAAAAAGTAAAACAATATTTACCTGGATCTAAATTTTCTTGTCCTAAGTTTATCTTTGCTGCGACGTTGCATCGAATTTGATCAGCTAAGAGTAGAGCGTTGATTCTATAAAGAATGCAAGGTAAGCATACAGCTTGCCGCCATAGAGAAGCAGGAAAAGGATGAATAGCACACAATTCAGGAACTAGGATTTGTTTCTGCTCCAGATTCTCTCGCTTTGCTCTTTTTGTTTCTTCGCTACTTGTAGGTAGAGCTACGCCTTTACGATTTACATACCTGTAAAAAAAAACAATTGTTTTTAATTTTGATAATAAAATCGTAATTTTTGCATAAAAGAAAAAGACAGAATGAAGAAATTAATCAAAAGAAATATAAACTCACCTAGGAGTTAAAAAATTCAGTCTCGCAGATGTGTGATCGACATCTAACAAAGGTTGATCTAGGTTCTGTATTTGTATTTCATATTTCTTCAAATAATACTCTTCGAATGAATGATAATCTGAACCAGGAAACGAAGACTTTGGATTCAGGCCCGGACATATTTCAGCCACGTAAAAATACTATAAAAATAATTGTGAAAAAGATTGAAGTCTCTTTAAACAGAGCTAAGAAATTAAAATCTCAGTTATCAGAGATCAAAATATAAAATAACAAATATTATATAGAATTATTACCTGTGGTTGATCTTTGTTCCTGTACCAAGGCATTATCACGGCATCATGATATTTGGAAGCATCGAATTCGAATGTGTTTCGTTCCTCCTCTGGAATTTGACGTGGAATTGTATTCTGATTTTGATAAATGCAATCAAGAAAATCCCAATCGACTTGAATATCGATACCATCTATTGTCGAGACTATATAATATTAAAAAAGGTTAGATTATATATAAATTATTAAAACAAAAATAAAATACTAAGAGTATTTATATTTTATATTTGCCTTTCTTTACGGGGACGATGATGTAGGAATATTCCGACGAGTAAGGATCGAAGAGCATTAGATACTTTTGAAGCCTAAGTACATTAGTGAACGTAAAATTAAGAAAAGTGATGATTTTTTCCATTTGAATTGCATCTAACCATACAGCTTTTTTGCTAAGAGCAAGTGATACATGCACTTCCCCTGATCTTGTATAAATAGGAAAGGGGCAAATCTAAAAGTAAACAAAAATGGTTAAAATAAAACAATGTATTTTATTCGATTTTAATAAGAGTGAAAAGTAAAATGATAATTACTGTGGGGATTTTTTTGAGAGTTAGAATTCCAAACCCTATATCAGAATCCTCAGGCGGATATATCTTACGACCTCTCGTATTTTGTTCCTCTGGCAAGGGGCAACTTAAAACCATGTTAATATGATATAAATGAGATGATTCACGAACCATTGGTCTGCAGTCGACGAATGCTTCAGCAGTCTACAAATAAAAAGAATATATTAATTAATATTAAAGTACCTAATCAATAAATTTTTAGAAAAATTACCTTTTTGTAATAATATTGTCTGCGTTTTGTGGTACCAGGTCTAGCTTCCGAAAATTCAGTTTTACTTTCATCTGGCGAAGCCGGTACTTCTACATCCTCGGGTTTAGCTTTGAAGTTTTCTTTGCCAATTGGAAGGAGACTATCGTCGAGTTCGTTTCCTCTGTGTAATTCCACACATAATTGCAAAGCAGCCATTCTTCGAGCCATTGCTCTATTTGGCATCGGATAAGACTATAAATTACAAAATAAGAATGTATTAATCTTTAAATTATTAATTTTTTATTAATAAATAAACAAACAAATTATTAATTATAAATACCTACCGAGACGATGTATTTCATAGGAGAATTTATCGGAAGGCGCAAGGAACAAACGTACATGCTATTACCATCGACTTCTACAACTTCTGTACTCCATTCTGGAGTTAATCTCGTAAACGTATCACTTGGCAATTTAGCACAATATCTACAATTTTAGTTTTTTAAATAATTTTCTAATTATATAATAAGTTAGTTTTTATATTTATTCTTCAGTTAAATTGAAGAAATCGAATTTCTGATCAATTATTGTTGAATTTTACCTATTGACTAAAGCAATAGCGGAATTGAAAGAGACTTTTGCCGCATCGTCTCCCTCCAAAGGTTTATACTCTGGAATGATATCTGCATATTTATCAGCTTCCATTTCTTCTTCTTTTGTTGGTTCCTTATTTGCACATTTAGCTAATAGAATCTGAAAAAGAAAAATGAAATTTTTATAACTTCCAGCAGGTGGTTCAACCTATTTACTGTTAAAAAATACCTTTTCAATATAATGATACTGAGCAAGTTTCCAAACACAGTCTTTCGATTCACTTTGAAGTACCAAAAGAGTATGTAAAGCATCTACTGTCCTCGCTCTACTTTTACATTGTACGTAAGACTTGTAATTCTTAGGAAAGTCGAACCTCGCCACAAGATTGCATTTTGGAATATCAATTCCTGAAAAAAATTAGAAATTATAAAATGAAGTTATTACAAGAACTAAATACGCAAAATTTAAACAAACCTTCCTCTAAAATCGAAGTAGCGATTAGCAAATTGCACTCGTGAATTCGGAAGCGTTTTAAAACTTCTTCCTGTTTTTTATGCTGTATCGCGACTTCGGGAGAAAAACTAAGATCCGCAAATGGTTGTTCACTTGTATAAAGTGGGGAAAGAAAATGCAATTCTTCATCGTGCTTTCTTAATTCCTAGAAAATTTTTTTTTTTACAGAACTCTAGCATTAATATAAATATTGAAATTGTACTACATATTAATTTACACATACTAGATTTCCTAAAAAAATAAATACGCACATTTAGTAAATAAAATAAGATCTTGGCTGTCAATCCTTTATTCACGAAAATTATCCCACAGAGTAAATCAGGATCTGTGATTCCACGATGATACCGTGTCTTCAAAGGTTTTTTTGTACTGCCTTCATTCGATCGCCAATTTCCATCCCTTTTAATTGGTTCTTTCTGGGTTAACATTTCCTTCTTCGAATCTAGAATTAATACATTAGTTTATTAACAAAAGAGAAAAGTATTATTCAATATTAAGAATGATTTATTACCTTCTTTTACCTCATCCTTTAGATTCTTTTTATGAAAGGGCGTATAAGTTTTCAATACTTTTAACAATTTGTGCGCTTTTGGAGTTAAGAAATTGTAAATCTTATCTTTATCGCTTAATGATGCAAAAGCATGATCGCACGCAGCTCTGAAATTATTTAAATAAAATTACCATACATTAAATCCCTTACTTAAGTACATTTATAATCTTTTTTTTTAATTTTCATTTAAAACATTATTTACCTTATTTTTATGAATAGGGTCCTCATCATATTAAGAAGAATAAAATGCCTATCATACATAGATGTAACTTTGAGTTTCTCACACGACATAAGAAGAGCTAAAGCTGCTCGATCAGCACACCAAGGCCCAAGGTTTTTAAGGATATACAAAAAATCTTCAATTAACTCAAGGGGTCTTTGTGTGGGATTCGGCATTTTTTTAACATCCTCGATAAAATCTTTGTAAATTTCCTTTTGATCGAACATGTGATCCTCTAAAAATGTTCTGACGTGATTCGCATAACTCTCGAGGATTTCGCACAAATCTGATGTGTCTCCCTCATCGTATTCTATCACTATCTCCTTTGGTACTGGACTATAACTAAAGACATACATTTCATTTTAATAATATTACAATTAAAAATTTTGTAATTTAATTTAATTTTTAAGTTTTTTAAGGACTAACCGAAGTATCGACATGATGTCGCTCCCTGTTTCTATTTCGCTCCGAAAAAGAGTTTCAATTTTCTGTATTTCAAAAACAATTCTTCCAGGAATTTCAGTTAAATTAAATAAAGGCACAGCAAGTCCAACGATTCTGGGCTTATCCTCGCTGGATGAAAAATATGTTAGGACAGAGTCTAGTGTGTTTTCTCTCACAAATTTATGGCACTGATCAACTAATAGCAAATTTATTTGGCTTGGCAGTATTTTCTTTGCTTCTACTAATTGTGTACATGTTTCGGCAGTAGTAATGATCACCTGAAAAATTTTTTAATTCGCAAGTCTCAAGTTTAATTAGGACATATTTGATCTCTCAAAAATTATGTCTTACCTGAACATCGGAAAATTTTTTTTCGAAGTCTGGATCTTCTACAGAATCGCAGATACATGTTTTCAAGTCAGTCAGTTGACGAATATAATTCGCTTTTAATGAGCACTTATCCTGATTTCTTAAAATGTAAATCGATCGTTTTCCTCCTTCGGATAATAATCTAGGAATTAAAGAAAAAATTAGGAATTTATATTTATTAATTAAAAATGATTATTAATCCCTTATTTTTATAATAAATTATAATTTTATTTACCTTCTAGTACCAAAGGAAAACTCTTGAATGAGCTTTATCACAACGAAAGTTTGTTCTGAGTTTCTTCCTAAACATACTATTATATTTTTTTCCTTTGCCGTGTAGAGGAGTTCCACCTAGTTTTCAATAATGAATTTAATAATAAATTAAGTAATGTTTAACGGCATTAGTAAGGACAATTTTAGGTAGGATAAGAGCACCAGTTATTAGCCCTGTGATTTAGTCGTTGGCACTCCCCTTTAATTTACTTTGAACAACAAAACAATACCAATATTCTACATCGTTTGATAGAATAACTTTCTTGTAGTCAGAATATGATAAATATTTACATTTTTCTGTTGTTTTACACAAAATTATAAGGGAAGGTTAATGAAATGACGCTATATAGTGTCAATATAACCGGTGTTCTTAACCTATTAGGAGGAACAAAAATTAGTATATATTATATATATATATTAATTTTTTTCCCTTAAAAAGAAATTAGGAGGAAAAAAACTTAATATATATATACTATTTTTTATAGGGTGAGAGCATCGGTTATCGAAAATTTCTGAGCAAACCAAAAGTTTCCACAATTTAAATACAAAACTTTATTTGAGTATGAGATAATCCTTTGCGAAAAATTTTATTTTCTAAAATAAAAATTGAATAAGAAAAAAAATAATATGATTACATATTTTTACAAACAAATAAGTAATCTATAATAAAGACAGTGTATAATGTTTTTAAACTAACTTGATATTCTTTGGGAGTAAATAATGTGGTGTCAACCAGTTCATGTAGAAGAAGTGCCATTGTAACTGCAATTCTAAACTATTTTTTCAGAATGATGTTTATTTAACTTTTTCGCTTTATAAAGCATTTGTAAGCAGCCCTTAATGAATACGTTAAGTACAACCAGGTACAACTGATACAGCAGACAGCTGACCCGGACTCAGCTGGAGCTGACAAATTCGAAATTCATTGTAAAGGTTATGTTACTTGTGTTACATTATAGGGTTACATATTTTAAATTTGAACGCATATCGCAATGCGCAGAAGAGTGGGGGATGACAAACATCTTATTAGGCATTTCACGTTATGACACAATAATTAAAAATGGCCGTACGCTGATGCATAAGCATTGGCACCAAATGCATAGGACTGAACTTTATTTTTTTAATATCTTCATAAATAATTACTTTTGAACTTTTTAGTTTTTAGAAAATAGTTTTAGTTTCAGAAAAGCTATTTAATAAAATAATAAAATAGATCAATTTTTAAATTTCGTTTTTAATATTTTATTAAATAGCTTTTCAGAAACTAAAACTATTTTTCAAATACTAAAATTTTCAGAAATTATTATTTATGAAGATATTAAAAAAATAAAGTTCAGTCCCATGCATTTAGTACCAAAGTTTACGGACCACCGTATGGCCATTTTTTATTATTACGTCACAACGTGAAATACCTAATTTAGCCCGCGAAAGTAAAAACTGATCTCATTTATGTGAGATATTAACATTATTGTGGATATTTAGGTCGCTCTATGGACATATAATAATCATAAAATACTATTGGTATTATTTAAAAGTTTTAAGGTTGTTCATATATTAAAGTTATAGTCAAATTTAATTTTAAATTAAAAAATTAAAATGCCTCTAGCGTCAATGTATCGATCTTTCTTCACATTTTAATTATAAACTGTTATAAACGAAAACGGTATAACTTATAAACCTTATAAAAGATCTTTGCCTTTGAGAGTTTGACCTGTCTCAGCTTATTAAACCAGTCTCTGATTAAACTTTATAAACAAACAAAAATAGTATAGAAGTGTTTATCAGCGCGCGTTGGTTTCCTGGTGAAGAAACTCTGCCATTGGTCAAAATTTCTCCACCGGGAAGCCAAACCGGCCTGCGCAGGCAGCCAACTAGGAGAAGTTATAAAATGTTGTAAAATGTTTTTACTGGACGTATTTAATTATTTTATTGTTTATTAGTTTGTTAATTGAAAACTGAATGTCTGAGTTATTTTGAATCGAAACCACATAAAAAATAGAGAATTTTATGTGTTATTTCAGGTTATTTACATATCGTCACATATTAGTGATAACGATAGTGACAGGAGTGACAGTAAGAAAAAGTGAGGTTATGTTCAGGGTAGTAAAATTTTCGTAATTTTTATCATTTTTATATTTAAAATCTGATAACCAATTAATTAATCAACTGTAAAATAAAACATGGAGTATAAATTTGAAAAATATATCGACTGTCAACAAGGAGCTGTGCGATCTGTAAGATTTAGTGGTAGGTAGGTTTTGTTACGTATTAGATATATAGCTTTTATATATAATTTATTTAACAGATTTTAGAATATTTCCAAAGATGACGAGGGATTATAAAGAATTTCCAGACATTCTGTGAAATTCTATGGGTTTCTAAAGATTTCAAGAAATTTTAAAAATATTTTGAGGAATTTTCTTGTGAAATTCCATTCTTCTAAGTTCTAAGTATAATGGCTTAGTATTTCTAAACTCCCAATTTACGTTCAATCTTTTTGTAATTTTGTGTATTTTTTGTACTTGAGTTTATCCAAACAATATTTGTGCAATTGATAGGACTATAATATTGCGAGACTATAATATTGCTAGTATTTTAATGATTTTATTGTATTACAGAACTTCAAGATTAAAATTCTTTATTTTATTAATGAGTTGAATGTTTGTTTTCTTTTAGTTGATGGTGCTTATTGCGTGACTTGTGGATCCAATAGAAGAGTAAAGCTCTGGAATCCTTACAAAGGAACTCTCTTGAAAACTTATAGTGGCCATGGAGATGAAGTGATGGATGCACAAGCTTCTTGTGATAGCAGTCAAATAGTTTCTTGTGGCTTAGACAAATCTGTAATTGTCTGGGACGTTGCAACCGGGACTCCCGTTCGAAGATTTAGAGGACATTCAGGACCAGTTATGACCGTGAAGTGAGAAATAATTTTGGTTTGTTTTTTATTAATAAATAAATGAACAAAGTCCTCTGTGTCATATTTCTATAAAACTACTGACTTATCGAATTAAACTAGGCGTATTAAAAACCATCCAATTAGAATAGGTAACAGCTTTAATCTTGCAATTACAGATATAATGAAGAATCTACCATGGCGATTTCTGGTTCTCGAGATAATTCCGTTATGTGTTGGGATACGCGATCCAGAGCTCAAGATCCTGCACAAACTCTCAATGATGCTAAAGACACGATATCAAGTATAAGAGTTTCTGATTATGAAATTTTAACCGCCTCCTTTGACTGCAGAATTCGAAGATACGATATAAGAAATGGCGAACTCTTCGCTGATTATTTAGGAGGTATGATAAACAACTTTCCTTTTAGTTTAAAAGTAATGTTTAAAATTATAACCTTTACTACAGTTAAATTTTGTATTCCAATCTAAATTCTAATTCTAAATTTTATTTTCAGAAATCGTTACCTGTGCAAGTTTTACAAGAGATGGGCAGTGCATCTTAGTCAGTTGTGCCGACGGAGTAATCAGATTAATGGACAAGGACACAGGGGAACTCCTCGGCGAATTTGTGGGTCTTCCACCAACCGATTTGTGCCTGGAATCCAGTGTCGACGCTAATGACACACGTATTCTTTCTGGCTCAAGTGATGGTAATCTTTGGATTTGGGAACTCGCGACTCAGAAAGTCGTTGCAAAATTATCTGGAGATAAACCATCGAAGCACGCAACAGTTTCTATCTCTGTTCATCCCCAGAAAAATTGTTTCCTTGCTGCAAATGGAATGAACATTCTAATGTGGGAAACCTCATCTGAGACTAATTCTTAAAAAGAAAATTTAAATGAGAAAAAATACGTAAGTAATTTCTATTTAGTGTAAATTAAAATTATATTTAATTAAATATATATTTTTACCGACAATAGAGCATTTCTTTTTATTCTAACTGATCTCGCATTTCCGTTAGATAATTTGCAAAATTATTATATTTTTGTAACATATCAATCCTAAATCAGAAATAAAAAAATTATACCTACAAAAAGAAAAAGTTTTTAGAATTAATTAACTAGGGAGGACGCGAGAGTTTCATAATCATCTGTAAAGAGTCATAAAGATTAAAAAATAATCTCAACAATCTCAATAAAAAATCTCATAACATTTTCAAAATTGCAAGTTGATTTAGAATGCTAATCTTTCATTTTTACGAGCTTTCGAAGTTGAAAACAATAAGCAAGTGCGAAACAGACGAGAGACATATGTGTAGAGACTGTTGAGTCATCCATTGCGATGCAGATATGAATGACACTCTCAGATGTCATGTTAAAATGAAAATACCAATTCAAGTTTAAAACTGAAATATTTTTCTAGACCCATCTGAAGCGATTTTTACTACAGGGTCTCTAGGGAAATGTGGGATACATTTTTTATTTTCTAAGTCAATTTCTTTTTAATTAATAAAAATTAATTGCATGTTAATGTTTCTTCATTTATAAGTGAATAATTTAAAAAAAGGACATTTTAAAATTCAAGAGTTAATTTCCAGTAGAATCAAATATTTTAAATAGAATATTAAAACTTAAAAAAGTAGAAAATAGAAACTTTCAAAATTAACAATAAATTTTTAATTCAGAAGTTTCAAATTTAAAATCTCAAAATTATATCAGTTTAAATTCAAATCGATAATACAACAGATCATTTCAGATTAGAATGATATAATGTAACCATCATTATTGTTTCATTTCGTTCGAAATTTTTTAATTCAGAATTTAAGATTAAATCTTTTACAAAGCAAAAAAATCTTTCTGCTATTTATTTTAAAACTTTCAAAATATTTAAAGTTAATCATAAAAATGTACCAGTTTACAGAATAAAAAAGGACGGAGTGATGGAGATACGAATAAATTGAACTGAAAAGTCACAGTTCGGCAGTCGCATTTGAGACACCGGACCGAATTGTGGAGGCGCGCCTTTGTGTAAATTTAAATTTAAAAGTTTCTAGATCCCAGCCTTGTATTATTGCTAAACAAATGGATAAAAATATAGTGACTAGCCATCGGAACTTTTTATCGGTTGTGTGCCAGTGTTAAGTGTGCTTTACAAGAACGATGTCCCCCACAAAGAGGAACTGACTCTCGAATTAAAAATTAAAAATAGTTACATTTTAATACCATTAGTAATATTAGTATCTAAGAGTCAACGCTCTTCCTTTAAAGTCAATTATAATGTCAACGATCCCACTGAAGAAATACTCTTTAAGTAAGCAGTCAAGCTTTTGTACTTTCATTAATACGATTATAAAACTCTACATCGTCTAAAGAACTTCAATTAAATTAAATAATCATTTTATTAATCTAAATATTTCCTCTGCAACATTTCGCAAATGGTTTTGAAAATACTTTAAACAGATAATTGTTTGATAAATATTCTGTTAAATAAATTATAAAATAATTTATGTTAAGTATTGGATCAAGTGGTTTGAATATTAAAATCATTTGTAGAAGCTGGAGTCACAGATTAGCATTTGGCACAGTGCCAAATTCCTAATTTGCGAACAAAGGTGATGGAAATATACTTTATAAAAGGAACAACTTTCTCGTATTTAATTAAAAACATGGATTTTCATTAGAAGAAACCTCTTTAAGTGATAAAATTGTTGTAAATTAATCTTGAAAATAATAATAATTATTAAAAGGATGAATTTCATTCATTTTGAGGAAGTTTATTTTATTTCACTATCGCTGCTCGGTTTGTTTTTAAACGTCAAAAAACTCGTGCTCAAGTTCAAAGTTTGCAATCTACAGTTTTTTGCTCTTTGTGACTAATCGATAAGAACAAATTTATTATTCTATATAGTTTCTGCAAGAAAACTGAGACTTAATCGTACAATTATGACGATTTGAATTTGAAAGTACAGCTGCGTTATAATTAAAATTATAGTTTTATGTACTACACAAATAAAAAATAAAAAAATAAATAAAACTAAAGATAAAATTGTCTGGGATAAATGATAAAAGAAGATAATCTCAAGAGTGAATAATCTTTGTTCTTCTTAGATCAAATATGTGCCAACAGTATAAGAAGATATAATTTCTATGTCAAAGAAATTTTATTTCTAAATTTGTTGAATAATAGATAAATAGAATTTTAAACTATAATCAATAATATAAATTTTTTCTATTCCAAAACATCAATCATAATTTGTGACTTCTTCTTGAGTCCAGTAAATTGTTATCATTCTATCATCTAATCTGAGATAGGTATTAAAAAAATAAGATAAAAATTTAATTAAAAGTATGAATACTTATCATCAATATGATCGATATTTGGCACGTGGAGATTGAATATCGATTGGTAATTAAGTGCCAATGCAACTAATAATAGTAGAAGGATTGTGCGAAAAGCTCTATGTAGGTATTGCAATATCGAAAGAAACTTTTCTATATATATATATATATATAATTTATTTTATAATTTTTATATCTATTTTTTAACTTTTTTTTTATTTATATTTTATGTTTTTCGGGTTATTTGAAGTCAGAGGTTTATCAGATAATAATGATACTAATAAGTTTAACCAGTTTTTTTATCATTTATCAATTCAGACAAAAAGTAAAGGTCGTCTATATTATCAGTCAATTATTTTATTATCGATCAAAATTTTCGTACCATTAAGTAAATAATATTTCTTCAAAAAAGAGACATTGTTGGGAACATTAACATTTTTTCCGAAATATTTTATGAATTCATCAAATATACATAACATTTAAAAAAAGTTTACGTTCCTATTGAAAAATATTTAAAAGTTTTCAAAATAAGATATTCAAATATCAAGGCTTTAAATTGATTTGCTTTCAATGACATTTAATACGCGGGATTGTTTTTCAATAAGTAAAAGGTTGTATATTAATTACACAATTATTTATATATCGTTATCGTTATTTGAAGAGCGTTCACTTATAGCTGAGTTTATAAAGAATCATGTCTTTGGACATTGGTATATAGATTTTTAGAAATTTTCCTTTGTTGCTTAACATTTACACCTACATAATACATGCCAATCTGTAAAAAGAATGTGTAAATGTCTGTAAGAGTACGCAAAATGTCATAAATGGATTATGTGAAGATCTAAGCTGATAACGAAAGATAAATCGATCAAATACATTTTTCTTTCTATATTTGTTTTACCATGTTTGTGGCTGCTCGTGAGAATACAAAGAAAAACTGCATTCATTTTTAGCGAATGGAATTAAAGTTAAAACATGTTAATTTTTATTTTACATTTTTTGCACATTGATTCGAAATCATATAGTACGATCTTTATTCTCCAAGTTTGTTTTTTAATTTAACGAATTATTCAAATTCACATGTCATTAGCGAGTCATCGTTGTTGCTAATTACGTCATTGAAAGTGAAGGCAGAGATTAAAAATTATAGCATAAGAATACTTAATTAAGAGGTGTATTTTGTAGTCCGTTTTTTCTTACATAAAAAATTATGAATGATCAGTTAAGAAAAAAGTAAAATTATGTAAAATATGTGTATAAAACTGAATGAAATACTTTAAAATCACTAGAAATGTAATTAAACCTCTTGAATTAAAATATAAAATTAATATAGTCTAATTGGTTTTACCTTAAGATATTTTAACAATTTAATATATGGATATATATTTGTAAGAACCATTGCAAAAAGGGCGAGCAAAAATTGTAGAAAGATCCTTGGCCTGATTTTATAACTTACAATCTGGAACGTGATTTTATGCTTCAATTCTTTTAACATGACTTCGTTATTAGAAATTTTTATGGTTTTCAAAATCTTTGCCACTGAGCTCAAATATATGTAGCTCAGGAAATAATCAAGAAATTTTTTTCCGAGAGAATAAGAGTTACTATAATATAAATTATTTTTATATCTTCTCTTCAGGGCCACATAAACGAGAACTATTATTTTTACGTAAAAAAATGTTATGATTGAAGGTAAACAATTCTGACATTTCCGTGTTTGATAAATGTTTTTTTTTTAGGCGAGGAAGGAGGAAGAAGGAGGGAAAGACAAAACCGGAAGGAGGAATTCAAGGTTCCATTGAGGATTTTTCGGTTGTGTGTTCTTGGTGCATTTCTACCAGCCATTTTGGTAGCTGGTCCAATTTATTTGAGGTACCGAGTTTATTCGGCTCAAGTTTATCCTCTTACGATTTCCGATCAAAGACTGATAGATGGAAAAATATCGACGACTTGGTGCCAGGTATTTCAATCATGAGGAAAACAGTATATATATAAATAAAATAATGCTGGTCGCATTTAAAGACGTACAGTTTGATTGTGGAATTTTTTTTACAAATAAATGAGAAATGAATCATTTGTGAGTTTAATATTTTTTTAATAATTTATTTTTTATTTAAATTATTTTTTTGACGTAGGTATATTTTGAAAGCTTGGTTGTTGTTTCTTTTGATATCAAACAAACCTGAAAAATGATACAACGACTAATAAAAATTCATGTTTGCAAACATAGATAACACTAGAATTTATAATCACTGATTATATATATATAT